>CM061751.1:115734000-116156105 GCA_030979885.1 Lolium multiflorum | reverse complement strand
ATATTCCTGGGATTGCGATGTATGACATAATAGGCATCCGGACTTAAAATCCGGGTGTTGACAGCGACCTTCACGGCGACGTCCTCGGAGTTGTTGGCACGTGTGATTGCCGATCTTTAAGGCTCGCTTGGTTTTCTCGCCGTTCTTTCAAATCGCGAGATCTATTTCTTGACGTGTCGCTGGCATTTGTCGTTGTCCACGACGGTGCTGGAGTCGGGCCAGGTGGCTGCCTCGAAGTAAGGATGCTGGTCCTGGAGGTGGTGGATTTGTCGCTCTTCTCAACTTCGTCGATGGGATGCGGCGGATCTTGGTTCAAGATAGCACGGGGACGTTCTCCCCACAATGTGCCGTAACGACATGTGTCTCGTTGCTTGCAGCATGCCCGTTCATCGACTCGCTGTGCCATCATTGGCGATTAGCCTTTTTTGGATCTCGCAATGGTGGAGACTCCCGTATTGCCTCTTCCAACGCTCGTCGAGACGGCGTTGGAGTTTGGCCGCGGCCGCCGGCTTTGGCGAATGCAGGAAACTTTTAGAGATAGTTTTGTACTTTTTTGTCCTTTCGGTTTTTTCTGAGTTTTCGGTGGACAACTGCTTTGTCCCGATCTCACTCAGAAAAATGGCTCTCAAGCCCATGCGCGCAATCGCCATTAGTCGCGTTGCGCAACCGCGACCTATTATTCGCGACTAAAGGTCCCCCCTTTAGTCGCGGTTCCTTACGAACCGCGACTAAAGGCCCGTCCACGTGGGCGGCAGGCGAGCGCCAGGGCGGAGGACCTTTAGTCGCGGTTCTGCTCGCCAACCGCGACTAAAGGCCGCCGCAGGTTTAGGGTTTTAGCCCCCCCCAACCTGGTTCCCCTAACCCCTGGTTACTTTTTAAGTTGTATTGTTTTATTTCTTTTGTGTTTTATTTTAATTTTGAAGGAGTTTCACATATTCTACGGTATACATGCATGTGAATGTACAATTTCAAACAAATTTGACATTATAACCAAAAAGAATTCAAGAGGAATATACAATAATATATATTCAATATCGGACGACCACATATACAATTTTGAACAAGTTTCCATACATAATTTATAAGTGCATATAAAGTTCTACGTCCTCTACATAGTGTTCTCCTCTAGGATCGATGACTTGGTTCGCCAACCATCCAGCTAGTTCCTCTTGAATTGGTCGGAAGCGAGCTTCTGGACTAAGCGTCGCCCGGAGGTTAATCCTCTTGAGGTTGTTCTCAGACGGCTCCCGCTCAGTGGTGTATCTCCGGATCCTCTCACAAACATAGTATCCACATAGATTGGTCCCCGGTGGCTGAATATCCCCAGGCGCAGTCTTTGCCCTTTTAAATTGCAGCTCTTTTTTAAATTCACCGACCTTTTGATCTACGAACCGTCTCCAAACCCTACGAGGCAAAGAAAATTAAATGAACAAGAGAGTTATTAATAATTACTTTTGATATTAGGAAATGATGAACTAAATAGGCCGATCGATATAGAGCGCAAATGAATGAAAATAATTACTTTTGCATCATTTTTCTCATGTCGGCCCAAAGCGCCGAATCCATATTCAGAGAGTCGTGGACGAGAACTGTGGAGTTATGAATTTGAATTACTAGCAGAATCCAGTGGAACCTGTGGACACGATACATGCACAGTCATGCATAACTCATCGATTAGACATACCATGCATGGAGTAAACAAAAGAGAATGTGCTCAAGACAGAAACACTCACCCAAAATGGTAAGGAAATAGAATATCACTTTTGAGTTCCTGGTTTGTAAGAAACCGCCACAGGTCTGCCTCCACGTCCCTGGGGTGGTGTTCTAACGTATATGAATTAACGATGTGTGGGTCAATGAACCCAACATCATGGATGAGCCTTATTCGCATTTCCCGCTTCTTTAATCTGCATAATAGCGTACACAACAAGATAGTTAGGACAATATATATATATATATATATATATATATATATATATATATATATATATATATAGTGCAGGCAATGAACGAGATGGGGTAGAAATTAATAAATCACTTACAGAACATAGCAACTGATGATAGATTTGTCGAGCTCGCGCAGATTGAACAGCTGGAACAATTCATTCCGTTGAATTGTTATAGAGTAATGTTTGAAGTGATGCTCAGGTCTAACATCCGCATAAATATAGTCTCTGGCGTTTTTAAGTTTTATGTAACCCTTGTACCAATTTAGCAGACCTTTCATTTGTCGAGGTAGATCCTCTTCCTGCGCAGGCTCGACGAGAGGACCATCCTTCACATATCCAAATACTACGTCCTTCATTGCCACGTCATCAAGGCCTAATGCTACACGAAGAGTCAGACCTAAGTCTGCCGCTTGTTCTTTGGCTTTCGCTACAGTCAATCCCTGTGCTGCCGCAGCTGCTATGACATCAGGGGCTTCGTCCTCCGGACCTGCGGCTTTCACTATGAGCGGGGGGATCGACTGTTTACTTTGTTTCCCGAGCTGGGCAACTTGTTTCCCCCTTTCTAATTTTTTCTCGGCCTCCTCCAAGGCTTTCTTCTCCTGCTTCTCCGCCTCCTCCTGCTTCCTCCTGAACGTGAGTGCTTGCCTACGAAGTTCACGTTCATAGTCGTCAGGGAGATTCTTCGCGGCTTGGGACGGTGTGTTCAAAAATGTCTTAGCCCACTTCTTTTGCTCATCAGAAAATACTGGCTTGGGCTCGCCCTCTATTTTCTTCTTGCAGCTCGCCTTCCATTTCTCTAAATCAGCAGCCGCGCCCGCCTCGACTTCCTCGGCACTACATTCCCAAGACCTCTTGGTGAGAGGCTTAAGTGATGGCTCTGGTATCTTTGTGGTTGCAGGTACGTAAGGGTCCGGGTTAATAACCCAGGACTGCTTCTGCTTCTGCTTCTTCGCCGGAGGTGGATTGGGGGGCGGCGTCTGATCACCCGCCGGACGAGGACTGGGGGGCGGCGTCTGCTTACCCGCCGGAGGTGAATTGGGGGACGGCGTCGGCTTACCCGCCGGAGATGTAGGTGAGCCACCACCACCACCACCGGAGGGGGGTGGACTTGTTTGCCTTGGCGCCTCCCCTGGAAACTTGATAAACTTCTTCTGCCACAGAATGAACTGGCGCTTGACATCTCCAAGTCTTGTCGCCCCTTCAGGTGTAGCAATGTCAATGTCCAGGTCCTCAAACCCTTGGACTATCTCCTCCACCGTGACACGAGCATAGCCATCTTGAATGGGGTTGTTGTGGTGGAGTGCTCCAGGTGGCAAAGCACTGCCGATGGCTACCTTCATGGACATGTTCCCGATAGGATAATACAGATGACATGCTTTCATCTCCTTTATATCGTCCACGGGGTAGCGAGGACCAGCCGGTGGGGCCTCCGTGGAAGCCACGCTGCTTCTTCTCTGCTCCTGGCTTCCGAGATCCATTGGATGATCTTCATGCTGCGCCCGAGCTGCATCTCTTTCGGCTACTAGTACACTCACGGTTTTCTTCATCACATCCATTTCCGTTACCAGCTTCGCCACAACATCTGCATCCCGATCCATCTTTCTCTTACGGCTTCTGTAACCGTACGGGTCATCGTTCTGGGGGAACCCTACTTTCCACGGAATGTCCCCGGGCATGCCTCGTACACGTCCTCCGTGTTCAGGATTCCCGAGGGCTTTTGTCAGGGCGTCGTTCTCTCTGTTGAACTTGATCCTCCCCTCTTGAGCATCAATAAGCTTTTGGGTGGGTTTAATTATTTTGCCCTGATAAACACACTCCCCTGTCTCCGGGTTCAGCGATCCCCCATGCCCGTACCACCAGCTTTTGGCCCTTGGGTCCCATCCCTCCGTACCTGGACGGATTCCTCGCGCCCTCAGCTCGTTCTCCATCTTCTCCCACCTAGGCTGCCAAAAGCGATACCCTCCTGGCCCCATAATATGATTGTACTCCTTCTTGGCCGCATTCTTCTTATTTTTTTTCGACATTTCAAGGAACTGCTCCGATTTCTTTTGCTTCACAAATTCTGGCCAATCATGTTGCAGTTTCTCATATTGTCCTTTGAAATCCGGAGTCTTGCCCTGCTTGACAAAGTCATGGGCTAGATTTTGCTTGTATTTCCGGAATGCGTCGGCCATCTTAGAAAGAGCGAACTGTTTGACTAGCTTGCACCTCTCCTTGTTTTCCTGAATCTTGTTACCCGCCTCATCGTATCTGCGGTATTCCGGAGGTAGAACGAAATGTTCTATAAGCTTCTTGAAGCAATCTTTTTTTGTTCTCTTATCGACGAAAGTGAAACCAAGACGTGCCTTCTTTGGCTCATTCCACTCCTGGACGGTGATCGAGACGTTCTCTCTAACAACGGCTCCGCATTGGCTGATAAACTTGGTGGCGTTCTTGCTGGGCTCCAGCGGCCTGCCGGTTGCTTCGTCGACAACCTCGATGGTGCATGTTTCGTTTGGTTTCATCGTCTTGGTTGCGCCACGCTTTGACGACGACGTACTCGATTTTTTCGACGATCCGGCCGAGGGCTAAAATAAGAAAGAGAGTCGCGCGCGTTAGTACACACATATTTATTCAAATCAGTTAGTTTGTATATCACCAGAGGCTCAATGTATATATATACCTCGGCGCCGGAGGTGGTTGCTACTTCCAATTGAAGATCGTCGTTTACCGACGTTTCTTCGGCATCATCTTGCTGACGGCGCCCTTCATCTTCACCGTCAAGGTTCAGATAAGAAGAGATATCATCTTCTTCTTGTCCGGTCGGCACATATGGAATATCGCCTTTTATGATGCCGAATATATGGTCTTCAACGTCCAGATCATAGTTGTCCATAATCGGGTCAGCTCTATCGTCCGCCATATGTCAGTCCTGAAAACATGTAGTCAAAACTAATTATTTAAGTGCGGTGTCGAAAGGGCGGTGGCAAAAGGAGAGAGGGCGGTGGCGGTGGCAAAAGGGCGGTGGCGGTGCCGAGGACAACACATAGAGGCCTCCCTCGCCGTATACGGAGGGGGGGGCGGCGAGGCAGGGGCGAAAGGGCGGTAGCGGTGTGTCGATCCTCTCTCTCGTAAAAAAAGAAAAAAACCCGTGCGTATACGGAGGGGGAGGCGAGGGCCCGCCGCCCCTCCGTATACATGCGGGGTCGGTGGCGGTGGTGCAATTTTTTTTTTGTTAAGTCAAAATTCAGAAATTTTTTGTCCACTTAAAATTTTATTAAGTCAAAATTATCAAGTTTTATGTTTTTTTGTTAACTATATATATAGTTACTAATTAATTCATTAATTATAAGTGGACAAAACAAAAAATTATTAAGTCAAAATATGTTTTTTTTGTTAACTATATGTTTTTTTTATTAAGTCAAAATTATAACTGAAATTTATAACTGAAATTTATAACTCAAATTTTGTTAAGTCAAATTTACCGTTTTTATTAAACTAATTAACTAGTTAAAATTAAAAAGAACAAAAAAACTAAAAAAAAAAGAAAAAAACCCCCGTCGGGCGCGCTCCTCTCCCTCTCCTTGATCTCTCTCCCTCACCGCGCGGTGCGGCCGCCGGCCGGGCCTTCGATCTCCTCTCTCTCAGCGCGATCTTCCCTCACTGCGGGGGCGCCGCAACGACGAGCGCGCGTGGCGCGACGGGCGCGCGCGGCGCTCGACGATCGAGTGACGCACGGGGCGGCGACGGGGAGGTCGTCGACGGCGCGCGGCCGGCGCGCGAGAAGGGCGACGAGGCGGCGGCGGAGTCAACGAGGAGGCGGCGGCGCGGGAGTCGACGGCGGCGTAGACGACGCGGGCGACGAGGAGGCGACGGCGCAGAGGGCAGCCGTCGACGGTTCGCGAGGAAGAAGATGAACTCGCGGCGCGAGCGCGCGGGTTTTAGGCAGGGGCCTTGGTCGCGGTTGCTGGCCAACCGCGATCAGCGGGTACTTTAGTCGCGTTGGGGCCAACCGCGACCAAAGGCCTTGGCCCGGGTCTCGGTTGCGCAACCGCGACTAATGGCAGTTGCCAACCGCGACCAAAGGCCTTTTTCAAAATCTTTTCTTTTTCAAAATGTTAAAAATACATATAATTCATTTCTAATTGTGAAAAATACATATAATATATCAAAAAATTCAGAAAAATAAAACTAATTCAATTCAAAATCTTAAAAATACAAATTATATATCAAAAAAATTAGAAAAATAAAACAAATTCATTTCAATATGTTAAAAATACAAATTATATATCAAAAAAATCAGAAAAATAAAACTAATTCATTTCAATATGTTAAAAATATAAATTATATATCAAAAAATTCAGAAAATAAAACCAATTCAATTCAAAATGTTAAAAATACAAATAATATATCAAAAATTCATAAAAATAAAACTAATTCATTTCAAACACATCACGGGCATTTCTCTTCTTCCCGCCATTTCTTCCCTGTCTTCCCGCCTCTTTCTTCCCGCCAATTTCTTCCCGCCTCTTTCTTCCCGCCTCTTTCTTCCCGCCACTTCCCGCCTCTTTCTTCCCGCCTCTTTCTTCCCGCCAATCTTCCCGCCTCTTCTTCCCCCTCTTTCTTCCCGCCAATTTCTTCCCGCCAGCTCTTTCTTCCCGCCTCTTTCTTCCCGCCATTTCTCACTACATATATGTTGCCCGGCTTGGCCAGCATTATCACATCTCTCCAATCTCTCATCACTCTCTCATGGCTTCCACCGCACCCACTCTAACCTACCAGCAGGTGGAGGAGCTTTGCGCCTCGAACTACCCTTGCCCACCGGGCTACCGCGTCCCCGCCGGCTGGAGCCTAAGCGCCGGCGGCGTGCCGGTCCCTCCCCTCCCTCAGGGTACTGCGCGCCGGGCAGCCATCACGAACCACTACTACCTCGACCTCACGCCGGAGCAGCGGATGAATCCCCGCTGGCATCCCGATAACCAGCATACTTGGGACGCCTTCTTCATCAATCGGCGTGAGAGGGCGCTCGCCAGGTATGAGGAGGACGGTCTGCCTCCTGGGAACTTCCACGAGGCCGGCCGTCGGCTATGGTGGTACGGCCGGACTCTGCAGAGCGTCATGGACTACATCACGGCCGGCGATATCCCCCGCCTGCGCTACCCTCAGTTCGAGCCACGAGCGCCGCCCGACGACAGCGACGACAGCAGCGACGACGACGGCGGTAACTTAGAAGGCGACGACTACCAGTACAACGGCGGCGACTATGAAGACTACGAGTATGCATATTATACGCCTAGGCAGGAGTATGACTAAATCACTCCAAATTTCATGTATCATCAGTGCTATCTCTCGAATCAATCGAATCATTCGAAAATGGACACCAAACACATCACGGGTAATATAATTCACATGATTCATTCAACAAAGTTTGGTACAATAATAAATTATTACACATCATTTCTTCCCTTGTGTCCCTGCTTGCTTACGATTGTGCCGTATCCATGGAGCATCCTCATCATTTAACTTAATGCTTGGGTCGGTGTTCACTTTGAAGGGCGGAATTTCAGCAAACATATTATAATCTTCTGACATGTCTGTCTTGTCCTCCACTCCCACGATGTTTCTTTTCCCTGAAAGAACAATGTGGCGCTTTGGATCATCGCATGATGTACTGATCGTTTTCTTATCTTTCCGTTTCCTCGGTTTGCTACTCATGTCCTTCACATAGAAAACCTGAGCGACATCTTTCGCTAGGACGAATGGTTCGTCAAGGTAACCAAGATTGTTGAAATCCACCATTGTCATTCCGTATTGCTGGTCCACCGTTACCCCACCTCCTGTTAGCTTGAACCATTTGCACCGGAACAAAGGGACCCTAAAGGAGGGTCCATAGTCAAGTTCCCATATCTCCTCTATGTAACCATAATATGTGACCTTTTGCCCATTCTCGGTTGCTGCATCAAAGCGGACACCACTGTTTTGGTTGGTGCTCTTTTTATCTTGGGCGATCGTGTAAAATGTATTCCCATTTATCTCGTACCCTTGGAAAGTCGTTATAGTCGAAGATGGTGTCTTGGCCAACATGTACAGCTGATCTACAACCTTATTGTCACTCATTAAATGTTTTCTCAACCAACTGCCGAAAGTCTCCATGTGGGCCTTCCTAATCCAGGATTCAGGCTTCCCAGGGTTGTCCGAGCGTAAAATATTCTTGTGTTTCTCAAAGTACGGAGCCACCAAGCTGGAATTGGTCAGAACTGTGTGGTGTGCTTCAGTCAGAGAATGGCCGTCCATACATATCGTTGATTTCCTTCCGATCGTGCCTTTTCCACTTAGTCTCCCCTCGTGCCGCGATTGAGGAAGACCAATCGGCTTAAGGTCAGGAACAAAGTCAACACAAAACTCAATTACCTCCTCATTTCCATAGCCCTTGGCGATGCTTCCTTCTGGCCTAGCACGGTTACGAACATATTTCTTTAATACTCCCATGAACCTCTCGAAGGGGAACATATTGTGTAGAAATACAGGACCGAGAATGGAAATCTCATCGACTAGGTGAACCAGGAGGTGCGTCATAATATTGAAGAAGGATGGCGGGAACACCAACTCGAAACTGACAAGACATTGGACCACATCGTTCTGTAACCGTGGTAGAACTTCTGGATTGATTACCTTCTGAGAGATTGCATTGAGGAATGCACATAGCTTCACAATGGCTACTCGAACATTTTCCGGCAGGAGCCCCCTCAAAGCAATCGGAAGCAATTGCGTCATAATCACGTGGCAGTCGTGAGACTTCAGGTTTTGGAACTTTTTCTCCGCCATGTTTATTATTCCCTTTATATTGGACGAGAATCCAGACGGGACCTTCATACTGCTCAGGCATTCAAAAAAGATGACCTTCTCTTCTTTGGTCAGAGCGTAGCTGGCACGACCTTGAAACCGTTCCGGATACAGGTCATCAGGGTCTTTCAAACTTTGCTGGTCCTGTCGTGCTTCCTTTGTATCATTTGACTTCCCATACACGCCCAAGAAGCTTAGGATGTTCACGCAAATATTCTTCGTAACGTGCATCACGTCGATTGCAGAGCGGACTTCTAGGACTTTCCAATATTCTAGCTCCCAGAATATAGATTTCTTCTTCCACATGGCTACGTGCCCGTCAGCTCCCTTCGGAACTGATTGTCCGCCAGGACCCTTTCCAAAGATGACTTTCAAATCCTTTACCATATCAAATACCTCAGCACCAGTGCGTTCCGCAGGCTTCGGCCGGTGATCTGCCTTGCCGTTGTAATGCTTGCCGCGCTTTCTTACGTTATGATTTTTGGGAAGAAATCGACGATGCCCAAGGTACACGTTCTTCTTACAATTTGGCAAATGTACACTTTGAGTCTCATGTAAGCAGTGCGTGCATGCATTGTATCCCTTATTTGACAGTCCCGAAAGGTTACTAAGAGCAGGCCAATCGTTGATGGTTACGAAAAGCAACGCTCGTAGGTCAAATTCCTCTTCTTTGTGCTCATCCCACACACGGACACCAGGTCTGCCCCACAGCTGTAAAAGCTCATCAACTAATGGCCTTAGGTACACATCGATGTCGTTGCCGGGTTGCTTCGGACCTTGGATGAGCACTGGCATCATAATGAACTTCCGCTTCATGCACAACCAAGGAGGAAGGTTGTAGATGCATAGAGTCACGGGCCAGGTGCTATGGCTGGAGCTCTGCTCGCCAAAAGGATTCATGCCATCCGTACTTAGACCAAATCTTATGTTCCTTGCGTCAGCTGCAAAATCTTTGAACTCTCTGTCGATCTTTCTCCATTGCGTTCCATCTGCGGGGTGTCTCAACTCCCCGTCCGACTTACGGTCCTCTTTGTGCCATCGCAACAACTTGGCATGCTCTTTGTTCCTGAACAGACGTTTCAACCGTGGTATTATAGGAGCATACCACATCACCTTGGCGGGAACCTTCTTCCTGGGTTTCTGGCCCTCAACATCGTCACCAGGGTCATCGCCTCTGATCTTATAACGCAATGCAGTGCATACCGGGCATTCATTCAAATTCTCGTATTCACCGCGGTAGAGGATGCAGTCGTTGATGCATGCATGTATCTTCAGAACCTCTAAACCTAGAGGGCAGACAACCTTCTTTGCTTCGTACGTACTGGCGGGCAACTCGTTATTCTTTGGAAACATATTCTTCAACATTTTCAGCAAGTCTTCAAATGCCGAGTCAGCTACACCTGCCTGTGCCTTCCATTTCAGCAAATCCAGTGTGCAGCCCAGCTTTTTCAGACCATCATCGCATCCGGGGTACAGCGCCTTCCTGTGATCCTCTAACATGCGATCCAAATTCTCCCTCTCTTTTTCAGTTTCGCAGCGACTCCGTGCATCAGCAATGGTCCGACCAAGATCATCAACGGGATCATCACGTGCCTCTTCTTCACCTTCCCCTTCACCTTCCCCTTCACCTTCAGCATCCTCCATGAAAGTATCACCGAAATGAGCAAGATAGCTTTCATCGATGAAATCATCCCCTTCTTCATCTTCTTCCATTATAACCCCTCTTTCTCCATGCTTGGTCCAACAATTATAGCTTGGCATGAAACCGTGCCGAAGCAGGTGCATGTGAACATCTCTTGAGGAAGAGTAACCCTTCTGATTCTTACATTTAACACATGGACAGATAACAAAACCCCCCTGCTTGTTCGCATTAGCCACTACGAGGAAATCATTCAAACCCGTACTGAACTCGCCGGAGAGTCGGTTACCGTACATCCATTGTCGATTCATCTGCATTATTATAATATAAAATATATAATTAACCATCATGCATTTGTTAAACTAACTAGCTACAAACAATATAAATTAAACAATGAACTACACACACATGCACATTTTATCAACGACACATCAAAGGTTCAAGTTGCTAACCGCGATCGAGGAGGAAAAATAAATGAGAAAGCTCAAGTGTGGCTCCAACACTTCATATCATGTTTGTTTCATGCTCTTGGGGCATTTCATCAAACACCTTATGTGCATAAGAGGAACCAAAAGCAAACCTAACACCCACTTGTGAAGCTTGTGAAGAAAATGGCACCAAATGGCTAAGTGTTGGCTGCTGGGTGGGTATATATAGGGGGCGGCTTTAGCCGCGGTTGGCCAGCCAACCGCGACTAAAGGCCTTCGTTTAGTCGCGGTTGGCCTGGCCAACCGCGGCTAAAGCCCCCCACGTGCAACGGCTGGCCACCGAGCGCCCTGGGCCCAGGCCTTTGGTCGCGGTTCGCCTCCCGAACCGCGACTAAAGGTACCATTAGTCGCGGTTCCTTTACCTTCGCGACTTATGGGGCTCACCGGAAGCCTGTTTTTCTAGTAGTGTCTATCTGGTAGCTTTCACGTTTGTTTACTCATGTAACTTGTTTTTGTATTAATGGAATACATGTTTGCTCTAAAAAAGGGGGATTTGCCTACATAATGAAGATATTTCCCTTTTTTTGACAGTGGACCAGAATGGGGAGGATCCTCGCCTTTTATCATACAAGAAGCAAGAACGTCGGTTTAACTATTCTCTCCCTTGGGAATCAAACCTCATCTGACTGGGAACACTAGACAATGTCCCTACCTTTGGTGAGTATTTTCTTTCTTTCATAATATGTTAATAAATCGATTATTTTAATTTTCCTATACCCAGTGATTTTCTGTTGAAATATGACCACGGAAGTAGCTATGTATGCTTGTCCACAACGTCAATTACTTTTGAAAAGGACGGATACAGTGTAGAAATTCTACACGATATGCATGGCAGCATGCCAACCTCCATTTAAAAAGAAAATGCATGGCAGCATATCACCGGCGGCCATATGACACAGGGCTACAAGGTAGCCTAGCCATGCTTGCTTCTCCGACAGAGGATACAATATGATGTTCTCCTGTTCAGGTGGTATTTTTTTTTTAACAGGCTGTTCAGGTGGTACAAACTGATCAGGTAATTAACTAGGTAGTAAGTTGACGAAATAAATTCCAAGTAGGATCAGTAATCAGGGTCCCCTCCCCGATCCCCAACGCCTTGACAAGGAAGCACATGCTGATCTACGAGACTATCGAGTGTGGGAAGCCAAGCTAAGCTAGCCAGGGACCGCACGTACATATATGTGCATATTATTTTGCCTTCGCGATGACCATCCGATCCTAAGATTTGGTTGTAAATCATGACTTTTATTCTTGTTTGCTACTCCGTAATAATCTTTAGGATAAAGTATTCGCTATCAGCCTATCACGGAAGCGAAAGGCTTCCCCTATCGGACATGGTTTGTACACCAAAATTAGTGAAGAAAAGGTGTGTGTTGCATAACAGTTTTCAGATGTTTTATGACTTATGTGTTTGTTTTTTTTCCTTCTCAAACAAATGGTAGAGGTTGCTAATAACAACCCATAGGGTAAAGTACTTTACTATCACGGAAACGAAAGGCATCCTCTATAGGACAAGGTTTGTACACCGGTGAAAAAGTGTGTTTTGCACAAGGCATGCTACAAAGGGGTGACAAGTGTCACATTACATTTTACAATGTTCGTGTTTGTTTTTTGAACTCAAACAAATGGTTTATATAGGTTGATATATATTGATGTGATCACTGCATTAAATAATCATCTTGTAACCTCAGAAAAACCCTAACTACCGTGTCCTCTACTTTTTCCCGACTAAACATTTTTTTGATAAAGGTAATATATTAATATCGGAAACATATCAATTACACCTAGCTTCTGCAACAACGCATTGCCCTATTCCCCATCCCCTAGTCGATTTATGTGACATTTCATATCTAAAGATAGGTTTTCTGCGATGGGTCGTCCTGCTAGTAAAATTGATTTGTGTAAGTATTTTGTCTAGACTAACCTATACATGGTCTTGTGCTAACCTATTAAGTACTAACCTAGCTTGGGCACGGCTTAAAAACCAAACGTGCACGTTGTTGCTGATCCACGACAAGATAACTGTGCCAAGTCGGCATGGGATTTAATGGGGGCCATGGAACTCCTTTTCGTGTCATAAACTCCTTGCTCCCCCACACGGTGGTCCTTGTTAAATCATCCCTACAGAACGATATTTTGTCACGATTAAGCCGCGAGTCCCCTTCTCTCCGGCCCAGCTATATGTGCCCTCTAGGCACATCCAAATGCAGTGTCACGCAGAGGGAGAGGCACGAAAATAAAGTTTAAATTAACGCCACTTGCTAACAGAGGACGCCATGATGTGTAGACCTCCTTCTTTTCAGTAGGTGCGACTTATACTTGCTACTTTGCTGGTACATCCAGTTAATGCCTTGCAATTGATCACGAAACCAGAAGAATTTGCTGGCCATGCATAACCGCCGTAGTGCACTAACCAAGTGAAGAATCTTTATATGTAGATTCTCTACTACTCTCTTCAATCCTTTTTAATTGACGCCTACATAATGGAATTCTCAAGGGTGCTAGCTATTGCATCGTGTTGATTGAATCGGATCAGAGGGAGTAATACCCATCCTATCTTTCCCCGGCTTCCTCACCTCTCTTTTCTTAATTTCCTCTTCCCCTCCTTACTCTTCCTCCACCGGACGCTATTAAATCTTGTCAGATAGGGAACAGCCATCTAAAAAGAAGTAAGTTCTTGATCATTTCCATTGGAATGTGATTTTGGTAGTAGTTGTTTTGAAGGATGGCGGATCCAAAGTCTCTTAGCACCGGTTTTCACTTCGTGTAGCAGCTTCTTCTTTTGTGTCTAGGCCTACATGGCTGGTCGCGGTGACACCGGCTACACCAAGCGAGAGGCAGGGCTCGCGTGGCTTACCGCAACTGCTGTGAGAGAAATTTCGCACAATAGCGAATATGGGGGTGGTGTACGTGGAGTGATATGAGGGGATGACGAGATCTATACGAGTTAGAAGTAAGCCTAGCTCATCTGGTTACGGAAGTAGATGTACAACCCAGCCACCTAGGTTCAAGTTCCTATGGACGCAGATTTAGGTTCTTATATTATTTTTAAAAATCATTGTAGGAACCTACCTACCGTATTCCTTTCAGAAAAAGATTTATACGAGTTCAAACCCCGGGAAACATGTAGCCCTACTCCTGTTGGAGGCAAGATCCGAGGCTTCGAATGTTGATTGGTGTATTTGTATCATGTTTTGCCTTTGGGGTGCTCCCTACAACATGTTGAATATATTTTCCTAGTGTCTTCCAAAAGACCGGTCCTTTGGTTAAATTGGCTAGGGCATGCAATTCTACGTGACATTACAACTATGAAATCCTAGGTTCAACTCTTGGTCAATGCAATTTTAAAATATAAATTTATGTAGCCTCCCTAAAAAATATTTAACCACGTCTAAGTTTTGTTCGTCTAAAAAAAGGACACTACTCTAGACCTCGGGTGAGGTTTTGTATTTGGCTAGTCTCTTCCAACAGATCATTTTTTTTATTGAACTGCCCATGCAATTTTACATGGTACCAGGGCTATAAAGTCATAGGTTTAAATCTTGGTCAATGTGGTTTGAAAATTAATATTTTCGGCCTTCCTACAAAATATACAATGATCCACGTCTAAGTTTCATCCGTCTAAAAAAAGCCACTAGTCTAGGCACAAGAAGAGATGTTGAATATAATTGACTATTCCTTTCTAATGGTAAGTCTTTTGGTTGAACTGGTTAGAGCATGCAATTCTACACCCCTCCCTATATACACTTTCCTTGGTCCCACATCCTTAATCTCAATGTTGTGTTGGACTTTGCATCGTCATTGGTGGTCACATCATACCTGTTCGCTAGCTTTTGTTTCTCGTGAGGTACCCTAATACTCTATGTACTCTTAGCAGAACTCCGGCGGGGAAGAAATTTGACGATACTAAGGGCCTACACATCCCGCTGGCGGAAAAAAGGTGTGGTGAGGCTTAGAGGGATGGCTGGTGGGGTGGCGGGCTGGTGCGGTGGAGATTTGAGCAGAGTGCACTAGTAGGAAAAAGCCTATCGGCGGCGTCGCAAAATCAACCTTACTGGCGTGCATCTGGCATGTCATCGGTATGTCGTTGTTGGTGTACGCTACCGGCGACATGCCAGCCACCACACAGCCCGCCACGCCACCGCTAATTATTTTCTAAAGTTTTAAAAAATGTCTAATTTTTAATTTTATAGCAATATCAAATAACAGAATAACATCATTATGTAACATAACATCAACATCATGTAACATTACATTAATGACAACTGGATAGAGTAGTAGCACATAAAAGGGTGAAGTCATAGATAGATCCAACCGTGTACACTCGCAATTACATTTGTGGTGATTTTTTCCAAGGCCACATACATGCGCAAGAAAGGGAGCTTTAAGACAAAAAAAAAAGTCCAGCCACCGCATAAAGTTTCAAGATCTCCATAAAACACTTGCAACTTGAAACATCAAGCCATATTGCAATCATATCTATATGCAAGAGAACAAGAACAAAGCATAAATCTATAACATCTCCTCGTGAAGGTAAATGCATAACAATCTTCATCTCATAACACAATAATCACCATAGATTTTACATATATGACCACAATCATGGAGGAAACTCGTGTGGCTCTAATTAGTGAAATACATATAGAGACTGGGTCATGTTAGTACCATAAATCCAAGTAGGGTGGAAAACTTCCCTCTCATGATGAAGAGCTATGTGGAGGCGTTTGTGAAGGAGGAGAGGCCACCAGAGGCGATTCCGTCAGTGGATCCCTCTCCCATTTTCCTTCAGAAGTGAACTGCCATGTCTTTGTTTTTTGGTTTTCGATCTCAGCCTTTGTGCATCGAGAAATAAAATACTAGTGGTATATATGGTGATTTGTAGGTCAAAACATGTCAATGGGTGAAAGAAAAGATTGAGGCTGATCAAAAGATTTAGGGGGGAAATCCCTCCCGGTCTGTTGACCTCCTGACACTCTACTTCGGCTTGTTGGATGTGTCTTGAAAATTCTGAAATTATCTCTTTAACCTTGCCATTTTTCAAGTATCGAGCTTCTGATAAATCAAAAACACTGAAAAAAGATTTTTCTGCCTCCCAGAGTTAAATATCAAATAAATGGGGACTTTGTGGAAAATTTCCGAAATCAATGTAAAACATGTTGGCAACATCATATATCATGTAAATATCATATAATATCATATCAAATATACCAAATTTCATGGATACATTTTACATGTATCAACTTGTTGTTGTTTCGCACTGGAGGGACCAACCTCCTAGGCGTGTTGGTGGCCCGCGACAGAGGAGAATGCCTGGATGTTCTGCTGCAGTGCACAAGGCTCTGTCCTAAGTTTACGTGCCACCTCGGGGTCTTGGGGCTGCGCCTCGGGTCGGCGGTGTACCTCCTCCTCAAGCCTAGTGAAATACCTCATATCCTCTGGCGCGAGTGCGTAGGCGGTGTGTCCTTCGTCGGAGAAGCTGGTCGAGCAGTTCTCCATCCCCAAAGAACTACACCACCCTATAGTCATATGCGTGTGCCGGCGGATAGTATGGGTTGTCCCAAGTTCCAAGGTAGTGCTTTATCTTATTGATGACAACCTCAACGCCCCATGTATTTTTTGTGTTCTTCTTGTGGACACCACAAAACTTTGGCTCCGACGTGTGACAAGGGATTAACTTGTCGATGCCTACAAGTTGTAGACTAGGATTTTGTCGGAAGTAGAGGGCAAGTAGATCTCGAAGGTTTCAGCCGGAAAAGTACTCGACTGCTATGAAAACTAGGGTTGCGTAAAACAATGATTCGATCCTCTCTTTGTCCCTCGACTCCCCCTTATATAGGAGGTGGAGCCGAGGGTTTTCGTGATGTGCAAGTTACAAAATCCGGGAGGGTTTCTGAACCGTCCCGTAATAGTTACAAGTCGATATTCCTTGTCGAGTGCCTTTTTCGGCTGCTGGAATAGCACATTTATTCGAGTCACCGGATGACTTATATATTTTTACCTTGTCCTCCCGATGGGAGTATATGAAGAGTTATGTGTATAACTCGAAATATGCTCCCCATACCTTTTATAATTTCATCGGGCACGCGAACAGCGTTCCCGATGGAAGTAGCCCCCGAGGCTACATCCAAGTGCTTGTACTTGGTTGTAGGCTCACCGTTTTAACATCTTTGTCGCTATATTGTCACTTTTTCGAGTTCTTCCATCATTATCGGGTGCGCGACCAGCGCTCCCGATGGGAGTAGCCCCCGAGGCTACATTCGAGTATTTATACTTGGCTGTAGGCTCAACTTGCTTTACTGACGAAGAACTCTATATTTTATCATTCACGTTTACCTCTTATCAGAAGCATAAAAAATACTTCTAATAAGAGTAGCCCCCAAGCATATGAACAAATGCTTGTATTTGATCATAGGCTCTCAATTTTTCTTTATTGCAATGCCCGAAGTTTTCCTGTCGATATTCTTGATGAAACTCAGTAAAAAGTAGCCCCCGAGTGTTTGAACAAAAACTTGTATTTGATCAGAGGCTCTCAAAATTATCAGTATTCCTTCATTGTCGCCAATCTTCATAACACCACGGTCGAACTTTTCCTTTTAAAGTGACATCAGTGCTGACGATAGCCATGACCATTGTATCGGGAAGACGCGAGTTCTGGCTTGTCACTGACCTGTGGGCCCAAATCTGCGGCACTTTGACACGTTACGCAAGTGGGGGACACATGTCCTCCGCTTTTTCTGGCACGCGCGTTGTAGCACCTGTCCAGTTCCATCATGGTGAAAATACTTTTTTACCTCTTGAACCACGTGGAAAGCATCAAGTCCATTCTCATTCATCCAACGGTGCGACGTTTTGGCTCAACCTGCTATAAATACTCATCGACTTCCTCCGTCAATCCCCTTCGCTGCGCCGCACTCATATCCCCTCTGCCAAAATCTCCACTGCAACCACCAAACCCAGCGCTCACGCACTGCCCTGCTTCCGCCAGCGCCATTGTTAATGCCACCGCGGCGAAGCTCTCTAAGCACACTTCACCGATGGCGACGGAGGATCTGAAGCTCTCAGAGTGGGAGAGATCCAAGATCTCCAATCAAGACACAAACCTGCTCAAGAAGCTCGGGTTCTTGAAGATGGAGAAGGCGTTAATCTTCCCCGACGAGGAAAGCTTCCCCTCCCCGGGCATCGGATTCCGGGTAACTTTCATCGACCACCTCATCCGCGGCTTATCCGCTCCCATCCATGAATTCCTTCGTGGTTTGCTTTTCGTCTACGGGTTGCAGCTGCATCAGCTCACCCCCAATTCCATCCTCCACATCTCTATTTTCATCACCCTCTGCGAGTGCTTTCTCGGGACCCATCCCAATTGGGCCCTGTGGAAGCACATTTTCTTCGTCCGCCGCAACAGCTCCCACAACACCGCCTACAATGTGGGTGGCGTTGTTATCTGTGTCCGCCCAGACGTCGAGTACTTCGACGTCAAGTTCCCTGACTCTGTTCAAGGGTGGCGCAAGAAGTGGCTCTACATCCGCGAGGAGGACATCGACTCGCAGGAATACAACATCGCGCCCTTCAACGGTAGCGAGAAGATCCTCCGACGCCGCTCGTGGGATGTTGAAGCTACCGACGAAGAGAAATCGGCGACAGAGGCGCTGATGAAGCGCATCCATGAGCTCCAGAATACCCGCGGCAAAGAGTTGTCGGGTATCTAGATAACAGCGTATTTCCTTAGGATTAGGGTGCAGCCTCTGTAGGCTTGCAAAAAACCTCTCTGGATGTACGCTGGCGACAAAGACGTGGACCTCGTGTCGAAGGATCCATCGATCAAGGACATGGAGAAACTTGTCCGAAAGATCTCATCGCTGAGCAAGAAAGACGCCGTTCCAACATCTTGTCGCGTGGTGCAATACAGCGGCACCAACCCCCTCCCCCAGGTAATCTATCTTTGTCGACTGCTAATTTGCTGTTCATTTTTTTGACTGCTATTTTGTTGTTTATTGATATAATTTCTTGTTGAGATATCCTTGACTTGTGTAGAAGCATCAAACTACATCGTCTCTTCCTCCTCTTCCCGAAGGTGGAGAAGTCGAAGAACGGACCGTCGTTACTGACGACGCCCAGGTCCCCTCTCGTCCTGAGAGCGAAGTCGCGGTATCTCGCAAATCTGTGGCTTCCTCGAAAGAGAGGTTGAATCCGAGGCTTCGGAGTCAACCCATTCTATCCCTTCCGCCGTTTCTCCAAGGAACAAACGGAAAAGGGGTGATGCGGAAGGCTCCGGCACCTCCAAGCTGAGCAGTTCTCCTGTCGAGGAACTGCTCCAGAAGAAACTGCTCCCGAAGAGGAGGAGCCCTTCAATGCTTATGACGCTGCCCTTGTCAGCTCGTAAGTCACCTTATCGCCTTTTTTCTCCTTAGACATTGTGTGTCGAACAATCTCACTCTATTTTTTGCGCAGTGGCGACGAAGAAGAAGAAGAAGAACCCGTCGCCAATGTGACTGCTCCTATGAGCATGTCACATACTTTGGCTTTCTCGGAAACACACTGCACGGCGGAGGAAACCTTGACTCCTCATCAGGATCTTCAGAGGTCAACTCCTGCCACCAGCCCCCGAGCTTCTTCGCCAAAGAGGGCGAGGATTGAACTAGGCGGAGAATTCAACCTAGCCGGGAGTTCAACGACTCCACCCTTGGACGATGTAAGTCTACTACTTTTTTGGTTTCTATCTGTCGAGTTTTTCACTGCTCTGAACTTTTTCCTACTTTTTTCCTTATCCACAGCCTCTGATGAAACATTTCATCAATCTCGGTACTCAATTTATTGGGTATCGCGACACTGTTAATAGATTGAAAGGTACACCTGCATATGAACTATATTGTCTTTCGTGTCGCAAACTTGTATTGGCCTCACGTTATTTTAAGTCCTATGTGTCCTTTCGACAGAGGATCTTGTCGTTGCTAACAAACGAGCTGATGACCTCGCCGTAAAGCTTGAGAAGAGTGAAGAGGCCTGCAAGAAAGCTGAAAAGGACGCCTCTTCTATTGAAGATCTTCGAAAGAGGCTCCATGAGGCGGAAACTGCTTTGAGTGACAAGATCACTCAACAGATTGCTCGCGAAGAAAATATTGTCGCGCGCCTGAAATCACAGAGTCAGCGTTTTGTTAGTAAGTTCCCTGATCACTCTTTATTATCTCTACACCAATTTTCCTCTCATTCCTCTTGCTGAAAACTTGAAATTCGTTACAGCAGGGAAGATGAGTCAAGACTTTGAGCTACAAAAGCATGAAGATGACCGTCTCCTTGACGCTCTTTCTCTTCTCGAAGTTCATGGGGATGAAGTGCGCCGCAGTATCTTTGATGCTCAGGCTGCATTTTCTCGCTTGTTCCCCTATTTCTTCCCGAAGACAGAGCAGCCCAACACCTTCGCTGCCCTTGCCAAAAGCTTCGTTCCCAAAGAAGATCTTGGGCTTGCTCTTCGGCAAGAAAACTTGAAGATAGGCGTGGAGGGCACCATAGCTTTGGTTGCCGAGAGCCAACAAAGCGTCGACTGGGCAAAGTTTGGCGCAACCATGAAGCTGAAGACGGATAAGTGGCAGGCCCTAATCAGGGCTGCCAAACCTCAGTCGAAGAAGATCCTTGCCTTCCTTGGGTACAATCCAGCGCCCTCCTCCAGTTCTGCCAAACCGGAGGTCAAGTAGATCATCCTGCCTATCTTTTTCCTTTTCTTTCTTTTGACACTGTCGCCATAGTTGTAGCTGGCGACAGCGTATTATTGGTTCATTAGGATCCAATCTTTTGTAATGACTATGTAAATATCTTAAAAATCAATGGAAGTCTATTTTGCTTAATGATTGATGCCGAGGTTTTCTTTCCAGTTGGTATTTGACAACTATACCGCAACTCCTCGCCCTTCCGATGCTTTACATGCTTCCTCTTACTCGAAGAAAGCATCAGTTGACGATTTTACGGAGGATTCCTCCAATGCAAACCTGTCGCAAGAACTCAATGATCTTCGGCAGCAACTTCAGTCGGCAAAGAAACAGTCTATTATGATCATGGACCGATTCCGCAAATCGTCGGAACGTGAAAAGGCAGCTCTCCAAGAGGCCAAAGAAGCTTTAGCACTAAGAGATACTGCTGTTGCTGAAGCTGCCTAGGCGACATCCCGCGAAGAATATATGCTGGACTTGCTAACTGACGCGAGCTTGGATATGGCAGGTATGCCTCCCGAACTTTAGTCCTGCCTTGCAAGTTTTTCCTCAACTTCTGCTTGACAATTTTTCTTTTCCCTCGACAGGTTCCTTTCTGGATGCTGCTGTTGAAGATCAACGAGTTGAGACAAGGTCAAATCTCATCGTGAAACTTGCACTGGAAAATAATTCTAGTTTTTTGTCAAACCCAGATCGAACTCGACGAATTGCGAGATTCCAGGATCGCGTAGGCCAGGTGCGCCAGTATCTTGATTTTTGCACCAAAACGCTAGCCATGGTTTACAATGCTATGTTCCCTCGAAACGTTCAGCCTAAATCACTTCCTGAGCTGATGAATAAGTTCAAGAATTCTCGGCAAATCCACGACTTTGTGAAGGCTCAATTGATAGCTGACGCCAGATTTGCTCTGATTATGCTGCATATCTGTCACTCAAAACTGGAAATGACCAAAGTGGTTGAAACTGTCCACACTAAATTGAAGCGTCGACGGAGAGGCGTCGACAAAATTGATGAAATAGTTATACCAGTAGCCAAGGAGATGATCGATGACCTCCTTCGGATGGATGCTGACTTTTTTGTGGACGGCCGTTATGCCGATTTCATGGGTGCATCTGCCGAAGAAGACAGAGTAAATATAGATGACCTGATAGGTCGCGACTGAATTTGTTTCTTCGATAGATACTTATCTTGATGGAGAGAAACCTGTAAAATACAAGTGCTATGTATATTGTAAAACTACTATATGTTCTTTTTTTCCTTAGCCCCCGAGTATCTCGGTGGCTAGTGTCTTTATTTTCATTGTTTTTGCGAGGTGTTTTAAACCAAGGCAAAAACTCGTTGAGTTTGTATATTGTAAGAATATCTATATTTGTTAAACTTTATAGGGTAACAAACCCCCGAGCATATCAAAGAAAAAATATGTATATCACCAATATCTTTACTATATTGCAGCACCAAGAGCCTGATACGTCCAAAACGTATCTACTTTCCCGAACACTTTTGCTATTGTTTTGCCTCTAATTTGTGTATTTTGGATACAACTAACACGGACTAACGCTGTTTTCAGCAGAATTGCTCTGGTGTCTCGTTTTTGTGCAGAAATTCAACTTTCAGGAAAATCCTCGGAATTTATGTCAAAGGGCTTATTTTTCCAGAAGAATCACGGAGCCAAGGGCAGGCCTGGGGGAGGCCCAGGCCCCCACACTAGGCCGCCCGGAGGGGGCGCGCCGCCCTAGTGTGTGGCCGCCTCGCCAGCCTCCGACGCCCCCTTTGGACTACTTAAGGGTTTCGATCTAAAAACGCGAGACGGGAAGTCGAAGTCGCCAGAAACCATCCAGTACGCCGCCACCATCGCGAAACTCCGTCTCGGGACCAGAAACTCCGTTCTGGCACTCCGCCGGGACGGGGAATTGGAGGGGATCATCGCCGCCATCACCACCGACGCCTCTCCATCAACCAGCCATGCTTCCCCCATCCATGTGTGAGTAATTCCCCCACTGTAGGCTGAAGGGGATGGTAGGGATTGGATGAGATTGATCATGTAATAGTCATAAGATTGTTAGGGCATGGTGCCTAGTATCCGTAGATGTTACTTTTATGATATTGTTGCAACTTGTTATGCTTAATGCTTGTCACTAGGGCCCGAGTGCCATGATCTCAGATCTGAACATGTTATTGTTTCATCATGATATGCGTTGTTTTATGATCTTACCTGCAAGTTGTATACACACGTTGTTGTCCGGAACCCGAGGCCCCAAAGTGACAGAAATTGGGACAACCGGAGGGGAAGGCGGTGATGTGAGGATCACATGTGTTCATGGAGTGTTAATGCTTTGCTCCGGTACTCTATTAAAAGGAGTACCTTAATTTCCAGTAGTTTCCCTAGAGGCCCGGCTGCCACCGGCTGGTAGGACAAAAGATGTTGTGCAAGTTTCTCATTGCGAGCACGTACGACTATATACGGAACACATGCCTATGGATTGATTAGTACTTGGATACCGCTTTATTATTATCTGCAAATGCCCTACCATGATTGTTATATGAATTCTCTCATCCATGCAACGCCCGTTCATCCATCCCTGTGCCTACAGTATTTTAATCCTGCTGTTTACTATAATCACTACTGCTGTCTTTATTTCACCGCTGCTGTTATTTCACTATTCCTACTGCTATAAAACTGTTACTACTGATAAACTCTTGCGAGCAAGTCTGTTTCCAGGTGCAGCTGAATTGACAACTCCGCTGTTAAGGCTTACAAGTATTCTTTGTCTCCCCTTGTGTCGAATCAATAAATTGGGTAATACTTCCCTCGAAGACTGTTGCGATCCCCTATACTTGTGGGTTATCAAGACTATTTTCTGGCGCCGTTGCCGGGGAGCATAGCTTTATTTGCAAGTTCACTTGGATTGATATTGTTCGCTGCACATCCTCCATCATGGGTAAACCTTGCGATACTAAATTCGC
Source organism: Lolium multiflorum (assembly GCA_030979885.1). Lineage (NCBI taxonomy): Eukaryota > Viridiplantae > Streptophyta > Magnoliopsida > Poales > Poaceae > Lolium > Lolium multiflorum. The sequence goes on along the minus strand of CM061751.1, from coordinate 116,132,542 downwards.
CATATTACCATCCACTACAAGAAAAGGTACAACTCTTAGTACCTCTGCTGCTCTTGATTCACCATCTGTGATAAGTCAACTTGTTTCACCACCACAAGCTTCACGTGTTGGTATTTCTGCTGAATCTGAAAATTCCTCTGATAATTTTGATGATGCTTCTACTGTGCTTGATAATACTGGTTCATTAGGTCCTTTTCTAGATGCTACAATTGCTAGGTCTAGACAAATTGAAAATACTGAAACTCCTAATGAAAATACTGTTACACCTGTTAATTCACCTGAGACTGATGATCTTGATGAAGATTATGTGGAACTTGATGATGATTTTATTGATAAATGCAATGCTACTACTAGTACAAGTAACCTTAAAAAGCTTATTGCACAACATGCTGTTAGATATAAACTGTCTCCTGATCCTAAATTTGCCACATCTCCTATAAACATTAAGGATAAAGATTATGACTTTTCTCTTGATTTATCTCATATATCTATTGTTGAGAAAACACCCTTTTGTGGTACTGAAAAAGAAAGTGCTGTAGAACATATGAATGAGCTTTCTACTTTAAGTAGCTTGTTTTCTGATGATGTTAAGATGCGTACTTATTTTGTTGCTAAGATTTTCCCTTTCTCATTAAAGGATGATGCTAAGATTTGGTATAATAATTTGCCTCCTGATTCTATTGATAGTCCAAGTTGTTTGCTTGATGTTTTCTTTCGAAAATATTTTCCTGCTAGTGCTCAACATATTGCTCTGCAGAGAATTTATAGTTTTGATCAAGAAGATGGAGAGAAATTGCCTGAAGCTTGGGCAAGATTTTGCTCTCTTATTAGAGCTCGGCCTGGACATGATTTGGAGAAGCATGATTTACTTGATATATTTTATAGTGGACTAACCATTGAGTCTAGGGCATACCTGGATAGTTGTGCTGATTGTGTTTTCAGGAAAAGAACTCCGGACGAAGCTGAAGAATTATTGGCTAAAATAAGCAAAAATCATGATGATTGGTCTACACCTGAACCAACCCCGACACCAATATTGAAGAAGAGGGGTATGATTGAATTAAATGATGAAGATATGAGGGAAGCCAAGAAATCTCTTATGGAGAAAGGTATTAAATCTGAAGATGTGAAGAATTTACCTCCTATAGAAGACCTATGTAAGATAATTCCCCCTTCATCCACAATTGAGGTACATTCTCTTCAACGCTTTGATAGAGGAGATATCCCTTACTCAAAACCTCCTGATCAATGTTTAGATGAATTTGATAATTATATTGTTAAGCAAAATAATTTTAATATGAGAGTAGAGAATCATCTAATAGAAAATTCTCAAGCTATTAGTAAATTGCATGATATTGTGGAGAGAACCTCCAATGATGTTAAGATGCTTGTTAAACATTTTAATATGATTCAAACTCAAATTGATCAACTTACTAAAGTGCAAAATGACTTGTTAAAAAATACTCATGAAGAAAAACATGCTTATGAAGTAACAACTAGAGGCGGTGTTTCTACCCAGGATCCTCTATATCCTGAAGGGCATCCCAAAAGAATTGAACAAGATTCTCAACGAACTAAAGAAACTAGTAGTCCTTCTAAGAAAAAGAAGAAGAAACATAAAACTGTTGTAGAATCCTCTGAACCTGTTAATGATCCTAATAGTATTTCTATTTCTGATGCTGAAACTGAAAGTGGTAATGAACATGATGAAGATAATGATAAGAATGATACTCCTGATAAAGAAGAAATTGAAAAAGAACCTGAAAAGCATGCTAAAAATAAAAAGTACACTAAAGAAGATTTTATTACAAAGAAACATGGTAATGAAAGAGAACCTTGGGTTCAAAAGCAAATGCCTTTTCCTGCTAAGAAATTAAAATCAAAGGAGGAGGAACATTATAATAAATTTTGTGATTGGATGAAACCTTTATTTTTGCAAATCCCTTTGACTGATGCTATTAAATTGCCTCCTTATTCAAAGTACATGAAAGATATTGTCTCTAACAAAAGGAAAATTCCTAATGAGGAGATTTCCACTATGCTCGCTAATTACTCTTTCAATGGCAAGGTTCCAAAGAAGCTGGGAGACCCAGGTATACCGACTATTCCTTGTTCCATCAAGAATAATTATGTTAGAACTGCTCTATGTGATTTGGGAGCAGGAGTTAGTGTGATGCCTTTTTCTCTTTACAAGAGACTTGATTTAGATAAGTTGATACCAACCGATATATCTTTGCAAATGGCTGATAAATCTACTGCTGTTCCTGTTGGTGTATGTGAAGATGTTCCTGTTCAAGTTACTCAAAATTGCTTAATATTAACTGATTTTGTTGTGTTGGAAATGCCTGAAGATGATAATATGTCTATTATTCTTGGAAGACCCTTTCTTAATACTGCAGGGGCTGTTATTGATTGCAATAAAGGAAAAGTTACTTTCAATGTCGAAGATAAGGAACATACTGTCTATTTTCCCAAGAGGATCGATAAAGTATATGGAGTTAATACAATTTTTAATTTGAAAACTATCAAGGTGGGATCCATTGATTGTCCTATATATGAGCCTAAAGAAGAATATCAAACTCTTGTGATTGGATCCATATCAATTCAATATAAGGTAACATGATTGATTTGAGGTTTATTTCTTCTTATGTCATATAAAATTTATTTGGTAGCAAGACTTGATCAACCTTGTTAACAAGTATATTTTAAATACATAGAAGAGCTAAACAACATTTCTTTCTTCCTCCACTTGTTTTACCTGCTGTAGCACCTTTTGTTTTGCAAAGTTCTTTAGTCAATTAGAAATTTTAAAATCTTTTCCTGCGCTGTAATAATCTCTTTAACACCCAGAAATGTGCATTTTTCGAAGTTCTCAAAAATTTACAAAAATTATACTATTAGTCTTATTTTTCGAAGGGGCACCTGGGAGCACCTGGGGATGACCAGTGGCACCCCAGGGTGGCACCCCACAGGCCGGCGCGGCCAGCAAGGGGGGCGCGCCACCCTGTGTGTGGGCCCCTCCTTGCCCCACTTCTTCATCTCTTTCCTCATCTCACTCTCTCTCCCGAAAAAACTCGCACCAGCTTTCTCTCACTCGCGTTTCTGCTCAAGAGCTCAAGATTTTTCGATCTCTTTGCTCAGCCCAGATTTCTGTCTGAAATTTGGCACATTTGCTCTCCGGTATGTGACTCCTTTGATTATCCAATTAGAATTTTGTTTGGTTGAGTATATCTTGAATATTTTGCTGCTGTAGGTAACATGTTTAGTGAGCTTGCATGCTTGTTCTAAGTGGTAAAAACTAGTTTTGATGCATGTTTAGTACTCTAGCAAGTTCCTATAGTAGTTTCCCTCAATTATATACCTTGAAATCAAATTTTATAATGATTGTTGAAAAATTTCAGAAAAGGAAAATGGACAACCACAACTTTGGAGAGGTGTTCGAAAGAGAAACGACGAGCACGGGGAGGCCTTCTAGGACCGCCACCCGATTCAGGCGATCCTATAATGAGGACGTCATCGCACCGAGCTTCGAACCCGAAGAGGACAATGGAGTCCCTAACGCTTCATCTTTCCCATGTTATAACTTTTTGAGTAATGCAGGGTTGCTGGATGATTTCTTGACCCTCGTCGGTAAGGCGGGCTTAACCACCTATATGGGAGATGAGAGGGAGCAATACCACATGCTCACTAAAATCTTTGTGGAGAGCTTTAAGTTCAACAACAAGCACTATCACCCGACAGTTGCATTCAGGATTTATGATAATCCTATTACTATGAAGTTGAAGGATTTTTGTACTGCATTGGATATTGCCCCTGTAGGTACAGCAAAGAAGATCGAGGACAACCCCAAGGCTTTGCTGGAGCTCTATCGAGAAATCACCAATGATGATTGCCGCACCATTCAGCGTGGCAAGATAAGAAACATCCAACTCCCCGCCATTAAGTATTTTGCTTATTACCTTGCTACTAGCATTCTTGGTAGGGAGAACACTAGTAATATTTCTAGTTATCATCTTGCTTTCTTAATTGCTGCACTCACTGGAGAGACACCTTATCATCTTGGTGCTCTTGTTGCTCGCCGTTTGTCTAACAAGGGGCCTATTTTTGGAGGAATTATTGCATCGCGTATTTTGGCACATCTAGATCTTCCTCTTGACCCTACTGATGTGAAACTAACCCCTGCTAGGTTAGATATTGCTGCTATGAAGAGTCACCAATTTGTTACAACTGACTCTAGTATAGATAATATTGTCTATAGAATGTTATTTGCTGACGGGGATGAGAGGGAAATCCCTTTGCCGCAGCCGATTTGTTCAGTGTTCACAGGAAACCATGGTCGCGCTCTAAGGAGGAGGTGGATGAGCAACTGAAGATACAAGGTTTCCACCAGCAGCATGACTCCGAGGACGCCGAGCCCTCCTACGACTACACCGTCACGTATCCGGGTGCTTCTTCCAGCACATACCCGGAACGGATCCTTCTTCGTCATACTACGGAGACACCACTTCATGGGGACCGTGGGAATGACCTCCACTTAGGCCAAAAGCCTAAGCTTGGGGGAGGTATACCGGCATCACTCATTCTTTGCATATTATGGTTGCTGGATACTTGTACATACTTGTTTAGTTTCTTAGAGTGGTTTTCTAATGAGAGGGAGATGATATTTGGGGAAGTGCTGTCCAAAAACAGATTCTGGGCTGTTACCAAAAAAATTCGTACGCACAGCCAGAACGTTATTTTGAGTTGCAAATTTTTGTGCATGTTCCCCAGGTTGTTATCTAACTTTCATTAGTTGAACACTTTTCGAACTGAGCAACGGAAGATTTTTGTAAAAATCGATTTCTGTACTGCTGTCAGGTTTTGGCAGATTTCTGCCATCCTGCTTTTCTGTGTTTCTGTTAGTTTGCATTCTCTTGTTTTTGCTTTGTTTCTTTCCTAAAACACAAAAAGACCAAAAATATTTCTGTTGTTTCTCTTCACCATTTGTTTATTTGGTTCTTTGTTCCTATTTTACCTTATTTGCTATCGTTAGTTTGCTATGAGAAAATCCAAAAAGATTTTGCTTTGTTTGCTTGTTTCCTTTTGTTCTTGTTTCTAACCCGAAAACACCAAAAATATTTGTTGTTCTTCTTTGGTTTTGTAAAGTTCATTAGGGAGTTCAGAGGTCTCCGGTGGTTGGAGCTTGGTTTCATTCCATATTATTATTCAAGCTGCACAAGTGAAAGGCAATAATGACGATCTACGGCAACTTGACTGTGGTGAGAGGCTGGTATGAACTCTATTTGTTTTCATTTTTGTACATATACTCATCCATGTGAGCATGCTTAGTTGGTTCATGTGAGGTATATGTCATTTAATGAAAGTCTAGTAGTTCATGATCTCTCATGATTAGTTCCAATCTATTAATAATGAGTAGCATGTCATGAATATTTGCTTGCATTGTTTTATTCATAGATAGGTATGACATTGTGGTATCCTCCTCTGAATAATTCACTCGAATCGACTTGGCACATGCTCACGCATGCATATGACTAAACAAAAGTCAATTAAGCCTCGATGATTTACTTTGCTTCAGAGTTCTTGTATCACTTTTATGCCTCCGTTAATTTTATTTTGTCGCAAGCATGATTATGACAGTTATTGCTCTCTTGATTGTCGCTTCCCAGTCTATTGCTAGCCTTCACTTGTACTGAGCGGGAACGCTGCTCGTGCTTCCAAATACCTGAAAACCAAGTTGTTCCAAAGTGTCCACCATAAATACCTATGCATGGCATTTCAAACCATTCCAAGTAAATTCTCATGTGCTACCTTTAAACCTTCAAACTACTTCTCAATTTGTGTCAATGTTTTATAGCTCATGAGGAAGTATGTGGTGTTTTATCTTTCAACCTTGTCATTTACTCCTGACAGACTTTCACCAATGGACTAGTGGCACATCCGCTTATCCAATAATTTTGCAAAAAGAGCTGGCAACGGGGTTCCCAGCCCCAATTAATTAACCTTCATTAATAATTCTCTTCACGTGTTTTGCTCTGATTCATCAGTAAGCAACTTAACCTGCAAATAGACACTTCCCCATGGTATGTGAATGTTGGAAGGCACCCGAGGATTCGGTTAGCCATGGCTTGTGTAAGCAAAGGTTGGGGGAGTGTCATCCATAATGAAACTAAAATACATGTGTAAACAAAAGAGAAGAGGGATGATCTACCTTGCTGGTAGAGATAACGTCCTTCATGGGAGCCGCTCTTGAGAGTCTGGTTGGCGAGGTGGTTAGAGTACCCACTATCATTCGTTGACAACAACAAACACCTCTCAAAATAATTTTACTTCTGTCTTTGAAAAATGAAAAGCTCTAGCACATGTTAATCCCTGCTTCCCTCTGCGAAGGGTCAATCTTTTACTTTTATGTTGAGTCACCATCCTTTCTTTGAGCACCTTCTTGAGAGCATAACTGTCATTCTTAGTATAATATGCTTGTCCCAAAATATGATCAGCTGTGGTATAACTTTGATGCTTTTATCTTTGACAATTTTACTTCTAGTCTTTCTATGAACTTCAGAGGTGCCTGGGCATTTATGTTTTGCTGTACAAATACAGGCAAGCGAGATACCACTTTATCATATCTTTCTATGAACATTGCAATCCTGCTTATGGAAGTGTTTCATGATGCTTGTTATTAGTTTGTTGGTATCTCTTTCATGATTGACACAGCTACTAGATGACTTTATTTGCATGTACCTTATTATGAATTGCTTAAGCACTTGCCATATCATGAGAATATTTACATCATATGAACAAATGTGTTCGTGAAAGTTCTTTTATCGCACTCAGTTGTTAACTGAATTGCTTGAGGACAAGCAATAAGCTAAGCTTGGGGGGAGTTGATACGTCCAAAACGTATCTACTTTCCCGAACACTTTTGCTATTGTTTTGCCTCTAATTTGTGTATTTTGGATACAACTAACACGGACTAACGCTGTTTTCAGCAGAATTGCTCTGGTGTCTCGTTTTTGTGCAGAAATTCAACTTTCAGGAAAATCCTCGGAATTTATGTCAAAGGGCTTATTTTTCCAGAAGAATCACGGAGCCAGAAGGGCAGGCCTGGGGGAGGCCCAGGCCCCCAAGACACTAGGCCGGCGCGGCCTGGAGGGGGGCGCGCCGCCCTAGTGTGTGGCCGCCTCGGCCAGCCTCCGACGCCCCCTTTGGACTACTTAATGGTTTCGATCTAAAAACGCGAGACGGGAAGTCGAAGTCGCCAGAAACCATCCAGTACGCCGCCACCATCGCGAAACTCCGTCTCGGGACCAGAAACTCCGTTCTGGCACTCCGCCGGGACGGGGAATTGGAGGGGATCATCACCGCCATCACCACCGACGCCTCTCCATCAACCAGCCATGCTTCCCCCATCCATGTGTGAGTAATTCCCCCGCTGTAGGCTAAAGGGGATGGTAGGGATTGGATGAGATTGATCATGTAATAGTCATAAGATTGTTAGGGCATGGTGCCTAGTATCCGTAGATGTTACTTTTATGATATTGTTGCAACTTGTTATGCTTAATGCTTGTCACTAGGGCCCGAGTGCCATGATCTCAGATCTGAACATGTTATTGTTTCATCATGATATGCGTTGTTTTATGATCTTACCTGCAAGTTGTATACACACGTTGCTGTCCGGAACCCGAGGCCCCAAAGTGACAGAAATTGGGACAACCGGAGGGGAAGGCGGTGATGTGAGGATCACATGTGTTCACGGAGTGTTAATGCTTTGCTCCGGTACTCTATTAAAAGGAGTACCTTAATTTCCAGTAGTTTCCCTAGAGGCCCGGCTGCCACCGGCTGGTAGGACAAAAGATGTTGTGCAAGTTTCTCATTGCGAGCACGTACGACTATATACGGAACACATGCCTATGGATTGATTAGTACTTGGATACCGCTTTATTATTATCTGCAAATGCCCTACCATGATTGTTATATGAATTCTCTCATCCATGCAACGCCCGTTCATCCATCCCTGTGCCTACAGTATTTTAATCCTGCTGTTTACTATAATCACTACTGCTGTCTTTATTTCACCGCTGCTGTTATTTCACTATTCCTTCTGCTATAAAACTGTTGCTACTGATAAACTCTTGCGAGCAAGTCTGTTTCCAGGTGCAGCTGAATTGACAACTCCGCTGTTAAGGCTTACAAGTATTCTTTGTCTCCCCTTGTGTCGAATCAATAAATTGGGTAATACTTCCCTCGAAGACTGTTGCGATCCCCTATACTTGTGGGTTATCAGAGCCCGCCTCATTAAAAACCTTCCAGCCCCACTCGGTGCCCTGAAAGGAAAAGAGTGCGTCTGAAAACTCGCGAGCATTTCAGTACATTGTATGTTTACATATATATCTTGACCTAAGCGTAGAAACGCCTAAGTTGCGCCACGTTCCAGGGATTTGGCTCCGCGATCCCTGTCTTCTTGTTTTTTATTCTGTGCGCTCCTCCTTCAATTACTTCGGTAACGATGTATGGTCCCAGCCATGGTGACTTGAGTTTCTCATGGCTATCTTGTGTGAGCCGAAGAACTAAATCGCCAACTTGGAAAGATCTTGGTCGCAATCGTCAACAATGATAATTTTTCATATCTTGCTGATATTTGGCGACTCTTGACAATACTTCGTCGCGAGCTTCATCAAGTGTGTCCACATCGTCTTCCAGCGCCTTTCTCGAGGTTTATTCATCAAACTCCGCCACTCTCGAGGAATTGTGTTCTATTTCTATCGGAGCACTGCCTCAGCTCCATGAACCAGAAAAAATGGAGTTTCCTGTGTTGCTGTGTTGGGTGTTGTTCATATGCTCCATAGCACGCTGGGTAACTCCTCCGGCCAAGTGTGTCGAGCTTTTTCCAATGGTGCTAACAGGCGCTTCTTGATGCCGTTGCAGATGACGCCGTTTGCTTTCTCGACTTGACCATTGGTTTGCGGGTGCGCAACTGACGCAAAATGTAGCTTGATGCCTACTTCTGCACAATAAGCCTTGAATTCCTTTGAAGTGAAATTGCTACCATTGTCTGTGACGATGCTATGAGGAACTCCAAACCGAAAAACGATGCTCTTGATGAACTTGACCGCTGATGCTGCGTCTGGCGAGTTTATTGGTTTTGCCTCAACCCACTTGGTGAACTTGTCGACAGCTACGAGCATATACTCGTATCCTCCTGGCCACGCCTTGTGCAATTTGCCCACCATATCAAGACCCCATTGAGCAAAGGGCCACGACAATGGTATTGGCATCAATTCTGCTGCCGGAGAATGAGGTTTTGCGGCAAACCTTTGACACGCATCACAGGTACGCACTATGTCCTTCGCATCCTCGATGGCTGTTAGCCAATAGAACCCTGCTCTGAAAACATTAGCCGCAATAGCTCGACTGCTTGCGGGGTGTCCGCATACTCCTTCGTGTACATCCTTTAAAAGCACCTTCTTCACTGTGATGCACCGCCGCAGACTCCCGATATACTTCTCTTATAAAGCTCGCCCTTAACCACAATGAAGGCTTTGGACCGTCGAATAATTCGCCATGCTTCTACTGAATCTTCGGGTATTTCCTTCCTTGAGATATGTGCAATATAAGCCTGCATCCAAGGGATTTGTACTACCATGACCTCATGCGACTCTTCTTCATCTCCTGATATACTTGCCTCTATTGCTGCTGGAGCCCCCGAGCCTTTCTCGGCTTTTTCCTTTTTCTTTGGTTGTTTTTTCGCCTTGGTCGACATTTCACTTATCTCCTCCCAAAATACCCCGGGTGGTATTGCTAAACACTGTGACCCGATGTTTGCCAAAACGTCAGCTTCGTCATTGCTGAGTCTACTAACATGATTCACCTCACACCCGTCGAAGAGCCTCTCTAATTCATTGTATAACTCCTTGTATGCTATCATGTTGTCGTTGACTGCGTCACATTGATTCATTACTTGTTGAGCCACCAGTTGGGAGTCACCGAATATTTTTAATCGGGTCGCACCACAAGCTTTCGCCATCTTCATCCCATGTATCAGCGCTTCATATTCTGCCTCATTGTTAGATGTGTTGGGAAATGTCATCCGCAGTACATACTTCAACTTGTCTCCTTGGGGTGAAACTAGTATCACGCCTGCTCCAGCTCCTTCGAACCTCTTGGACCCGTCAAAACTCATAGTCCAGGTTCTCGATAAATCAGGAGGTCTCGTATTTTGCAGTTCCATCCACTCCGTGACGAAGTCTGGTAAAATCTGCGACTTTATTGCTTTTCTTTTTTCATACGTGATGTCCCGAGGGGAAAGCTCTATTCCCCAAAGGGAGACACGACCCGTAGCTTCCGGGTTATTTAGTATATTTGATAATGGTGCCTCATTGACCACTATTATCGGATGTGCCGAGAAATAGTGTCGCAACTTTGTTGCTGTAAAAACTCCGTATGCCGTATAATGCGGGTATCGCTGTTTTGAAGGAGATAAAACTTCACTGATGAAGTATACCGGCCTTTGTACTCCATGGAGCTTTCCTTCTTCTTCGCGTTCCACCACAAGTACCGTGCTGACCACCTGAGGTGTAGCCGCGATGTATAATAGAAGAGGTTCTTTTTTCCTTTGGTGCCACCAATATTGGTGGTGTCGAGATTGTGCGCTTGAAATCCTCGAAAGGTCTGTCTGCTTCTTCGTTCCACTCGAACTTTTCTCCCTGCTTAATCAAGGCGTAAAACGGCAACGCCTTTTCTCCTAGCCTGCGACGAATCGCTTAAAGCTGCGACTCGCCGAATCGTTGTATCTCTTTTAACTTTGTTGGCTTTCGCATCATTACGATGGCTTGAATTTTCTCCGGATTGGCCTCGATTCCTCTTGCTGACACCAAAAACCCGAGAAGTTCTCCCGCAGGAACGCCGAAAGAGCACTTCATCGGATTAAGCTTGAGGCAGAATTTGTCGAGGTTGTCGAAAGTTTCTCTGAGATCATCGATCAATGTTGATTTTTTTGTTGTTATGACGACATCGTCAATGTATACTTGGACGTTCTTGCCAATCTGCGTGGCCAAGCACTTCTGCATCATCCGCTGATATGTTGCACCCGCGTTTTTCAACCCGAAAGGCATTGTTCTATAGCAGAACACACCATAGGGTGTTATGAAAGCTGTTTTGACTTCATCCTCTTCCTCAGTCGAATCTGGTTGTAACCAAAGTATGCGTCCAAGAAGGAAAGACGTACACAACCTGCCGTGGAGTCTATAATTTGATCGATCCTTGGGAGGGGAAAGTGATCCTTTGGACAATGTTTATTGAGACACGTGAAGTCGACGCACATGCGAAGGACTTCTGTGTTTTTCTTCGGGACCAGCACAGGGTTTGCTACCCACGTGGCATCTGTGTGTATCTCTTTGATGAACCCAGCTTCTCTGAGTCGATTAATCTCTGATAGCTTTGCGGTTTGGTTCCGAGAAACGCCGCAAAGGTTGTTTGCCTGGCCAATGGATCCAAGTTAAGGGGGTGCTCGGCAAGTTCCCTGGGTACTCCTGGCATGTCAGCTGGACACCATGCGAAGATTTCCCAGCGCTCACGGAGGAACTCGACGAGCGTGCTTTCCTATGCGAGGTCCATGTTTGTGGTGATAGATGTCGTCTTCTTTGGATCTGTCGGGTGTATCTGCACTTCCTTCGAGTTCTTGGTGGTATCAAAGGTTGGTTCCTTGAGAGGCCTCCAGACATATGGCAACACGTCGTAGTCTGTTGTCGCTTTGACGCCATACTAAGCTTGGGGATGCTTGATACGTCTCAAACGTATCTATAATTTCTTATGTTCCATGCTACTTTTATGATAATACTCACATGTTTTATACATACTTTACATCATTATTATGCATTTTCCGGCACTAACCTATTAACAAGATGCCGAAGCGCCAGTTGTTGTTTTCTGCTGTTTTTTTTGGTTTCATAAATCCTACAAAGGAAATATTCTCGGAATTGGACGAAATCAACGCCAGGGTCTTATTTTTCCACGAAGCTTCCAGAAGACCGAAGGGATAACGAAGTGGGGCGAAGAGGCGCCGACACCACAGGGCCGCGCGGCCTGGGTGGGGCCCGCGCCGCCCTATGGTGTGGGCCCTCGCGCCGCCTCCTGACCTACCCTTCCGCCTACTTATAGCCTTCGTCGCGAATACCCCCTGTACCGAGAGCCACGATACGTAAAACCTTCCAGAGACGCCGCCGCCGCCAATCCCATCTCGGGGATTCAGGAGATCGCCTCCGGCACCCATCATCCCGAGGGCTCTACATCATCATGCCCGCCTCCGGATTGATGCGTGAGTAGTTCATCCTTGGACTATGGGTCCATAGCAGTAGCTAGATGGTTGTCTTCTCCGCTTGTGCTATCATGTTTAGATCTTGTGAGCTGCCTAACATGATCAAGATCATCTATTTGTAATGCTACATGTTGTGTTTGGTGGGATCCGATGAATATAGAATATTATGTCAAGTTGATTATCAATCTATCATATATGTGTTGTTTATGTTCTTGCATGCTCTCCGTTGCTAGTAGAGGCTCTGGCCAAGTTGATACTTGTAACTCCAAGAGGGGGTATTTATGCTCGATAGTGGGTTCATGCCTCCATTGAATCTGGGACAGTGACAGAAAGTTCTAAGGTTGTGGATGTGCTGTTGCTACTAGGGATAAAACATCGATGCTTTGTCTAAGGATATTTGTGTTGATTACATTACGCACCATACTTAATGCAATTGTCTGTTGTTTACAACTTAATACTGGAGGGGGTGCGGATGCTAACCCGAAGGTGGATTATTTAGGCATAGATGCATGCTGGATAGCGGTCTATGTACTTTGTCGTAATGCCCTGATTAAATCTCATAGTAATCATCATGATATGTATTGAATCTTTATTTGTCAATTGCCCACCTGTAATTTGTTCACCCAGCATGTTATTTATCTTATTGGAGAGACACCACTCACTACAAGAAAAGTTCTGATAGACAACGTCCCAAAATCGTCAACTAAGGGGCATTTTTCGTCGCCTATGGGCCTAACCCGACGATATGGGTTCTGTTGTCGAAACTGCGTCAGGCAAAGTCCAACGACGATTTTTTCGGTCCGTCGCGCTTGGGCGCCCTTCCGCCACGGAAAATCGGACCGTTGCCCAAGTGTTTCCGGGAGCCCGTTGACTGCTGACGTCATGCAAACTGACACGTGGCAGACGCCGTTAACTGGCAGTTAACGGCGTTAACCGCTGAAACCCCGTGGTAGATGGTAGGCCCACACGAGGCCTGCCACGTCTTAAGCGGGCCGGGCCAGATGACATAGTTTGACCGGTCAACTATATAGCTGGGCTGGTCCATTAGTTACGTGGGCCGGGCCTAACCTCTAATGTTGACTGGTCAAAACTTAAATGGGCCGGCCCATTTAACATGTGGGGTCCACCTTACAGCAACTGGGCCGGCCCAAGAAGCAAGTGGGCCGGGCCAAAACACAGGTGGGTCCCACTTTCGTTAAAAGGCCGCCCATTTAGTGTGTGGGGTCCACCATATAGCAAGTGGGCCGGCCAACAAGCTAGTGGGCCGGCCAAAAACACAGTGGGTCTCACTATCCCGTTAAAGGGCCGGCCCATTTAGTATGTGGGGTCCACCATATAGCAGGGCCGGCCCAACAAGATAGTGGGTCGGCCAAAAACACGTGGGTCCCACCTTCCGTTAAAGGGCCGCCCATTTAGTATGTGGGGTCCACCATATAGCAAGGGGGCCCACCAAGATAGTGGGCCGGCCAAAACACAGTGGGTCCCACATTCCCGTTAATGGGCCGGCCATTTGGTATGTGGGGTCCACCATATAGAAAGTGGGCCGGCCCAACAAGATAGTGGGCCAAAAACACAGGTGGGTCCCACCTTCCTATTAAAGGGCCGGCCCATTTACCATGTGGGACCACCATATAGCATGGGCTGGCCCAACAAGATAGCGGGGCCAAAAGCACAAGTGGCCCACTTTCCGTTAAAGGGCCCCAAATAGTATGTGGGGTCCACCATATTGCAAGTGGGCCGGCCCAACAAGATAGTGGGCCGGGCCAAAAACACAGGTGGGTCCCACTTTCCTCTTGAAGGGCCGGCCCGTTTAGTATGTGGGGTCCACCACAAAAGCAAATGGGCTGGCCCAACTAATTAGTGGGCCGGCCCAGTAGTGGGTGGGGTCCACCTTAAAGCAAGTGGGCCAGCCCAATTAGAGTGTGGGGTCCACCGTAACTCAAATGGGCTGGCCCAAGAAGTAAGTGGGCCAGCCCGTTTAGTTGTTGTTTATATGCCGGCATAATATGCGCTTTAGGATTTTGCGGGCAGGCACATATGTGATTTCGCTTAATTGGGCCATTTAAGGGATGGGAATTCGTGATTTAGATACTGAGAATATTTACGCAGCATTGATTTCTGTCGGATAGCCTCACTTACCACAAGCACCAAAGAAAAAATGCGCGAAAGAACTATAAAAACTAACTAAATATTACATCAGCTGCAAGGCATTGAAAAAAATATTACAGAACCCAGAGAAATTGAATGGTAATTAAACCTAGCAATACAATGAAGCGATCCGGCAATCTTTTAAGTTGTCCATGCAGCACCTATATCTGAAACAAAGACATTACAAGTTAAGACAGCAACAATGGAAAGGCAAAGACACTACAATATTGTTTGCCAAAGAATTTGGAACTCATCATTTCGTCGTTATAACAAGATCATTGTAATGCGCACAATAAGCAAACAAAGAGTGCATGCCGCATACCAACAGCCAATATAACAGAGCATGTTAGAATGAAACAGCAGACTTACTACTGTCGAGTCCCATGCAAACCAACATGTTCAGGGAGTACAAAATTGGCATGAACAACATAGTAGCAGGCTATAAATTTTGTAACAACGACTGAGCAAGATGAAGTTATGATGGCTACATCTACAGAGCAGGGAATGTAAACCAAAAATAGAAGTTACGATGGCAAAAGCTAAAGAGGAGGGAATGTGAACCAACATGTGCCAAGTGCAATTACTTCATTTTGGCCGTGAACTAAATAATACTCCTGAACTTATAGTGAAGGGGATGCAAATCAAGATGTTTCGGGATATAAACTTGTAATGAGCAACACATAGAGGATAGTTAATGCTGGAGCTTAGGATGGACCAGATACAATATAGTGGGATCACCTGTGAACTTGTATAAGAGGGAATGCAAACCAATATGTTCAGCTTTCCATATGTGAGCGTCATGCCAAGTCAGAGAAACAAGTCAATAATGCAGCTTTTGAAGAACAAGATGGCACGCAAAATTATTATCTAGTAGTATGACAAGTTTATTTGTACTACAGGCTAGATAGCAGAGTGATAGCATGCCAAACTAAGTCCTTACTTTGTTAGCTTACAATGAACTAGATACAAAACAATGGCATCACCTGTAGTACAGGGAATGCAAGCCAACATGTTCATGGAGTAAAAAATTGGCACAAACAACATAGTAGCAGGCCATAATTTTTGTAACAACGACTGAGCAAGATAAAGTTATGATGGCTAGATCTACAGAGCAGGGAATGTAAACCAAATATAGAAGTTACGATGCCAAAAGCTATAGAGCAGGGAATGCGAACCAACATGTGCAATTACTTAAAATTGGCCATGAACTAAATAATAGCAGGATGTTACTATAATACCTATAATTTTTGTAACAACGACTGAGCAAGATAGAAGTTATGATGGCTACATCTACAGAGCAGGGAATGCAAACCAAAATGTTCAATCGCTTAAAGTTAGCAATGAAGTAGAAAATAGCAACGTGTTACGGTCATAGCTAGGAATGAACTAAAAGAGCTTCAGACAAACAAGAATCTGAACCCAGAACATGGCGCTAAAACAAGGGACTTACATTAGGAGAAGCACTCTGTGGGAGTCACAGCAGATCTTCCTGGGGTTGATAGATCCGGTGATGAAGTACGCTACATGTGCTACTTGGGGTTGGAGAGACGGCCATTACACTTCATGGTTACTCATCTCATCTGCAAAAACGTAACGGCGCGTCGTTAGCACAAACAGGTTCCCCCAAGATTAAACAAGAACTTGCAGGCAAGCAATAGAAAAGCGAGAAGAGGAAGGTATGATGCACGTAGCAAGTTTTCCCTCAGAAAGAAACCAAGGTTTAATCGAACCAGGAGGAGCCAAGAAGCACGTTGAAGGTTGATGGTCGCGAAATGTGATGCGGCGCAACACCAGGGATTCCGCCAACGCGGAACCTGCACAACACAACCCAAGTACTTTGCCCCAACGAAACAGTGAGGTTGTCAATCTCACCGGCTTGCTGTAACAAAGGATTAAACGTATCGAGTGGAAGATGTTTGCAAAGAAAACAGTAAAACAATTGCAGTAGATTGTATGCTATGTAAAGAATAGGACCGGGGTCCACAGTTCACTAGAGGTGTCTCTCCCATAAGATAAAGCATGTTGGGTGAACAAATTACAGTCGGGCAACAAATAGAGAAAGGCATAACAATGCATATACATGACATGGTAAATATAGTGAGATTTAATCCGGGCATTACGACAAAGAACATAGACCGCCATCCAACTGCATCTATGCCTAAAAAGTCCACCTTCAGGTTATCGTCCGAACCCCCTCCAGTATTAAGTTGCAAAGCAACAGACAATTGCATTAAGTATGGTGCGTAATGTAATCAACAACTACATCCTTAGACATAGCATCAATGTTTTATCCCTAGTGGCAACAGCACATCACAACCTTAGAACCTACTGTCACGATCCCAGATTCAATGAAGGCATGAACCCACTATCGAGCATAAATACTCCCTCTTGGAGTTAAGAGCAAAAACTTGGCCAGAGCCTCTACTAATAACGGAGAGCATGCAAGATCATAAACAACACATAAACAATAGATTGATAATCACCATAATCATAGTACTCTCTATCCATCGGATCCCGACAAACACAACATATAGTATTACAGATAGATGATCTTGATCATGTTAGGCAGCTCACAAGATCCAACAATGAAGCACAACAAGGAGAAGACGACCATCTAGCTACTGCTATGGACCCATGGTCCAGGGGTGGACTACTCACTCATCACTCCGGAGGCGACCATGGCGGTGTAGAGTCCTCCGGGAGATGAATCCCCTCTCCGGCAGGGTGCCGGAGGCGATCTCCTGAATCCCCCGAGATGGGATCGGCGGCGGCGTCTCTGGAAGGTTTTCCGTATCGTGGCTCTCGGTACTGGGGGTTTCGCGACGGAAGCTTTAAGTAGGCGGAGGGTCAACGCGAGGGGCCACACGAGGGGCCCAGGGGGCAGGGCGGCGCGGCCAAGGCCTGGGCCGCGCCGGCCACCCCCCTGGCCTCCTCGTGGCCCCACTTCGTTAGGTCTTCGGTCTTCTGGAAGCTTCGTGCAAAAATAGGACCCTGGGCGTTTCGTCCAATTCCGAGAATATTTCTTTACTAGGATTTCTGAAACCAAAAACAGCAGAAAACAAGAACTGGCTCTTCGGCATCTTGTTAATAGGTTGGTTCCAAAATGCATAAATATGACATATAATGTGCATAAAACATGTAGGTATCATCAATAAAGTAGCATGGAACATAAGAAATTATCGATACGTTGGAGACGTATCAGCATCCCCAAGCTTAGTTCTGCTCGTCCCGAGCAGGTAAAACGATAACAAAGATAATTTCTGAAGTGACATGCCATCATAATCTTGATCATACTATTTGTAAACATATGTAATGAATGCAGCGATCAAAGCAAAGGTAATGACATGAGTAAACAACTGAATCATAAAGCAAAGACTTTTCATGAATAGTACTTCAAGACAAGCATCAATAAGTCTTGCATAAGAGTTAACTCATAAAGCAATAAATCAAAGTAAAGGTGTTGAAGCAACACATAAGAAGATTAAGTTTCAGCGGTTGCTTTCAACTTGTAACATGTATATCTCATGGATATTGTCAACATAAAGTAATATAATAAGTGCAATATGCAAGTATGTAGGAATCAATGCACAGTTCACACAAGTGTTTGCTTCTTAAGGTGGAAGGAGATAGGTAAACTGACTCAACAATAAAAGTAAAAGAATGGTCCTTCAATGAGGAAAGCATCGATTGCTGTATTTGTGCTAGAGCTTTTATTTTGAAAACATGAAACAATTTTGTCAACGGTAGTAATAAAGCATATGAGTTATGAAAATTATATCTTACAAGTTGCAAGCCTCACGCATAGTATACTAATAGTGCCCGCACCTCGTCCTACTTAACTTGGACTACCGGGTCTTCGCATGCCATGTTTCAACCAAGTGTCACAAAGGGGTACCTCCATGCCGCCTGTACAAAGGTCCAAGGAGAATGCTCGCATTTCGGATTTCTCGCTTTTGATTATTCTCAACTTAGACATCCATACCGGGACAACATGGACAACAGATAATGGACTCCTCTTAAATGCATAAGCATGTAGCAAAGTTATTATTCTCATATGAGATTGAGGATATATGTCCAAAACTGAAACTTCCACCATGATTCATGGCTTTAGTTAGCGGCCCAATGTTCTTCTCTAACAATTTTGCATGCTCCAACCACTAAAATGATAGACCTTCAGACAAGACGGACATGCATAGCAACTCACATGATATTCAACAATAGTTGATGGCGTTCCCCAGAAGCATGGTTATCGCACAACAAGCAACTTAATAAAATATAAAGTGCATAAGTACATATTCAATACTACGATAGTTTTTAAGGCTATTTTGTCCCATGAGCTATATATTGCAAAGGTGGATGATGGAATTTTAAAGGTAGCACTCAAGCAATTTACTTTGGAATGGCGGAGAAATACCATGTAGTAGGTAGGTATGGTGGACACAAATGGCATAGTAGTTGGCTCAAGGATTTTGGATGCATGAGAAGTATTCCCTCTCGATACAAGGTTTAGGCTAGCAAGGTTATTTGAAGCAAACTCAAGGATGAACAAGTGCAGCAAAACTCACATAAAAGACATATTGTAAACATTATAAGACTCTACACCGTCTTCCTTGTTGTTCAAAACTCAATACTAGATATTATCTAGACCTTAGAGAAACCAAATATGCAAATCAAATTTTAGCAAGCTCTATGTATTTCTTCATTAATGGGTGCAAAGCATATGATGCAAGAGCTTAAACATGAGCACAACAATTGCCAAGTATCACATTATCCAAGATATTTTAGAATTACTACATGTAGCATTTTCCAATTCCAACCATATAACAATTTAACGAAGAAGAAACTTCGCCTTGAACATTATGAGTAAAGCCTAAGGACACATGTGTCCATATGCAACAGCGGAGCGTGTCTCTCTCCCACAAAGTGAATGCTAGGATCCATCTTATTCAAACAAAAACAAAAACGAAAACAAACCGACGCTCCAAGTAAAGAACACAAGATGTGATTGAATAAAAATATAGTTTCAGGGGAGGAACCTGATGATTTTGTCGATGAAGAAGGGGATGCCTTGGGCATCCCCAAGCTTAGACGCTTGAGTCTTCTTAAAATATGCAGGGGTGAACCACGGGGGCATCCCCAAGCTTAGAGCTTTCACTCCTCTTGATCATAGTATATCATTCTCCTCTCTTGACCCTTGAAAACTTCCTTCACACCAAACTTCAAGCAAACTCATTAGAGGGTTAGTGCACAATTAATAATTCACTCATTCAGAGGTGACACAATCATTATTTTCACTTCTGGACATTGCATAATGCTACTGGACATTAATGGATCAAAGAAATAAATCCAACATAGCAAAAGAGGCAATGCGAAATAAAAGGCAGAATCTGTCAAAAACAGAACAGTCCGTAAAGACGAATTTAGAAATGGCACCAGACTTGCTCAAATGGAAAAACTCAAAACTAATGAAAGTTGCGTACATATCTGAGGATCACGCTCGTAAATTGGCAGATTTTTTCGAATTTTCTACAGAGAATTGTGCCCAGATTCGTGACAGACAGCAATGCTGTTTCTGCGCAGCGATCCCAAATATAACATCAACTTTGACATAGAAACTTTACTTGGCACAAAAACTTGATAAGGAGAGGTTGCTACAGTAGTAAACAACTTCCAAGACTCAACAAAACAAAAATTGTTGTAGGTAAAAACATGGGTTGTCTCCCATAAGCGCTTTTCTTTAACGCCTTTCAGGCGCAGAAAGTGCAAATCAAGTAACATCGAGAGATGAAGCATCAACATCATTACCAGGGGTGTTGGGAGTTTTCTCAACCAAGCATAGTATATTTGATATATAAGTTTTAGCGTCTCCCTTTTCATTAGTCTTAGGCTTGCTACTCTCATCGAACAAATTTTCAGGAACAAGCCAAGCATAGTTATCTTCTAGTGCATCATTCATAGCTAGGAGTTTACATGGTATTGGTGCTTTGATTTCCCCACCATCATTAATGTTATTAGTGTACCTTATTCTATCCATGTCCATTTTTTCAAGTAGACCAATAAAATTGGTATGAGAACCTAGCATATTAAATTTAGCAAAAACCTTTCTAGCCTCTCTTGCTAGACCGCCAAATTCTCTAAGAAGGGTTTCTAAAACAAAATCTTTCTTTTCCCCTTCTTCCATATCACCAAGTGTAAGAAACATGTGTTGGATTATAGGATTGAGATTAACAAATTTAGTTTCCAACATGCTAACTAAAGCAGCAGCAGCAATTTCATAGGTAGGTGCAAGTTCTACCAAGTGTCTATCTTCAAAATCTTCAGTGATACTAACATGATTGAAAAATTCTTCTATATTATTTCTCCCAACTATGGACCCACGTCCTACCGGTATGTCTTTTGTGGTAAAATTAAAAGGAAACATGATGCAATAGGCAAAAAGTAAACAAGGCGAATAAAGTAAAGACAAGTAACTAATTTTTTTTGTGTTTTTGATATAGAGAGCAAGACAGTAAATAAAGTAAAACTAGCAACTAATTTTTTTGTGTTTTGATTTAGTGCAGCAAACAAAGTAGTAAATAAAATAAAGCAAGACAAAAACAAAGTAAAGAGATTGAGAAGTGGAGACTCCCCTTGCAGCGTGTCTTGATCTCCCGGCAACGGCGCCAGAAAAAGAGCTGTTGCCGTGGGAGGCAATTCTCTGTGTAGCTTTTCTTTAGTTCCCCGGCAACGGCGCCGAAAAAGAGCTTGATGGCATGTAACTCACACGTTCGTTGGGAACCCCAAGAGGAAGGTATGATGCGCACAGAAGCCCCTCAGAAAGAAACCAAGGTTTAATCGAACCAGAGGAGCCAAGAAGCACGTTGAAGGTTGATGGTCGCGAAATGTGATGCGGCGCAACACCAGGGATTCCGGCGCCAACGCGGAACCTGCACAACACAACCCAAGTACTTTGCCCCAACGAAACAGTGAGGTTGTCAATCTCACCGGCTTGCTGTAACAAAGGATTAAACGTATCGAGTGGAAGATGTTTGCAAAGAAAACAGTAAACACAATTGCAGATTGTATGCTATGTAAAGAATAGGACCGGGGTCCACAGTTCACTAGAGGTGTCTCTCCCATAAGATAAAGCATGTTGGGTGAACAAATTACAGTCGGGCAATTGACAAATAGAGAAAGGCATAACAATGCATATACATGACATGGTAAATATAGTGAGATTTAATCCGGGCATTACGACAAAGAACATAGACCGCCATCCAACTGCATCTATGCCTAAAAAGTCCACCTTCAGGTTATCATCCGAACCCCCTCCAGTATTAAGTTGCAAAGCAACAGACAATTGCATTAAGTATGGTGCGTAATGTAATCAACAACTACATCCTTAGACATAGCATCAATGTTTTATCCCTAGTGGCAACAGCACATCACAACCTTAGAACCTACTGTCACGATCCCAGATTCAATGAAGGCATGAACCCACTATCGAGCATAAATACCCCCTCTTGGAGTTAAGAGCAAAAACTTGGCCAGAGCCTCTACTAATAACGGAGAGCATGCAAGATCATAAACAACACATAAACAATAGATTGATAATCACCATAATCATAGTACTCTCTATCCATCGGATCCCGACAAACACAACATATAGTATTACAGATAGATGATCTTGATCATGTTAGGCAGCTCACAAGATCCAACAATGAATCACAACAAGGAGAAGACGACCATCTAGCTACTGCTATGGACCCATGGTCCAGGGGTGGACTACTCACTCATCACTCCGGAGGCGACCATGGCGGTGTAGAGTCCTCCGGAGATGAATCCCCTCTCCGGCAGGGTGCCGGAGGCGATCTCCGAATCCCCGAGATGGGATTCGCGGCGGCGGCGTCTCTGGAAGGTTTTCCGTATCGTGGCTCGGCACTGGGGTTTCGCGACGGAAGCTTTAAGTAGGCGGAGGGTCAACGCGAGGGCCACACGAGGGCCCAGGCAGGGCCGCGGCCAAGGCCCGGGCCGCGCCGCCACCCCCTCCCTCTCGTGGCCCCACTTCGTTAGGTCTTCGGTCTTCTGGAAGCTTCGTGCAAAATAGGACCCCGGGCGAAAGTTTCGTCCAATTCCGAGAATATTTCTTTACTAGGATTTCTGAAACCAAAAACAGCAGAAAACAAATGGCTCTTCGGCATCTTGTTAATAGGTTAGTTCCAGAAAATGCATAAATATGACATATAATGTGCATAAAACATGTAGGTATCATCAATAAAGTAGCATGGAACATAAGAAATTATCGATACGTTGGAGACGTATCACAGGCAAGCAATAGAAAAGCGATAGTAGAAGAGTTTAGATCATGCACTGCGCCGGTGAAGCAGATCCGGTTCATGCACAGCGGTGTCGGTGAGCAAGATCCGATGCGGTGGACGACGGATCCGGCGAAGCGGCTCCGGTGGGGTGGACGATGCCGCAGCTGAAGCGACTGCGGTAGACTGCTGGATGAGCATATGGTTTCGAGGTTCGGCGGGGATGATCCGGTCCGGTTGATGACGGCGTCGATGAAGCGGCTCCGGCAGGCAGCCGGATGACGAGGATCGCGAGGGCTCGGGTAGGCCAGGGAAGTCCGGCGGGGATGTTCCGGTGCGGTGGTCGTGGAGGTGGTAGAGAGAGGGACTTGAGAAGTTCCGGTGGGTGGTCTCAGATGAGAGACTGAGGGAAATGAATTTTTTTGGGAGGGTATCCGGGGCTAGGGAGGTGGTGATCCAAAAAATGACGGCCAGACCCCCCCACCAACCGACTTTGCTGTCATCTCCACAGGGGTAGAATCGGAATTTGGAAGCGTGTGAAATTTTTGTATTTTGTGGGCGGGAAGTTTTGCCGCTATGAGATTTTGAATTTCGCTAAGGTACAAGTATAATGATAAAAAATTGTGAGACCGTACTAGTACCTCTGTTCAAGGCCGACTGTAAAATCAAATCATCATCAAGTTGAACATCGGTTACTACCATGATCATCATCGGACACAGATCTGGTGACATGCACCTGAAATTGGTGCATTCGTTGCAAAGTATAATGCTAAAAAATTTAGTGACCGTACTAGTACTTCTGTTCAAGCCCGAGTGCAACATCAAATCATCATCACGTTGAAAATTTGTTACCATGATCATGATCTATCTCTAAATTTGGCGCATCCGCTAAATCTGGCAAAGTATAATGATAAAGAAATTGTGAGACAGTAGTAGTACTTCTGTTCATGGTCGAGTGCAACATCAAATCATCATCACGTTTAAAATTTGTTACCATGATCATGATCTACCTCTGAAAATGGGCGCATCCTCTAAAACTTGCAAAGTATAATGATACAAAATTGTGAGACCGTACTAGGACTTATGTTCAAGGTCGAGTGCAACATCAAATCATCATTACATTGAAAAGTGTGTTACCATGATCATGATCTATCTCTGAATTTGGCGCATCCGCTAAATCTCGCAAAGTATAATGATAAAAAATTGTGAGAATGTACTAGTACTTATGTTCAAGGCCGAGTGCAGGATCAAATCATCATCACGTTGAAATTCGTTACAACGATCATGACATATCTCTAAAATTGGCGCATCCGCTAAATCTCGCAAAGTATAATGATAAAAAAATTGTGAGACTGTACTAGTACTTGTGTTCAAGGCCGAGTGCAGGATCAAATCATCATCACGGTGAAATTTGTTACAACGATCATGACATATCTCTTAAATTGGCGCATCCGCTAAATCTTGCATGTGGCGCATCTCAGTGCGGAGCAACAGGCCGGTGCTATCAAGGTTGAGGCGTCAGTAGCGTCATCGGGCTCTCCTTTTTTGATAGATCTTCTACATGGCGCGGCGCACCGCCCGTCGAGAAGCAGTCACATGTGATACCGAGGTGGAGACGTCGCCGGCATCCTCGAGGCGCGGCCGCCCTTCTATGAGCCAGCGTCGACTCAAGGTATGAATCCATGCGTTGTCGCGCCCCTTCTTCCGATGAAGTGGGGTGCCTTAGATTTATTGTTCTTCTCTTACGATTATTTCGAGCCGAACATGTGTGCTCTTTCTCTGAATATATTGCTTGAAAAGCTAACCAAGTTAATTAAATTCACTTCGTTCTTAATCTTGCGTGCTAATTCTGTTATTTTTGCTGACAGTGGTGCGCGCAAGGAGATTTATTTGTGGGTGTGCTGAGCTGTTAGGCCTAAGTCGAAATCCTCAGCTTAACGAGGCCTCAGCTTAACACATAAAAAAGGTGTTCAATCTCGCCCACAATGTCCTTTTCTTTCCTCTTCCTTTATTGGAACTTGTTTTGCAGACAAGGAAAGTGGCACGTGTAATGTGAGTAAAACCCTCTTAGCCAAAATCAGCTACAAGCAAGATTTTCTGTATTGTAGATGCCCCAATTGACTCTAATCCCCAATGTAGTCTTTTTTTATGTCAGTATAGACTTCTTTACATGGCATGCATTTGCCTAATGAGCAGCATTGTATTGCCATTCTAGCCAACCTGATCGATATGTCAAGCTTCATGCACGAGATGCCATGTTTAATTTACTCCCTCACTCCGATCCATATTTCTTGGTGTAAAATGAATGTGAATCGAAGGGAGTACTTTTCTTAGATACTAGTAGTACTATACCATTTCAAAAAAAAATACTAGTACTACTACATCACAAATGCATCAAAAGAGTACTACCATCACAAGACCACCACGGTTGTACTAGTAGAGTTTAATACTGAACTTCCAAAGGGAATAAGATTACACATATGAACTTTAAACAGGACCAGGAGCATGAGGGCCAGCAGCAGGGGCGTTGACTGGGAACAAGCCAGGCAAGACGTAATTCTGGAGGAAGAGGCCATATGCTGCGTGCTTGGCCTTGGTTGCAGGGCGGTGCTTCCCCGATGTACTTAGGCCTACACCCGTCGCATGCTGGATCAGGCTGCGGATGTCCTTCTGGAGGATTTTGCCACAGAATGGGCAAAATAGCTCCCCGCGCTTGCGGAAACGAATTTCACCACCCTTCAGCCGCTTCAGAACGTAGCGGCTCTTCTGGTCCCTGCGCTCCTTGTTGTCGTCCATGTCATCAGAATATTCCTGTGAATTATAAAGTACATAATAATCAGGTGCTTAATGACAGATCGAATAAATACTGCACTATCATAAGCAAACCTTAGAAACCCTAAAATTAAATGTGTAGAACAAGTAAATGGCAGAAGAAATCATACTAAATCACGAGAAAACCCTATGAACAGCAATGAACATAAGCCACAACAATTGCAAGTCCACTAAGTATGAACACATAAATTAATTATATGACAAATCAAGCCAACTACATGGCAGATTAGTCGAAATTAAACTAGAATCTGACCGTACGAACCGTAGAATCAAGTACGTCTACAAGAACAAGGTAGGAGATCAAATCAATCAAGAACCAGGTTCGTGCAAACCACGTGAACAGTAATATGACACAAAAAGGATCGGGACAGTTTCGGTAAAAGAGCAGTACCTCCTCGTCGTCACCCTCGACATCCTCCTGGAACTGAACGTTTGGGCCGAAATCGTCGAAGGGGTCGAGGTCCGCGTCCAGCACCGGGTCGAGGAAGACCTCGCCGTGGTGGCCTGCAACGCCTTGCAGATCTTCGGCGGGAGCAACGGCGTTGCTATCCACCTTCTCCTCGACGGCCAGGACGCCCGTTTCGACCGAGGTCGAAGAATCAGACAAGCAGAGGAGACGAGCGGCCTGGGTACCCGGTGAAGCCTCACCCGCCGCGACGGCCACTACCGCAGAGGCATCCTCTGCGCGAGCGGCCGCCGATTGCTCCGCCTCGTACGCAAGACCTGTCTTCATGCTGCTGCGGTTGGAAACGAGGAAGTCGATGCCTCGGAGGTGCGGTGAGTTGATGGGAGGGGAGAGGACGAGCTCGCGAGAGACGATGAGGCCGATTATTTTATAGCCTCTGACTCTCTGTATCAGAATGGCATTAGTTGTGGACGCGAGAGACGATGAGGCCGATTAGTTGTGGACGCGTGAAGTCGTGCATGTACTCGATTCTCACGTATACCAATACTTCCAAACGTCATAAGTAATTCACAATCATTCAGAATAATATGAGACCTTAACATTTTATTGTTTGTGTCAGATATTGTCCATGAAAAATAACATCCTTCAAAAAATAAATCCCCTATGCCAATCCGGTCATGCCCGTCTACTCCAACTAGCTTCCTCGAGTAATTTGTCACCTTACATTCTTAAAATGAACCAAAATTTGGCACAGGGGCATCACATGGAAAATGATGTTACCATTCTCTCTTCCCATTTTTGTTTGAATTTTTCAAAATTGTCATGCCCTAACGGAAAAAATGTATGTTCCTTCTATGAAGCATGTATCAGAATGGCATTACCAAAACCTGGGGGTGGCGGGGCACATGGTGGTGTGATGATACATCACATTTGGACCACACAACACAATTTGGACCAACCAAAAAAATTCAACCACCCTACACAAACCCTGGTCAAAACTAGTTTGACCAATATTACAAAAGTTGTACATAATTCAGAAACCGTCAGAAATATACGAAGCATTCAGGAGTCAATACTGAAGACAAAGCAATTATGCCAAAAGACGAAGGCAGAGGAGGAACAGGTCTTGCTATATTGCACAACAAAGCCAAATTCAACTTTTCATCGATTCCAAAATTCTGGCTGCAATTAGCACACCCTGGTCTCCTGATGTCGCAATAGTTGGCTGCTGGGAGCGGAGACACTCGACTTCCTTCTTCAACTTATCGCACTCTGTGCGAACTTTCAAGTACTTCGTCTCGAAATATTGCGCATGTTCAGCATGCAACTCCACTTCCTGTTGAAAACTTTCACAGTCACAGTTGCAATCACACTGACCAGCCTTGTCAGTGACCACACTCATCGGTGGCTGGGCGCGTAGTTCCTCGACTTCCTTCTTCAACTTCTTACACTCCGCGAGAACGTCTGAGTACCGTTTATCAAAAGAAGATTGCACGGAACGGGCATTCTCCTTCGATATGGCACGATTTAAAATGCACCTGCCCACGAGGTGGCGGATTTTCTTATGAAGGATGGTGTTGTGGCCCTTGATCTGGTCCAGTTTCGCGGAGAATCGTGTTATCACATCCTGCATTGCAAATTCAACAGCAATGAAGTATGCAGAGTGCAGATGAGGGGGGAGAAATAAACAAATGGAGTGCCAACCTCTTCAATATGCCTGAGAGCTGCAAAGTCCTTGTCCATAGGAACCTCTTCAACGATGGAACCGCCATCCCTGGAAGAAAGACATTTAAGTAGTTGGATCTGGCAGCCAGCAAGGAGGCGATGAAACTGCGGCACGGCAATGGAAACATACACGGCCGAAGATGCACACACGCGCACTGGCTGCTCCTCTCCCGGAGACTGGGCATTCGTCTCTGATTCTGCATTCATGATACCAAACCTATGCAAGAGTTTGAGGTTTCTGTTCTGAAGGGTGGTGTTGTGGCCCTTTAATCTCATAATCCCTTCCTGCATGGAAAAATTCACCAGGAACGAATCAGGGATCCTTTTTCATTCACAGGATATGAAAATCATAAGATTAGGAAAAGCATAGGATTTTGTATACATTAGAGAGGGTGTATGCGCTATTTTATGGGCTATTTGGAATGTACAAAATGAAGTCGTGTTTAATAAACCCAAATCTCATCCCTTCTTGCAGGTTATCCCTATGATTATTCACTAGATCCGTATGTTTCTTATCTCCAGCCCGAGGATCAGCAGGATATCATGGAGTCTGGGTGCAACTGACTAGAGACAGCCGCACGGGATTTTTACAGCCAGGGTGGCTGGCAGTTTCCTCATAGAATTACTTACTGATGTGTT
The DNA here is from genome assembly GCA_030979885.1 of Lolium multiflorum. Taxonomy (NCBI): domain Eukaryota; kingdom Viridiplantae; phylum Streptophyta; class Magnoliopsida; order Poales; family Poaceae; genus Lolium; species Lolium multiflorum. The sequence continues at coordinate 116,104,188 of CM061751.1, read as the reverse complement.
TTTGCCTTTTTGGCACCCGCTGTTTTCTATGTTTCGTTGGTGGATCTTTGTGTCGACTCTAGCTGATCCGTGAGAAGTTGTCATAATTTGTGTATGAACTGAAGAAAGCAATAAAGCAGCCATATACATCATTTTGATGCAGAGGCTGTGATATGTCCCCCATTTCGAAAAAAGGAACAAACATAGGATATATTTCTATAAATCAAACAACTAATGTAGGAAAAAAACCCATAGGATCTAAATGCTACACAATTCTTATAGAAGTCCTACGAATTAAAGAAGCCCTCATGCAGTACGGAGATGAAGAGGAAGAAAAAAAAGCAATGGATATATATTATATAGTGCATACATTATTAATGCTCTTGAGAGCTAACAAGTGCTCATCAAACAACGGGTCCTCGATAGCTAAGTACGAAGTGGATCCTGCGGTAGAAAGCACGAGCCTGGAACCGTCGGCCCTGGAAGATGATAGCCGGTTTAGTTGGCACCGCCTGCCAGCAAGGACTCAACGAAAATCCGGCATGGCGATGGAAACATACCCAGGAGCTTCGTACCCACCAGGTTGGCGAGAAACGAGCGATTTCTCAACTTGGGTAGGAATGGCGCTGAAACCAGCCGCCATGGAAGAAAGACGGTTAAATTGTTTGATCCGCTAGCCAGCCAGAAGGCAGAGAAACTTCGGCATGGCGATGGAAACATACCGGGGAGCTTCGTACCCACCATCTTGGCGAAACACGGTCGATTTCTCGGCATCGGTAGGAAGGGCGACACTTGAACGGGCGGCCCTGGAAGAAAGACGGTCAAATAGCTGGTTCTCCCGGGTAAAAAAATAGTTGGATCTGTTTGCCTTGCTGTAATCTGCGTTCATGGGGGCAAAGAAAGCACATGGCGATAAAAACCTACCAGGACTCTTGCTGGATTACTCTGCCCTGACCCAACAAGCCCGAAGCAGACTGAGCTTGCGATGGAAGCGCAGACATGCCTGTCCGCCGGCGCCGCTGGTACACTTTCAAAGTCGGAGTTTGCAGGACTTTCAGCGGGATGGATTTCACCGCGGATTTAGTCTCAGACAACAACGCCTCCTTCCTCTTCTTACACTTCTTCATGTTCTTCTTAGACAACTTGTTGAACGATGGATGAATCGCTGGAGGAAGAAGGAAGGGACAAGCAGGTGGGGATAGAAGGGGTCGGTGTAGAGCTCGGCGGGGAGGGTATCCCGGGGAGGAGGATGAAAACTGGAACGAACAGGACAGGGATGGGACTGGGCAATCTTGTCCGTCCATCCAAAATCAAAGGGCGGGAGCACATAAGACTTTGGGCCATTGACAGGCTGGTCCTGCCACAGGCGGACCCCAAGTTTCAGCGATTCAATGTCAGTGAAAAGATGGGCAATGTAAAAGAATCTTGTTCGGGGTCGGCCGCGGAAGCCAAATCTCTGTGTCCCAAAGTCTACTAGTAGTCTACTCCTATATAGGTATAGCTGCATAGCCATCATACCATTGCATTGATCGAGCTGTACGCCTTTACCACTCTGATTCAGGTCCAAAATATTAGTGTTCTCTTGTCAAATCAAAGGCCATGTCAGTTTGACGAAATGGACGTTCTTTAACTCACAAACTACTCCAAGGACATCATTTACGGACTACTGAAGCCATGTACATATTTTCTGGATCGATTTAGTAATTTGCTACAACTGTAATATTATTTCCAATTTTCAGCAATTTATTTGAATTTTAGGATTTTACTTATAAATTTCGCTAATTGACATGTGTAGGAAAGATAGAAAACAACTAGTGTATGCATGACCAATTAATCTGACTAAATAAATCTTATAGTGGCCACTTTGCATCACTCAAACTGAGAGGGCATGTTAGATTCATATGATAGAATAATGGAGAATCGCTATGACATATGCCTCCTTGAATCCTACGGGAAAGAAATCTACATGAATTGGTAGAGCTAGGTGTGTGATGGTATCATCGGAAAGACAAAGGAAATTTCTATAGAGATTGAGAGTGCATAGCATAGTTGTCACAGATGCATATGAATTTTTCCAAGAGGTCTAACCTCTTATTAGAAATCCTATAGGGTTGTACTAGTATAAGAAAACAATACATAGAAATTTTGGAGGATTCAATTCTTCAAATCAAACAAGCTATATAGGGGGAAAATCATATCCTTTGATTCGTACAATTTGTATAGGAGTTATGTAGGATTTGACTATAGGAGTTATGTAGGATTTGACTATAGGATTTGAATATTTGTACGGTTGTGTAATATTTTTACCCAGATCAATTCACATACCACCGGTTATGTATTTTTTTGGGCTATAAAAATAGGAGGTGTGGTATATTTGATGTGTGTAGAGATAATCTCACCATCTTATAGCCACCCCTAACATTTCGAGCAAACAAAAAAAATCTATACCACTACCCACCTCTCGTCCTACACTCAATTCCTACACAACCAAACAACAAAAATTGGCTATCCTAGCCAGGTGGTTGGGGATACTCTCATCCCATAAACCTATCCCCTAAACCAAACAACCCCTAATATGGAGGGAAGGAAAACCTAGTATCTGATACTGTACAAAAACACATAAAGCAATCTGGAACCGTCCACATAGAATCAACGGGCCAGAGCAGATGCCTTCTTTGGGAAGGGTCTTGCGCGGAAGCCAAGGAATCCTCTGCGTCGACAATCTGGTGTAGCAGTAAAATAGACCATCATAGCGGAACATTGATGGAGTCACTACAATGCGTCCGAATCCGGGTATAGTCTTGTCATATCAATGGCCATGTCAGTTTCTCCAGATATAATCTATCCGTTAGCTAGTACTACTACTCTAGAGGCTGACGCCACATGCAGAAGTTGTACAGTACTACGACTACTATCGAGTATCGACTAGTCCGATCACGTCCAGGTCGCAACTACTCAAAAATGGCCGTAAAGAAAATGCAGAAGTAGGATGGGGCCACGACAAAAGACATACATCTATTTATGGACAGAGGTAGTATCATATCAGCATGCATTAGCATCTCATTTGCAACTAGTTGCACTCGCATCCTATTATCGGATATCACACTTCTGCACTTTTAAAAAATATGAAGAAAAACAAAACTGGGACACATATTATGTTGTGTATTGCTCCACAGGTCACAGATGAGTATGTAAAAAAAATTCTAGCTTGCACAAAAAAGACAAATGATATGTGAATAGTTAAGGAATATTATTCACTTTGGTCTTTTCTTTTTTCCACAGCTCACATATGGTCACCTTTTGAAACAAATGTTTAGATGTGCGAAAGATACAACATAACCCGTGACTATGATTTGAATTTACATTTTTTTACAAACTCGAAATGTGACATCCGACAATAAGATGAGGGATCAACTAGTTGCGAAATGTTTGCACTCCTGACCATGCATCTGAATCTATCTACTAGACTACTACAACAACATACAAAATGCACCAGTTTTGAACTAGAGATGTAACAGCAGTACTAACCGTTGGTTTCCAAAATCTAACGCTTGTGATTAGAGGGATTCGCGTCAAGAGATACCACAACAGCATACACTTCTTTCTAGAACCATCATGTAGCCATTATGTAGAAGAAGAAAAAAGCAGGGTCACACCAATATCACACGTCCCACTCGATAGTAAGAAAGGTTCCAAGTTATTGTTCCCATTTCTCAACTGGTCATACCTATTTCGATGGTGTAACCTACGTAGTATAAGTTATATATTAGTTGTATGGAAAGTTTGAGCAACATTTAGAACATAATTTTGTACTCCTAATTGGTCCAACATGCATGCTAAGATTGGGGTCTTCACCTTGAAACGGCGAGCGCCGAAAAGCGGGTCAAAATCGCCCAGATCCTCGAAGATATCTACAGGCGCAGCCGCTGTATGAGAGACGGAGTGGGAAACGAGTGGGGCGATGTATGAGAGACGGAGTGGGGGTGTAGTATGTACTATAGTAAGACGGCGAGACGGCGAGGTCAGAGTGATTAAGACTAGTCACAATGGGAAGTACGTAGTACGTAGTATCATACACTACTAGTTTGTGATACTACCTCCACAATGCATAGTATCATAATATGGTTCATACTTATGTCATATTTAAAGTTTTGTAGAATCTCAATGCAAATGTGTGTACATGATGTATTTGTCATGAAGTTTTCTAAGTTTTCTAGGTTTATGTGTTATAATACTACTCTCATCTCTCACCTCATAATTGATGTGACACATTAGATTTTTGCCAACATGGCATGTATGATACTACTTACGAGCCTTAAAAGCACTTTTTTGTGATGTTGATCAAATTGTACTCTAAAATTGTCACTGGACAACAGGTCGGCCTATTGCAAACTTGTTTGAATGAGCTAAAATAGTTAGAAATCTAGAAAATTTGTCACTTCAATGAATTTTCATCCTATAACGTTTACTTAATTTGAAAAACGAATGGGGACGTTTGCCATAATGGGACAATCATTTCTACAAAAAAGAATAAGATGGAAAGTCTCGCAATGTTATTTATCATGACAACATTGACAATGTCACAACCGTGGGGTGATTAGGGAATCCACTCCGCTAGAAAAAACAAACTTATATAAGGCATGTGTGGCAATGCAGTTTGTCTACCTTATACACATATCTAGATGTGTAGCTATATATGGATTTTATTTTCCAACTTTAGATGATCAGTTTATAGTTCACCATTTAATTAGAATTCATAATTTTTGGGAATAAAATACTTGGAGGTACCCTGCAAGTGTGGTACCACAAACAAAGCCCAAACATGGGTCCCAATAGTACAACATAGCGCGCATAGGAAGTTTGAGCAAATTTGAAACCAACCAAATGAGGTAGAAACAAATCAAAAAAAAGTTGTGAAACATGTGCATGGAGCCATCACATGACATGTACTTACTACTAACAAGTAAAAAATATAAAACCCTATCATACATAGAGGTTTGGGGTGAAGAGTTATTATTCACACACATATAGAATAAATATGGACTGCTTTTGGCTTTCTACCCATTAATTTGAGCAAGCTTCATGCAGTGTCCACTTCAAACTTGACAACATTGGAACCATAGCTGCTTGAGTTCGCCTCGCTAGCCTCTTCCCATATGTAAGCTTAATTAATTGGTTACACTACGAAAACCACAATCAACTTCTGAATAATGCATGCATTGCCCCCCTTTTGCACATATGCAACTTTGCAAAGTAGGGATTTTTGGTTTACCACACATTAGTGTGTTGTTTTCTTTTTATTAGGACCCATGTTTGGTAGCCACATTTTTCCAAAGCCAAAGTGTGGTTAGCCAAAAAAAAAGCTAGTATGGCTAGCCACCAAATTGTGGCTTAAAATATTAAAGCCAAACTTTGTCAAAACTTTGTAAAAAAAAGTTGAGTCTATGACAAATGGACCATATATACATGCAATGAAGTGTGATAAGCCAAATTGTGGCAAAAACCAAACACATGCCAAATAAACTATATGCATGGCTGCCAAATTTTGGCTTCTTGACAAATTGTGGCTAGGAACCAAACATGCCCTTGCTGGCCAAAGGGGTCCGAATATGTGTTTTGTTTATTCGCTATCATGTGCAGTACGTGTGTGCACAATACCACAAATCAAAATTTCACGGGTAGGCCAAACATGCATGCATGGTAGGCGAATCGCCATTTCGAAGGCTAATTTGTCAAACTAGCTTACCATGAAACCATCATGTGTACTCCAATTAATTAAGTTCGGATATGAATGGTGGTCATCAACCAAACTAAAAAGAATTCAAAATTTGGGATGATATAGGGATGTGCCCTATTGTTGTGGAATCAGAAAACATTAGCCAACGAAAATGTGGGTTGCATCCAAGTATAGTAGCTCACAAAGTCGATTGCCAAGAAGTTTTTGCCTAAATTTGAAATAAAGCCAAAATGAGGTTCAAACTTATTGAAATCAGCAAGCAAGGCAATCACGAAGTCACCAATTACTACTTTTATCTAGGAAAAATAACAAACATGATGGCATGCAAATATTCTTGAGAAGCAGAATCATTCTGTAAATATATATTTTTGGAACCATGCATGTTGGACATTGATTCGCTTCTTGCCACATGGGTGAGCTAGCTTGGTTACCGCAAGAACCATGCATGGCGAACTTTCGAATCATGACCCCTTTTTTAAGAGATCAATGAAAAACTTCTTATTTTCGACTATACTTTGCCAAATACAGTTTTTTTGGTTTTCCACATAAAGTCTTTTCATTTTTATTGGCCGAATTAAGGGGGGCAAAATTAAAAGGATGTATTTGTGAAGTGGCTACCGCGTGTATTGCGCACACTACCACCTATACAATTTTCACAAGAGGGTGACATGGTTGGATGGCCATGCATTTCCATGGTTTGTTGGATTATCTCATCATGTAGTATATAATAAATTAATTTTGTAAATATTTTTCAATTCAAGTATTAACGATGGTTATATTACAACTCAAATAAATTGGGAAAATACTGGGATTCGCCTCCCTAGAATCAATCTTGCCCGTCCATTTCCTATCAACTGACTATAGGGAGTACTAGATTTAAATGGCGGTTGGAGTTAATTCCTCAACCTCATCGCAGTATTATTCCCATCTGTCCCCACTAAACAACCCCTGGCGGTTCGTTCTCCCCTGCATTTCGGCAAGTTCCAAAAAACCCCATTGTTTGCAGTTGCTCTCCCTCCCTCCCCCTCAATCCCTCCGATCAGTTCGACGTGCTTCAGCGCTGCCATGGCCGACGGCGGCCTGTTTACGCTAAAGAGGAGCGTCGTTCCCCATGGGACGACCAAGGTGAACGTGGTCTACACGAATGACCCTTCCGTTCTCGAGCACACCCTCAAGATGTACGAACAAAAGCTACTAGAGGACAGGTCCAGGTTCGTCGGCCTCGACCTAGAATACACTGCGGACCAAGTAAGTACCGCCGTCGTTCAGTTGGCCATGGACGACCACGTCCTGGTGTACCATTTCTGCAGGTATGTTCTTCACATGCCTTCCTTTATCCTTTTGTTTTTTAATATAGAAACTCTTCCTTTATCTTGGATCTGCTTTTTTATTTCGACATACTTGTATAATTTTTTTGGATTGACCACGATATCTAGTTTCATGATTTTGGTACTCAAAATTTGCACAAATTTCATGTACTCATACTCACCGATAATCGGCATGGATGTCAAGATATTAACATATAGTAACTGAATCTTAACTTGACACTTAAATAATTAGATCATATAGTCGCAACAATAATTCATGTTATTTTGATGTGTATCACTGATGCAAAATCATTGTTTCACTGCAACAAGTATACAGTTTACTGGAAGAAAAATATGTGTACTATTTCAGCATATACGATCTTACAAGATTGATTTGTGTTAACATGCAGGAGTCCTGATAATCTGGCACTGCAAGAATTCCTTCAACATAAAGGAATTTGTTTCACAACTGTTGACATCAGGGGTGACTCTAGCAGGTTTGCTAGAGATGGCATTAAAATTCCTAAACATAATTGGATTGACATTCAGGATATGATCAATTTCAATGGTCCTGGCAATAGGACTGGCATGGGTGATTTGGCAGCCGCCATCATTGACCCATCTTACAAAGACATGAAGACCAAGTTCCCTACTAGCAGCCACGATCAATGGGAGTGCATGCCATTGCCTGAAGTAAACTTGAGGTATGCTGCGATTGATGGGTATGTCAGTTTTGAGTTGTACAGGCGACTCAAAAAAATCAATGATGGGCAGCGTCAAGCACAACCAATTCCAAGGGAAGTGGTTTGCCCGGATTGCAAGGAAGCGGCTAGGTTGGCCGCTCTTCCCCCTGCCTGGCGCGACGAGAAGAAGCAGTGTGTCGGGACAACCTACTGGGAATTTGTATCTTATTGCTTTAGGCACAACATACCATTTGATCCGAAGAATATGCCACCATGGATAAAGGACCCGTGCGAGCCTACTTCGGGGTCTCCGTGGGATGGCGGTTCACATGGTGAGCAAGCTAGGGCAACGGCTGGATGTGGTGAGCTAGCAAGGGCAGGGCCTGTATCTGGTTGGGAAGCTCCAACAAGGATTCCCGACACACGAAGTGCGAACGAGTGCAGAACTTGGACTGCCAACCCATGGGAGGCAGGTACAAGCGGCACCGGCAAGCGCATCAAGAGGGATGATGATAATTGGTGAACTAGGCTGGCGTTATATGTTTCCAAGATTGTACATAAGTTTAGAATTATGAACTGGTAGTATTGTTTAGGTGATGTAATTACTTTTGCAACAATGTGTATGAGGTTTCAGAATCACGCATCCTTATTTAAACATGTTTAAAACATGAAAATGAAAAGGTAAGCCTGCATCCTTCTTAGTCACTCCAAAATGAAGCTTTTGGGAAGGTATTTGAAATTTCCATGTTTGAAACCCAAAACGACTTCTCTTCGTGATTGACTTCATAAGACAAAGTTCAGGCTTAGGGGTAGATACATGATTTTTCTGGTTTGAATATGACTAGACCTTGTTTATCAACTTGAGTGCTTACTATATGACATAAGAAGGCTATGTGCTTTGGTTTTTCATTTTTTTTTGAATCTTGGTCAATTCCTAGGTACGGTTTGACCAAGATTTGAACAAGTTTAAAATATGAAAATAAAATGTAAGCCCGGTCTGGATCCTTCTTAGTCACTCTGAAATGAAGCTTTTGGGAGGTTTTTGAAATTTCCATGTGTTTGAAACCCAAAACCACTTCTCTTCATGCTTGACTTCGTAAGATAGATTTTAGGGTTAGGGGTAGATACGTACATGATTTTTCTAAGTATTTTTATGCCCATTTGAATCTTGGTCAAATCATAGGTTTGACCAAGATTTAAACATGTTTAAAATATGAAAATGAAAAGGTAAGCCTGCATCCTTCTTAGTCACTCCAAAATGAAGTTTTTGGGAAGGTTTTTGAAATTTCCATGTTTGAAACCCAAAAACGACTTCTCTTCGTGCTTGACTTCATAAGACAAAGTTTAGGGTTAGGGGTAGATACATGATTTTTCTGGTTTGAATATGTCTAGACCTTGTTTATCAACTTGAGTGCTTATTATATGACATAAGAAGGCTATGTGCTTTGGTTTTTCATTTTTTTATACCCATTTGAATCTTGGTCAAATCCTAGGTTTGACCAAGATTTGAACAAGTTTAAAACATAAAAATAAAAGGTAAGCTCGACCTGGATCCTTCTTAGTCACTCTAAATTGAAGCTTTTGGGGGGTTCTTGAAATTTCCATGTTTGAAACCCAAAACCACGTCTCTTCATGCTTGACTTCATAAGACAGAGTTTAGGGTTAGGGTAGATACATGATTTGTCTGGTTTGAATATGTCTTGACCTTGTTTATCAACTTGAATGCTTAATATATGACATAAGAATACTATGTGCTTTGGTTTTCATTTTTTGATTTTTTCTGAATTTTTATGCCCATTTGATCTTGGTCAAATCCTAGGTTTAACCAAGGTTTAAACAAGTTTAAAACATGAAAATGAAAAGGTAAGCCTGCATCCTTCTTAGTCACTCCAAAATGAGGCTTTTGGGAAGGTTTTTGAAATTTCCATGTTTGAAACCCAAAACGACTTCTCTTCGTGCTTGACTTCATAAGACAAAGTTTAGGGTTAGGGGTAGATACAAGATTTTTCTGGTTTGAATATCTCTAGACCTTGTTTACCAACTTGAGTGCTTACTATATATGACATAAGAAGGCTATGTGCTTTGGTTTTTCAGTTTTTTTGAATTTTTATACCCATTTGAATCTTGGTCAAATCCTAGGTACGGTTTGACCAAGATTTGAACATGTTTAAAACATGAAAATAAAAGGTAAGCATGGATCCTTCTTAGTAACTCTAAAATGAAGCTTTTGGGAGGTTTTTGAAATTTCCATGTTTGAAACCCAAAACCACTTCTCTTCATGCTTGATCGACTTCATAAGACAGAATTTAGGGTTAGTGGGTAGATACATGATTTGTCTGGTTTGAATATGTTTAGACCTTGTTTATCAACTTGAATGCTTACTATATGACATAAGAATACTATGTGCTTTAGTTTTCATTTTTTTGATTTTTTCTGATTTTTTTTGCACATTTGATCTTGGTCAAATCCTAGGTTTAACCAAGATTTAAACATGTTTAAGACATGAAAATGAAAAGGTAAGCCTGCATCCTTCTTAGTCACTCCAAAATGAAGCTTTTGGGAAGGTTTTTGAAATTTCCATGTTTGAAACCCAAAACCAGTTCTCTTCATGCTTTACTTCATAAGACAGAGTTTAGGGTTAGGGGTAGATATACGTGATTTGTCTAGTTTGAATATGTCTAGACCTTGTTTTATCAACTTGAATTCTTACTATATGACATAAAAAAACTATGTGGTTTGGTTTGATAGTTCATTGTTCATAATTCATAGTTGATCATACATACGGATCATACATACAGAATTGCGCGATCCTTATCGCGACTTCTAACCTATCTAGTCGTCGAGGAAGATGATGGTCGCGTTCTCCTCCGCATCCCGCGCCTCCTTCTCCTTCACGGCGGCGATGGCCGCCGCCTTGTCTTCTTCCTCCGCCCTCTTCTTGTCGGCATCGTCCTTGAGGGACGCGGCCAGCGCCTTCAAGAAGAGGGGGTCTTCCCCTTCCTCCGCCTCCTCCGCCTCCTCGCCGGCTGGCGGCGCGAATCCGCCGCTGGTGCTCGCCTCCCACGCCGCCTTCGACCGGCGGTTCCTCTCCCGGTCGGCGCGCCATTTGTTGAAGACGGGGCCGCTCATCGGTTTGAGCGGCGGATCCGCCTTGTACCAGAGCCCGCCCGGGGCGAACTCGCGGAGCGACGACGGCATGTACAGGGAGCCTCTGTACCTGCACGCCGCGCGCCGACTCCCGGCGGCGGACTGCTTGCACTGGAGCCGCCACGCCTCCTCGAGCGTGTCCGGCGCGCGGGATCGCTTCGATCCGCTCGCGGGCGACGCGGAACTGGTACGGCGTGAATACATGGCGAGCGGCGAAGAATCACCACCCTGCAATCAAGGCCAAGCACGCAGCATATGGCCTCTTCCTTACGTCTTTTGCCTGGTTTGTTGCCGGTCAACGCCCCTGCTGCTGGCCCTGATGCTCCTGGTCCTGTTTAAAGTTCAGCATTAAACTCTACTATACAACTGTCGTGGTCTTGTGATGTACAGTAGTACTCTTTTGATGCATTTGTGATGTAGTAGTACTGTACTTTTTTTTGAACTGATATAGTACTATCTAAGAAAAGTACTCCCTCCGATTCACATTCTTTTTAGCACCAAGAAATATGGATCGGATCACCGGAGCGAGGGAGTAAATTACCCTTTTGTTGTGGCTTATTTTGGCTTTGGCAAAAGCCAAAAAAAGCACCTAAATAGGTGCTTTTTGGGCTTTTGGATTTTGGAAGCCAAAAGAATAGAATCTTTGTTCTTGGCTTCCAAAATCCAAAAGCCCAAAAAAGCACCTATTTACGTGCTTTTTTTGGCTTTTGCCAAAGCCAAAAGCCAAAAAAAGCCACAACAAAAGGGCCATAAACATGGCATCTCGTGCATGAAGCTTGACAGATTGATCGGGTTGGCTAGAACGGCTAAACAATGCTGCTCATTAGGCAAATGCATGCCATGTACGATAGTATACATCCAGTAAAGAAGTCTATACTGACATAAAAAAGACTACATTGGGGATGAGAGTCAATTGGGGCATCTACAATACAGAAAATCTTGCTCGTAGTTGATTTTGGCTAAGAGGGTTTTGTGCCCATATTTGTATCTTGGTCAAATCCTAGGTTTGACAATGATTTAAACAAGTTTAAAATATGAAAATGAAAAGGTAAGCATGGATACTTCTTAGTCACTCTAAAATGAAGCTTTTGGGAGGTTTTTGATATTTCCATGTTTGAAACCAAGAACCACTTCTCTTCATGCTTGGCTTCATAAGATAAAGTTTAGGGGTTAGGGGGTAGATACATGATTTGTTTGGTTTGAATATGTCTAGACCTTGTTTATCAGCTTGAATGCTTACTATATGACATAAGAAGACTATGTACTTTGGTTTTTCATTTTTTTTTTTAAATTTTATGCCCATTTGAATCTTGGTCAAATACACTAGCTATGACCAAGATGTAAACAAGTTTAAAACATGAAAATGAAAAGGTAAGCATGGATCCTTCTTAGTCACTCTAAAATGAAGCTTTTGGGGGGTTCTTGAAATTTCCAAGTTTGAAACCCAAAACCACTTCTCTTCATGCTTGACTTCATAAGACAGAGTTTAGGGTTAGGGGTAGATACATGATTTGTCTAGTTTGTTGTTTAGACCTTGTTTATCAACTTGAATGCTTACTATATGACATAATAATACTATGTGCTTTGGTTTTCATTTTTTTGATTTTTTCTGAATTTTTATGCCCATTTGATCTTGGTCAAATCCTAGGCTTAACCAATATTTAAACAAGTTTAAAACATGAAAATGAAAAGGTAAGCCTGTATCCTTCTTAGTCACTCCAAAATGAAGCTTTTGGGAAGGTTTTTGAAATTTCCATGTTTGAAATCCAAAACGACTTCTCTTCGTGCTTGACTTCATAAGACAAAGTTTAGGGCTAGGGGTAGAAACATGATTTTTCTGGTTTGAATATGTCTAGACCTTGTTTACCAACTTGAGTGCTTACTATATGACATAAGAAGGCTATATGCTTTGGTTTTTCATTTTTTTTGAAATTTTATGCCCATTTGAATCTTGATCAAATCCTAGGTACGGTTTGACCAAGATTTGAACAATTTTAAAACATGAAAATAAAAGGTAAGCCCGACCTGGATCCTTTAGTCACTCTAAAATGAAGCTTTTGGGGGTTCTTGAAATTTCCAAGTTTGAAACCCAAAACCACTTCTCTTCATGCTTGACTACATAAGACAGAGTTTAGGGTTAGGGGTAGATACATGATTTTTCTTGTTTGAATATATCTAGACCTTGTTTATATCAACTTTAATGCTAACTATATGACATAAGAAAACTATGTGCTTTGGTTTTTAATTTTTCTGATTTTTTTATTTTGATGCACATTTGAATCTTTGTCAAATCCTAGGTTTGACCAAGATTTAAACAAGTATAAAACATGAAAATGAAAAGGGAAAGCCTGTATCCTTCTTAGTCACTCTAAAATGAAGTTTTTGGGATGTTCTTGAAATTTTCATGTTTGAAACCCAAAACCACTTCTCTTCATGCTTGACTTCATAAGATAGAGTTTAGGGGCTAGGGGATAGATACATGATTTGCCTAGGTTTGAATATGCATGTCCAAACCTTGTTTATCAACTTGAATGCTTACTATATGACATAAGAAGACTATATGCTTTTGTTTTTCATTTTTCTGATTTTTTTTTAAATTTTATGCCCATTTGAATCTTTTGGTCAAATCCTTGGTTTAATTTGACACGGATTTAAACAAGTTTAAAATATGAAAATGAAAAGGTGGTAAGCAGGCATGGATCCTTCTTATATATATTAGTCACTCTAAAATGAAGCTTTTGGGAGGTTTTTGAAATTTCCATGTTTGAAACCCAAAACCACTTCTCTTCATGTTGTTGACTTCATAAGATAGAGTTTAGGGGTTAGGGGTATAGATACATGATTTGTCTTGTTTGAATATGTGTCTAGACCTTGTTTATCAACTTTAATGCTTACTATATGACATAAGAACACTATGTGCTTTAATTTGGTTTTTAATTTTTTTAAATTTTGATGCACATTTTGAATCTTGGTCAAATCCTAGGTTTGACCGAGATTTGAACAAGTTTAAAACAAGAAAATAAAAGGTAAGCCCGCCAGACTGGATCCTTTCTTAGTCACTCTATAATGAAGCTTTTAGGGGGGTTGTTGAAAATGTAAGCATGTATCCTTCTTAGTACGTCACACCACAATGAAGCTTTTGGGAGGGTTTTTGAAATGTCCATGTTTGAAACCCAAAACGACTTCTCTTCGTGCTTGACTTCATAATTAAGACAAAGTTTAGGGTTAGGGGTAGATACATGATTTTTCTGGTTTGAATATGTCTAGACTTTGTTTATCAACTAGCTTGAGTGCTTACTATATGGCATATATAAGAAGCTAGGCTATGTGCTTTGGTTTTTCTTTTTTTTTTGAATTTTTATGCCCATTTGAATCTTGGTCAAATCCTAGGTACGTACGGTTTGACCAAGATTTGAACATGTTTAAAACATGAAAATAAAAGGTAAGCATGGATCCTTCTTAGTCACTCTAAAATGAAGCTTTTGGGAGGTTTTTGAAATTTCCATGTTTGAAACCCAAAACCACTTCTCTTCATGCTTGGCTTCGTAAGATAGAGTTTAGGGTTTGGGGTAGATACGTACATGATTTTTCTAAGTATTTTTACGCCCATTTGAATCTTCGTCAAATCCTAAGTTTGACCAAGATTTGAACAAGTTTAAAAACATGAAAATGAAAAGGGTAAGCCTGGATCCTTGTTTAGGGTTAGGGGGTAGATACATGATTTTTGTGGTTTGAATATGGCAGACCTTGTTTATCACCTTGATATATGACATAGGAAGACGGTGTGCTTTTGTTTTTCTTTTTTTTGAATTTTTATGCCCATTTGAATCTTGGTCAAGTCATAGGTTTGACCAAGATTTAAACATGTTTAAAACATGAAAATGAAAAAGTAAGCCTGGATCCTTCTTAGTCACTCCAAAATGTACCAATTGATAAATGAGTTAACTTGGCTTCATGGAAAAAATAATGTCATGTAAATGATTTAACTTGGCTTTCGTACCCTTGAATCCATAGGAAACTTTGTATAAATGTAGTAGTATAATAATCAACCGAGTTTTTACATCAACAGGTCTGTCACTTACGTGTGGTGCCCATGCGTGAGGTCCCACACTTCAGTGAGCACAAGTCACGTGCAATAGGTACGCAAACTCCCAGCCATTTTCTTTGTCAAGAGAAGACGCATCAGGATGCGTATTGGAAGTATGTGGGTCCTTCTGGATCCTTCGGTTGTCCCTCTCACAAAAAAAACAAATCTCTCTCATTCTCGGCCTCGCTCGACTCGCTCGCTCGCTCCTGCTCACTGACAAACCCTGCACAAAAGTCAACATCATCACCCGAAAAAGGGGAGACACCATAATTCTCTCCCTTCTTCTCTCCTTCCGAGTGATCCCTTCTTCCTCCGAGTTTCAC
The DNA here is from genome assembly GCA_030979885.1 of Lolium multiflorum. Classification (NCBI taxonomy): domain Eukaryota; kingdom Viridiplantae; phylum Streptophyta; class Magnoliopsida; order Poales; family Poaceae; genus Lolium; species Lolium multiflorum. Next base: position 116,088,925 of record CM061751.1, on the reverse strand, counting down.
TCGACGGGCAAACACACATGTGCTGCATAGTAATAATAAAAAAGTAGAAAAATCGACCTACGAATCTATGATTAAATAGGTTAAACTAGGGTTTTGCCCACTACTACAGATCAAGTTCAAAAATATCCAACTACTAGTTCGATTTTGGGCTACTAATATAAAATTAAAATAAGTTGAACTAGTATTCCTCTAAAAAATCATTTTGGTATGCATTGTTTGATACTTTTCATAGCTATAGTGCATCACAAATTTATGATTTCATGCTTTGCTTTGCCAATTTCGATTTTTTCTAACCACCTTCTCTTTGATTTCAAATTTAGGTCAAACTATCGATGCCTACTATGTGTTCTACTTGAATTGGATTCAGCGTGCGCACATGTTTTGCCATTGTTCTGGGCTTCCACACATCTTTGGGGCATCCAAGTATTTAAGTTACCTTGTTTTTTTGAATTGTAATTCATACCCTTCCTCCCAATTTTTATGCCCATTTGAATCTTGGTCAAATCCTAAGTTTGACCAAGATTTGAACAAGTTTAAAACATGAAAATGAAAAGGTAAGCCTGAATCCTAGCTTCTTAGTCACTCTAGAATGAGAAGATTTTGGGAGTTTTTTGAAATTTTCATGTTTGAAACCCAAAACCACTTCTCTTCATGCTTGACTTCATAAGAGTTTAGGGTTAGGGGGTAGATACATGATTTGTCTAGTTTGTTGTTTAGACCTTGTTTATCAACTTGAATGCTTACTATATGACATAATAATACTATGTGCTTTGGTTTTCATTTTTTTGATTTTTTCTGAATTTTTATGCCCATTTGATCTTGGTCAAATCCTAGGCTTAACCAATATTTAAACAAGTTTAAAACATGAAAATGAAAAGGTAAGCCTGTATCCTTCTTAGTCACTCCAAAATGAAGCTTTTGGGAAGGTTTTTGAAATTTCCATGTTTGAAATCCAAAACGACTTCTCTTCGTGCTTGACTTCATAAGACAAAGTTTAGGGCTAGGGGTAGAAACATGATTTTTCTGGTTTGAATATGTCTAGACCTTGTTTACCAACTTGAGTGCTTACTATATGACATAAGAAGGCTATATGCTTTGGTTTTTCATTTTTTTTGAAATTTTATGCCCATTTGAATCTTGATCAAATCCTAGGTACGGTTTGACCAAGATTTGAACAATTTTAAAACATGAAAATAAAAGGTAAGCCCGACCTGGATCCTTTAGTCACTCTAAAATGAAGCTTTTGGGGGGTTCTTGAAATTTCCAAGTTTGAAACCCAAAACCACTTCTCTTCATGCTTGACTACATAAGACAGAGTTTAGGGTTAGGGGTAGATACATGATTTTTCTTGTTTGAATATATCTAGACCTTGTTTATATCAACTTTAATGCTAACTATATGACATAAGAAAACTATGTGCTTTGGTTTTTAATTTTTCTGATTTTTTTATTTTGATGCACATTTGAATCTTTGTCAAATCCTAGGTTTGACCAAGATTTAAACAAGTATAAAACATGAAAATGAAAAGGGGAAGCCTGTATCCTTCTTAGTCACTCTAAAATGAAGTTTTTGGGATGTTCTTGAAATTTTCATGTTTGAAACCCAAAACCACTTCTCTTCATGCTTGACTTCATAAGATAGAGTTTAGGGGCTAGGGGATAGATACATGATTTGCCTAGGTTTGAATATGCATGTCCAAACCTTGTTTATCAACTTGAATGCTTACTATATGACATAAGAAGACTATATGCTTTTGTTTTTCATTTTTCTGATTTTTTTAAATTTTATGCCCATTTGAATCTTTTGGTCAAATCCTTGGTTTAATTTGACACGGATTTAAACAAGTTTAAAATATGAAAATGAAAAGGTGGTAAGCAGGCATGGATCCTTCTTATATATATTAGTCACTCTAAAATGAAGCTTTTGGGAGGTTTTTGAAATTTCCATGTTTGAAACCCAAAACCACTTCTCTTCATGTTGTTGACTTCATAAGATAGAGTTTAGGGGTTAGGGGTATAGATACATGATTTGTCTTGTTTGAATATGTGTCTAGACCTTGTTTATCAACTTTAATGCTTTACTATATGACATAAGAACACTATGTGCTTTAATTTGGTTTTTAATTTTTTTAAATTTTGATGCACATTTTGAATCTTGGTCAAATCCTAGGTTTGACCGAGATTTGAACAAGTTTAAAACAAGAAAATAAAAGGTAAGCCCGCCAGACTGGATCCTTTCTTAGTCACTCTATAATGAAGCTTTTAGGGGGGTTGTTGAAAATGTAAGCATGTATCCTTCTTAGTACGTCACACCACAATGAAGCTTTTGGGAGGGTTTTTGAAATGTCCATGTTTGAAACCCAAAACGACTTCTCTTCGTGCTTGACTTCATAATTAAGACAAAGTTTAGGGTTAGGGGTAGATACATGATTTTTCTGGTTTGAATATGTCTAGACTTTGTTTATCAACTAGCTTGAGTGCTTACTATATGGCATATATAAGAAGCTAGGCTATGTGCTTTGGTTTTTCATTTTTTTTTGAATTTTTATGCCCATTTGAATCTTGGTCAAATCCTAGGTACGTACGGTTTGACCAAGATTTGAACATGTTTAAAACATGAAAATAAAAGGTAAGCATGGATCCTTCTTAGTCACTCTAAAATGAAGCTTTTGGGAGGTTTTTGAAATTTCCATGTTTGAAACCCAAAACCACTTCTCTTCATGCTTGGCTTCGTAAGATAGAGTTTAGGGTTTGGGGTAGATACGTACATGATTTTTCTAAGTATTTTTACGCCCATTTGAATCTTCGTCAAATCCTAAGTTTGACCAAGATTTGAACAAGTTTAAAAACATGAAAATGAAAAGGGTAAGCCTGGATCCTTGTTTAGGGTTAGGGGGTAGATACATGATTTTTGTGGTTTGAATATGGCAGACCTTGTTTATCACCTTGATATATGACATAGGAAGACGGTGTGCTTTTGTTTTTCTTTTTTTTGAATTTTTATGCCCATTTGAATCTTGGTCAAGTCATAGGTTTGACCAAGATTTAAACATGTTTAAAACATGAAAATGAAAAAGTAAGCCTGGATCCTTCTTAGTCACTCCAAAATGTACCAATTGATAAATGAGTTAACTTGGCTTCATGGAAAAAATAATGTCATGTAAATGATTTAACTTGGCTTTCGTACCCTTGAATCCATAGGAAACTTTGTATAAATGTAGTAGTATAATAATCAACCGAGTTTTTACATCAACAGGTCTGTCACTTACGTGTGGTGCCCATGCGTGAGGTCCCACACTTCAGTGAGCACAAGTCACGTGCAATAGGTACGCAAACTCCCAGCCATTTTCTTTGTCAAGAGAAGACGCATCAGGATGCGTATTGGAAGTATGTGGGTCCTTCTGGATCCTTCGGTTGTCCCTCTCACAAAAAAAAACAAATCTCTCTCATTCTCGGCCTCGCTCTCCTCGCTCGCTCGCTCGCTCGCTCCTGCTCACTGACAAACCCTGCACAAAAGTCAACATCATCACCCGAAAAAGGGGAGACACCATAATTCTCTCCCTTCTTCTCTCCTTCCGAGTGATCCCTCTTCCTCCGAGTTTCACTCGACGGGCAAACACACATGTGCTGCATAGTAATAATAAAAAAGTAGAAAAATCGACCTACGAATCTATGATTAAATAGGTTAAACTAGGGTTTTGCCCACTACTACAGATCAAGTTCAAAAATATCCAACTACTAGTTCGATTTTGGGCTACTAATATAAAACTAAAATAAGTTGAACTAGTATTCCTCTAAAAAATCATTTTGGTATGCATTGTTTGATACTTTTCATAGCTATAGTGCATCACAAATTTATGATTTCATGCTTTGCTTTGCCAATTTCGATTTTTTCTAACCACCTTCTCTTTGATTTCAAATTTAGGTCAAACTATCGATGCCTACTATGTGTTCTACTTGAATTGGATTCAGCGTGCGCACATGTTTTGCCATTGTTCTGGGCTTCCACACATCTTTGGGGCATCCAAGTATTTAAGTTACCTTGTTTTTTTGAATTGTAATTCATACCCTTCCTCCCAATTTTTATGCCCATTTGAATCTTGGTCAAATCCTAAGTTTGACCAAGATTTGAACAAGTTTAAAACATGAAAATGAAAAGGTAAGCCTGAATCCTAGCTTCTTAGTCACTCTAGAATGAGAAGATTTTGGGAGTTTTTTGAAATTTTCATGTTTGAAACCCAAAACCACTTCTCTTCATGCTTGACTTCATAATACAGAGTTTAGGGTTAGGGGGTAGATACATGATTTGTCTAGTTTGTTGTTTAGACCTTGTTTATCAACTTGAATGCTTACTATATGACATAATAATACTATGTGCTTTGGTTTTCTTTTTTTTGATTTTTTCTGAATTTTTATGCCCATTTGATCTTGGTCAAATCCTAGGCTTAACCAATATTTAAACAAGTTTAAAACATGAAAATGAAAAGGTAAGCCTGTATCCTTCTTAGTCACTCCAAAATGAAGCTTTTGGGAAGGTTTTTGAAATTTCCATGTTTGAAATCCAAAACGACTTCTCTTCGTGCTTGACTTCATAAGACAAAGTTTAGGGCTAGGGGTAGAAACATGATTTTTCTGGTTTGAATATGTCTAGACCTTGTTTACCAACTTGAGTGCTTACTATATGACATAAGAAGGCTATATGCTTTGGTTTTTCATTTTTTTTGAAATTTTATGCCCATTTGAATCTTGATCAAATCCTAGGTACGGTTTGACCAAGATTTGAACAATTTTAAAACATGAAAATAAAAGGTAAGCCCGACCTGGATCCTTTAGTCACTCTAAAATGAAGCTTTTGGGGGTTCTTGAAATTTCCAAGTTTGAAACCCAAAACCACTTCTCTTCATGCTTGACTACATAAGACAGAGTTTAGGGTTAGGGGTAGATACATGATTTTTCTTGTTTGAATATATCTAGACCTTGTTTATATCAACTTTAATGCTAACTATATGACATAAGAAAACTATGTGCTTTGGTTTTTAATTTTTCTGATTTTTTTATTTTGATGCACATTTGAATCTTTGTCAAATCCTAGGTTTGACCAAGATTTAAACAAGTATAAAACATGAAAATGAAAAGGGGAAGCCTGTATCCTTCTTAGTCACTCTAAAATGAAGTTTTTGGGATGTTCTTGAAATTTTCATGTTTGAAACCCAAAACCACTTCTCTTCATGCTTGACTTCATAAGATAGAGTTTAGGGGCTAGGGGATAGATACATGATTTGCCTAGGTTTGAATATGCATGTCCAAACCTTGTTTATCAACTTGAATGCTTACTATATGACATAAGAAGACTATATGCTTTTGTTTTTCATTTTTCTGATTTTTTTTAAAATTTTATGCCCATTTGAATCTTTTGGTCAAATCCTTGGTTTAATTTGACACGGATTTAAACAAGTTTAAAATATGAAAATGAAAAGGTGGTAAGCAGGCATGGATCCTTCTTATATATATTAGTCACTCTAAAATGAAGCTTTTGGGAGGTTTTTGAAATTTCCATGTTTGAAACCCAAAACCACTTCTCTTCATGTTGTTGACTTCATAAGATAGAGTTTAGGGGTTAGGGGTATAGATACATGATTTGTCTTGTTTGAATATGTGTCTAGACCTTGTTTATCAACTTTAATGCTTACTATATGACATAAGAACACTATGTGCTTTAATTTGGTTTTTAATTTTTTTAAATTTTGATGCACATTTTGAATCTTGGTCAAATCCTAGGTTTGACCGAGATTTGAACAAGTTTAAAACAAGAAAATAAAAGGTAAGCCCGCCAGACTGGATCCTTTCTTAGTCACTCTATAATGAAGCTTTTAGGGGGGTTGTTGAAAATGTAAGCATGTATCCTTCTTAGTACGTCACACCACAATGAAGCTTTTGGGAGGGTTTTTGAAATGTCCATGTTTGAAACCCAAAACGACTTCTCTTCGTGCTTGACTTCATAATTAAGACAAAGTTTAGGGTTAGGGGTAGATACATGATTTTTCTGGTTTGAATATGTCTAGACTTTGTTTATCAACTAGCTTGAGTGCTTACTATATGGCATATATAAGAAGCTAGGCTATGTGCTTTGGTTTTTCATTTTTTTTGAATTTTTATGCCCATTTGAATCTTGGTCAAATCCTAGGTACGTACGGTTTGACCAAGATTTGAACATGTTTAAAACATGAAAATAAAAGGTAAGCATGGATCCTTCTTAGTCACTCTAAAATGAAGCTTTTGGGAGGTTTTTGAAATTTCCATGTTTGAAACCCAAAACCACTTCTCTTCATGCTTGGCTTCGTAAGATAGAGTTTAGGGTTTGGGGTAGATACGTACATGATTTTTCTAAGTATTTTTACGCCCATTTGAATCTTCGTCAAATCCTAAGTTTGACCAAGATTTGAACAAGTTTAAAAACATGAAAATGAAAAGGGTAAGCCTGGATCCTTGTTTAGGGTTAGGGGGTAGATACATGATTTTTGTGGTTTGAATATGGCAGACCTTGTTTATCACCTTGATATATGACATAGGAAGACGGTGTGCTTTTTTTTTTTTTTTTTTTGAATTTTTATGCCCATTTGAATCTTGGTCAAGTCATAGGTTTGACCAAGATTTAAACATGTTTAAAACATGAAAATGAAAAAGTAAGCCTGGATCCTTCTTAGTCACTCCAAAATGTACCAATTGATAAATGAGTTAACTTGGCTTCATGGAAAAAATAATGTCATGTAAATGATTTAACTTGGCTTTCGTACCCTTGAATCCATAGGAAACTTTGTATAAATGTAGTAGTATAATAATCAACCGAGTTTTTACATCAACAGGTCTGTCACTTACGTGTGGTGCCCATGCGTGAGGTCCCACACTTCAGTGAGCACAAGTCACGTGCAATAGGTACGCAAACTCCCAGCCATTTTCTTTGTCAAGAGAAGACGCATCAGGATGCGTATTGGAAGTATGTGGGTCCTTCTGGATCCTTCGGTTGTCCCTCTCACAAAAAAACAAATCTCTCTCATTCTCGGCCTCGCTCGACTCGCTCGCTCGCTCGCTCGCTCGCTCGCTCCTGCTCACTGACAAACCCTGCACAAAAGTCAACATCATCACCCGAAAAAGGGGAGACACCATAATTCTCTCCCTTCTTCTCTCCTTCCGAGTGATCCCTTCTTCCTCCGAGTTTCACTCGACGGGCAAACACACATGTGCTGCATAGTAATAATAAAAAAGTAGAAAAATCGACCTACGAATCTATGATTAAATAGGTTAAACTAGGGTTTTGCCCACTACTACAGATCAAGTTCAAAAATATCCAACTACTAGTTCGATTTTGGGCTACTAATATAAAATTAAAATAAGTTGAACTAGTATTCCTCTAAAAAATCATTTTGGTATGCATTGTTTGATACTTTTCATAGCTATAGTGCATCACAAATTTATGATTTCATGCTTTGCTTTGCCAATTTCGATTTTTTCTAACCACCTTCTCTTTGATTTCAAATTTAGGTCAAACTATCGATGCCTACTATGTGTTCTACTTGAATTGGATTCAGCGTGCGCACATGTTTTGCCATTGTTCTGGGCTTCCACACATCTTTGGGGCATCCAAGTATTTAAGTTACCTTGTTTTTTTGAATTGTAATTCATACCCTTCCTCCCAATTTTTATGCCCATTTGAATCTTGGTCAAATCCTAAGTTTGACCAAGATTTGAACAAGTTTAAAACATGAAAATGAAAAGGTAAGCCTGAATCCTTCTTAGTCACTCTAAAATGAGAAGATTTTGGGAGTTTTTTGAAATTTTCATGTTTGAAACCCAAAACCACTTCTCTTCATGCTTGACTTCATAAGACAGAGTTTAGGGTTAGGGGGTAGATACATGATTTGTCTAGTTTGTTGTTTAGACCTTGTTTATCAACTTGAATGCTTACTATATGACATAATAATACTATGTGCTTTGGTTTTCATTTTTTTGATTTTTTCTGAATTTTTATGCCCATTTGATCTTGGTCAAATCCTAGGCTTAACCAATATTTAAACAAGTTTAAAACATGAAAATGAAAAGGTAAGCCTGTATCCTTCTTAGTCACTCCAAAATGAAGCTTTTGGGAAGGTTTTTGAAATTTCCATGTTTGAAATCCAAAACGACTTCTCTTCGTGCTTGACTTCATAAGACAAAGTTTAGGGCTAGGGGTAGAAACATGATTTTTCTGGTTTGAATATGTCTAGACCTTGTTTACCAACTTGAGTGCTTACTATATGACATAAGAAGGCTATATGCTTTGGTTTTTCATTTTTTTTGAAATTTTATGCCCATTTGAATCTTGATCAAATCCTAGGTACGGTTTGACCAAGATTTGAACAATTTTAAAACATGAAAATAAAAGGTAAGCCCGACCTGGATCCTTTAGTCACTCTAAAATGAAGCTTTTGGGGGTTCTTGAAATTTCCAAGTTTGAAACCCAAAACCACTTCTCTTCATGCTTGACTACATAAGACAGAGTTTAGGGTTAGGGGTAGATACATGATTTTTCTTGTTTGAATATATCTAGACCTTGTTTATATCAACTTTAATGCTAACTATATGACATAAGAAAACTATGTGCTTTGGTTTTTAATTTTTCTGATTTTTTTTTTGATGCACATTTGAATCTTTGTCAAATCCTAGGTTTGACCAAGATTTAAACAAGTATAAAACATGAAAATGAAAAGGGGAAGCCTGTATCCTTCTTAGTCACTCTAAAATGAAGTTTTTGGGATGTTCTTGAAATTTTCATGTTTGAAACCCAAAACCACTTCTCTTCATGCTTGACTTCATAAGATAGAGTTTAGGGGCTAGGGGATAGATACATGATTTGCCTAGGTTTGAATATGCATGTCCAAACCTTGTTTATCAACTTGAATGCTTACTATATGACATAAGAAGACTATATGCTTTTGTTTTTCATTTTTCTGATTTTTTTAAAATTTTATGCCCATTTGAATCTTTTGGTCAAATCCTTGGTTTAATTTGACACGGATTTAAACAAGTTTAAAATATGAAAATGAAAAGGTGGTAAGCAGGCATGGATCCTTCTTATATATATTAGTCACTCTAAAATGAAGCTTTTGGGAGGTTTTTGAAATTTCCATGTTTGAAACCCAAAACCACTTCTCTTCATGTTGTTGACTTCATAAGATAGAGTTTAGGGGTTAGGGGTATAGATACATGATTTGTCTTGTTTGAATATGTGTCTAGACCTTGTTTATCAACTTTAATGCTTTACTATATGACATAAGAACACTATGTGCTTTAATTTGGTTTTTAATTTTTTTAAATTTTGATGCACATTTTGAATCTTGGTCAAATCCTAGGTTTGACCGAGATTTGAACAAGTTTAAAACAAGAAAATAAAAGGTAAGCCCGCCAGACTGGATCCTTTCTTAGTCACTCTATAATGAAGCTTTTAGGGGGGTTGTTGAAAATGTAAGCATGTATCCTTCTTAGTACGTCACACCACAATGAAGCTTTTGGGAGGGTTTTTGAAATGTCCATGTTTGAAACCCAAAACGACTTCTCTTCGTGCTTGACTTCATAATTAAGACAAAGTTTAGGGTTAGGGGTAGATACATGATTTTTCTGGTTTGAATATGTCTAGACTTTGTTTATCAACTAGCTTGAGTGCTTACTATATGGCATATATAAGAAGCTAGGCTATGTGCTTTGGTTTTTCATTTTTTTTTGAATTTTTATGCCCATTTGAATCTTGGTCAAATCCTAGGTACGTACGGTTTGACCAAGATTTGAACATGTTTAAAACATGAAAATAAAAGGTAAGCATGGATCCTTCTTAGTCACTCTAAAATGAAGCTTTTGGGAGGTTTTTGAAATTTCCATGTTTGAAACCCAAAACCACTTCTCTTCATGCTTGGCTTCGTAAGATAGAGTTTAGGGTTTGGGGTAGATACGTACATGATTTTTCTAAGTATTTTTACGCCCATTTGAATCTTCGTCAAATCCTAAGTTTGACCAAGATTTGAACAAGTTTAAAAACATGAAAATGAAAAGGGTAAGCCTGGATCCTTGTTTAGGGTTAGGGGGTAGATACATGATTTTTGTGGTTTGAATATGGCAGACCTTGTTTATCACCTTGATATATGACATAGGAAGACGGTGTGCTTTTGTTTTTCTTTTTTTTTGAATTTTTATGCCCATTTGAATCTTGGTCAAGTCATAGGTTTGACCAAGATTTAAACATGTTTAAAACATGAAAATGAAAAAGTAAGCCTGGATCCTTCTTAGTCACTCCAAAATGTACCAATTGATAAATGAGTTAACTTGGCTTCATGGAAAAAATAATGTCATGTAAATGATTTAACTTGGCTTTCGTACCCTTGAATCCATAGGAAACTTTGTATAAATGTAGTAGTATAATAATCAACCGAGTTTTTACATCAACAGGTCTGTCACTTACGTGTGGTGCCCATGCGTGAGGTCCCACACTTCAGTGAGCACAAGTCACGTGCAATAGGTACGCAAACTCCCAGCCATTTTCTTTGTCAAGAGAAGACGCATCAGGATGCGTATTGGAAGTATGTGGGTCCTTCTGGATCCTTCGGTTGTCCCTCTCACACAAAAAACAAATCTCTCTCATTCTCGGCCTCGCTCGACTCGCTCGCTCGCTCGCTCGCTCCTGCTCACTGACAAACCCTGCACAAAAGTCAACATCATCACCCGAAAAAGGGGAGACACCATAATTCTCTCCCTTCTTCTCTCCTTCCGAGTGATCCCTTCTTCCTCCGAGTTTCACTCGACGGGCAAACACACATGTGCTGCATAGTAATAATAAAAAAGTAGAAAAATCGACCTACGAATCTATGATTAAATAGGTTAAACTAGGGTTTTGCCCACTACTACAGATCAAGTTCAAAAATATCCAACTACTAGTTCGATTTTGGGCTACTAATATAAAATTAAAATAAGTTGAACTAGTATTCCTCTAAAAAATCATTTTGGTATGCATTGTTTGATACTTTTCATAGCTATAGTGCATCACAAATTTATGATTTCATGCTTTGCTTTGCCAATTTCGATTTTTTCTAACCACCTTCTCTTTGATTTCAAATTTAGGTCAAACTATCGATGCCTACTATGTGTTCTACTTGAATTGGATGCAGCGTGCGCACATGTTTTGCCATTGTTCTGGGCTTCCACACATCTTTGGGGCATCCAAGTATTTAAGTTACCTTGTTTTTTTGAATTGTAATTCATACCCTTCCTCCCAATTTTTATGCCCATTTGAATCTTGGTCAAATCCTAAGTTTGACCAAGATTTGAACAAGTTTAAAACATGAAAATGAAAAGGTAAGCCTGAATCCTAGCTTCTTAGTCACTCTAAAATGAGAAGATTTTGGGAGTTTTTTGAAATTTTCATGTTTGAAACCCAAAACCACTTCTCTTCATGCTTGACTTCATAATACAGAGTTTAGGGTTAGGGGGTAGATACATGATTTGTCTAGTTTGTTGTTTAGACCTTGTTTATCAACTTGAATGCTTACTATATGACATAATAATACTATGTGCTTTGGTTTTCATTTTTTTGATTTTTTCTGAATTTTTATGCCCATTTGATCTTGGTCAAATCCTAGGCTTAACCAATATTTAAACAAGTTTAAAACATGAAAATGAAAAGGTAAGCCTGTATCCTTCTTAGTCACTCCAAAATGAAGCTTTTGGGAAGGTTTTTGAAATTTCCATGTTTGAAATCCAAAACGACTTCTCTTCGTGCTTGACTTCATAAGACAAAGTTTAGGGCTAGGGGTAGAAACATGATTTTTCTGGTTTGAATATGTCTAGACCTTGTTTACCAACTTGAGTGCTTACTATATGACATAAGAAGGCTATATGCTTTGGTTTTTCATTTTTTTTGAAATTTTATGCCCATTTGAATCTTGATCAAATCCTAGGTACGGTTTGACCAAGATTTGAACAATTTTAAAACATGAAAATAAAAGGTAAGCCCGACCTGGATCCTTTAGTCACTCTAAAATGAAGCTTTTGGGGGTTCTTGAAATTTCCAAGTTTGAAACCCAAAACCACTTCTCTTCATGCTTGACTACATAAGACAGAGTTTAGGGTTAGGGGTAGATACATGATTTTTCTTGTTTGAATATATCTAGACCTTGTTTATATCAACTTTAATGCTAACTATATATGACATAAGAAAACTATGTGCTTTGGTTTTTAATTTTTCTGATTTTTTTATTTTGATGCACATTTGAATCTTTGTCAAATCCTAGGTTTGACCAAGATTTAAACAAGTATAAAACATGAAAATGAAAAGGGGAAGCCTGTATCCTTCTTAGTCACTCTAAAATGAAGTTTTTGGGATGTTCTTGAAATTTTCATGTTTGAAACCCAAAACCACTTCTCTTCATGCTTGACTTCATAAGATAGAGTTTAGGGGCTAGGGGATAGATACATGATTTGCCTAGGTTTGAATATGCATGTCCAAACCTTGTTTATCAACTTGAATGCTTACTATATGACATAAGAAGACTATATGCTTTTGTTTTTCATTTTTCTGATTTTTTTTAAATTTTATGCCCATTTGAATCTTTTGGTCAAATCCTTGGTTTAATTTGACACGGATTTAAACAAGTTTAAAATATGAAAATGAAAAGGTGGTAAGCAGGCATGGATCCTTCTTATATATATTAGTCACTCTAAAATGAAGCTTTTGGGAGGTTTTTGAAATTTCCATGTTTGAAACCCAAAACCACTTCTCTTCATGTTGTTGACTTCATAAGATAGAGTTTAGGGGTTAGGGGTATAGATACATGATTTGTCTTGTTTGAATATGTGTCTAGACCTTGTTTATCAACTTTAATGCTGCTTACTATATGACATAAGAACACTATGTGCTTTAATTTGGTTTTTAATTTTTTTAAATTTTGATGCACATTTTGAATCTTGGTCAAATCCTAGGTTTGACCGAGATTTGAACAAGTTTAAAACAAGAAAATAAAAGGTAAGCCCGCCAGACTGGATCCTTTCTTAGTCACTCTATAATGAAGCTTTTAGGGGGGTTGTTGAAAATGTAAGCATGTATCCTTCTTAGTACGTCACACCACAATGAAGCTTTTGGGAGGGTTTTTGAAATGTCCATGTTTGAAACCCAAAACGACTTCTCTTCGTGCTTGACTTCATAATTAAGACAAAGTTTAGGGTTAGGGGTAGATACATGATTTTTCTGGTTTGAATATGTCTAGACTTTGTTTATCAACTAGCTTGAGTGCTTACTATATGGCATATATAAGAAGCTAGGCTATGTGCTTTGGTTTTTCTTTTTTTTGAATTTTTATGCCCATTTGAATCTTGGTCAAATCCTAGGTACGTACGGTTTGACCAAGATTTGAACATGTTTAAAACATGAAAATAAAAGGTAAGCATGGATCCTTCTTATTCACTCTAAAATGAAGCTTTTGGGAGGTTTTTGAAATTTCCATGTTTGAAACCCAAAACCACTTCTCTTCATGCTTGGCTTCGTAAGATAGAGTTTAGGGTTTGGGGTAGATACGTACATGATTTTTCTAAGTATTTTTACGCCCATTTGAATCTTCGTCAAATCCTAAGTTTGACCAAGATTTGAACAAGTTTAAAAACATGAAAATGAAAAGGGTAAGCCTGGATCCTTGTTTAGGGTTAGGGGGTAGATACATGATTTTTGTGGTTTGAATATGGCAGACCTTGTTTATCACCTTGATATATGACATAGGAAGACGGTGTGCTTTTGTTTTTCTTTTTTTTTGAATTTTTATGCCCATTTGAATCTTGGTCAAGTCATAGGTTTGACCAAGATTTAAACATGTTTAAAACATGAAAATGAAAAAGTAAGCCTGGATCCTTCTTAGTCACTCCAAAATGTACCAATTGATAAATGAGTTAACTTGGCTTCATGGAAAAAATAATGTCATGTAAATGATTTAACTTGGCTTTCGTACCCTTGAATCCATAGGAAACTTTGTATAAATGTAGTAGTATAATAATCAACCGAGTTTTTACATCAACAGGTCTGTCACTTACGTGTGGTGCCCATGCGTGAGGTCCCACACTTCAGTGAGCACAAGTCACGTGCAATAGGTACGCAAACTCCCAGCCATTTTCTTTGTCAAGAGAAGACGCATCAGGATGCGTATTGGAAGTATGTGGGTCCTTCTGGATCCTTCGGTTGTCCCTCTCACAAAAAAACAAATCTCTCATTCTTCTCGACTACTACAGATCCTGTTCAAAAATATCCAACTACTAGTTCGATTTTGGGCTACTAATATAAAATTAAAATAAGTTGAACTAGTATTCCTCTAAAAAATCATTTTGGTATGCATTGTTTGATACTTTTCATAGCTATAGTGCATCACAAATTTATGATTTCATGCTTTGCTTTGCCAATTTCGATTTTTTCTAACCACCTTCTCTTTGATTTCAAATTTAGGTCAAACTATCGATGCCTACTATGTGTTCTACTTGAATTGGATGCAGCGTGCGCACATGTTTTGCCATTGTTCTGGGCTTCCACACATCTTTGGGGCATCCAAGTATTTAAGTTACCTTGTTTTTTTGAATTGTAATTCATACCCTTCCTCCCAATTTTTATGCACATTTGAATCTTGGTCAAATCCTAAGTTTGACCAAGATTTGAACAAGTTTAAAACATGAAAATGAAAAGGTAAGCCTGAATCCTTCTTAGTCACTCAAAAATGAGAAGCTTTTGGGAGTTTTTTGAAATTTCCATGTTTGAAACCCAAAACCACTTCTCTTCATGCTTGACTTCATAAGATAGAGTTTAGGGGCTAGGGGATAGATACATGATTTGCCTAGGTTTGAATATGCATGTCCAAACCTTGTTTATCAACTTGAATGCTTACTATATGACATAAGAAGACTATATGCTTTTGTTTTTCATTTTTCTGATTTTTTTAAAATTTTATGCCCATTTGAATCTTTTGGTCAAATCCTTGGTTTAATTTGACACGGATTTAAACAAGTTTAAAATATGAAAATGAAAAGGTGGTAAGCAGGCATGGATCCTTCTTATATATATTAGTCACTCTAAAATGAAGCTTTTGGGAGGTTTTTGAAATTTCCATGTTTGAAACCCAAAACCACTTCTCTTCATGTTGTTGACTTCATAAGATAGAGTTTAGGGGTTAGGGGTATAGATACATGATTTGTCTTGTTTGAATATGTGTCTAGACCTTGTTTATCAACTTTAATGCTTACTATATGACATAAGAACACTATGTGCTTTAATTTGGTTTTTATTTTTTTAAAATTTTGATGCACATTTTGAATCTTGGTCAAATCCTAGGTTTGACCGAGATTTGAACAAGTTTAAAACAAGAAAATAAAAGGTAAGCCCGCCAGACTGGATCCTTTCTTAGTCACTCTATAATGAAGCTTTTAGGGGGGTTGTTGAAAATGTAAGCATGTATCCTTCTTAGTACGTCACACCACAATGAAGCTTTTGGGAGGGTTTTTGAAATGTCCATGTTTGAAACCCAAAACGACTTCTCTTCGTGCTTGACTTCATAATTAAGACAAAGTTTAGGGTTAGGGGTAGAGATACATGCATGATTTTTCTGGTTTGAATATGTCTAGACTTTGTTTATCAACTTGAGTGCTTACTATATCAAGTTGTGTCTGAGTCGAGTCAATGTTGAGTCGTTGAGTCACCTAGTATTATTATTATGGTGGTGTATTTGTGTTCATGTACTTGTTTCAGACAGGTATTGCTGTTTTGGTGAAGGAGACATGCATCATCCATTTTTGGTGGGGTTAATTGGTTCTAGGGTTAATTGGTTCTATGCCACTCCTGAATTCACAAGTTGTGTTTATGCCATTCCAAAAACTGAAGTTGTGTTTATGCCACTCTCAATTCTCAATACCCCCTTCTATGCCATTTTCAACAATACAACATGAAAACGGTTCAATAAATAGTCGTATTTCAGTTTATACTTTCGTATTGACCAAAATAAACCTGTGCTCAGGTTTGGAGCGACTTTTGGGTGTTTCGGGCACACAAGAAATCCAAAATTTTCAAATTCTGGCAAAAATTAGAACTTCTCAGAAAAATCTATTTTTTTATAGGAAATCAAAAACACTGAAACGAGTATACTATTTTAATTTGAGCCATTTATGTGCAGATTTGCATAAAAAGGCTGACATTTTCTGTTCTGTCTAGAAATTGGTAAAATTTTGTCCAAAAAATCAAACTTCTTCGAAAAATCTGATAATTTTACAGAATGTCAAGAACACTAATATGAGTCATCCAAGTATTTAAGTTACCTTGTTTTTTTTGAATTGTAATTCATACCCTTCCTCCCAATTTTTATGCCCATTTGAATCTTGGTCAAATCCTAAGTTTGACCAAGATTTGAACAAGTTTAAAACATGAAAATGAAAAGGTGAGCCTGAATCCTTCTTAGTCACTCTAAAATGAGAAGCTTTTGGGAGTTTTTTGAAATTTCCATGTTTGAAACCCAAAACCACTTCTCTTCATGCTTGACTTCATAAGACAAAGTTTAGGGTTAGGGGGTAGATACATGATTTGTCTGGTTTGTTGTTTAGACCTTGTTTATCAACTTGAATGCTTACTATATGACATAATAATACTATGTGCTTTGATTTTCATCTTTTTGATTTTTTCTGAATTTTTATGCCCATTTGATCTTGGTCAAATCCTAGGTTTAACCAATATTTAAACAAGTTTATAACATGAAAATGAAAAGGTAAGCCTGCATCCTTCTTAGCGCATCCACAATGTTGCTATTGCCAAATCTGATACGATGGTGAATTTGGCTTTGGTGTGAAATATAGCAATAGCTCCACAATGTAGTGGTTCCAAATATTTATAACGTGGGTCCCGCCATCAAGCTAAAACAACACATAAAGCCAATATGGAACTACTCTCACAATGTAGGGAACTAGTTCCAAATGCCAAAAGTGTTTTGGGTGATTTGTCATTCAAAAATTTGGTATCATTCGGATCGGAGGAAGTATAGTTGGAGATGAATGGCCCACCAAGTCTCTGCCTTGAAGTTTGCTCTTTGACCAGTATTACTACTCGCGAGGTGCCGAGGAGACGGGGAGGCCAAATTTAAGGACTAACCTTTGCTCTTGCCGTCTTCCTCAGTTCACCACTTTGTTTACCTCTTGGAATACTACTTCGCCACCATGACCGGGAGCAAGTCTCGCCACAGAAGGGCTCGTGCGGCTGCGGCGAAGCTGAGGGAATCCCAGCAATGGCGTCCCTGTGCTGCTGTCGAGGTGCCTTCTGCGCAAGAGTCTTCAAGGGCGTCGCAGCCCGCGACTGCTACCTTCAGGCGATCCTCCGTTCTTGCGCATCTTTCTATGTCTTTCACAACTTATCATCCCCTCCTTTTCTTACCTTCTCTCAATCGTATATTCAGGTCGGGCGGCCTTAGTTTTCCCGCAGCCCTCCTGCCTGCGGAAACATCTTCCACGGAGCCAAGTTCTCAAAGCAGCGAGGTATAGACATTCGTGCAAATTGGGATTCCCATTTTCTCTTTCTTGGTACTTCTCTGGGTACACTTCTGATTTTGTGCTCCATCCCCATCTGATAGAAGCCCCGCTACGAGATCGGGCCCATTTTAGAAATGGTTATGGGCGATTTCTGCGTCGAGACGGCGGACAGAAGCGCCCTCGCCGATGAGTGCATGAGACTTTATTCTGAGCTCGCCACTGAGAAGATCCGGATTCGCATTCTCGACGATATCGCCATGAAATCGTTCACTGCGAGTAATGAGATCCAGCGGCGGAGCCTCGGCCAGGCGGAGACCATGGACAAACTCGCCGGACTGATCCTGAACCTCACGGTTAGGACGGACAAACTAGAGGCCGAGCTGTCACAGGAGAAGGCTCTCAACTCCGAGCTGAAGCGTCAAGCAGGCTCAAGGTAGATCTTGACCAGGTCACTGTGTACCACTAGCTGCAATCCTTGATGACTGTTGTGTCACCTGGCTTCCGAGTTTCTGAAGGTTAATTTTCGAAATTTTGTTCGTAAAATTGGCCTGTGGAAATGTAAACAAACTAGTACTCTTACTTTATTATATTAGTACTTGTGTCAATGTAGTAGTTGTGTCTGAGTCGAGTCAATGTTGAGTCGTTGAGTCACCTAGTATCTATAATTTCAGAAGTACCTTTTCAACCCATAAAAGAATTATATACACCTATTTTGCACATCTTTTTTTCCTCAAAAGGACCTGTTTTGCACAGCTGATGCATATAAACATGGGCATCTGCCATAATTTTTATTTATTTATTGTGCACAATATTTACATTATATGTGTAAATCGTCTGATCATTTAATAAATTAATCATGTTGTTTCAAAGTATATTGAATGAAACATTTATGCATCACTTAATGTGTTGGGATATTGTCATTGCAAAAATATAATGAGCCTTCTATCAAACTTAGAACATTTTTAACCATCAAGTTCAATTTAATTCCCGCAGCAACGTCACGGCTAATCATCTAGTTATTATTATGGTGGTGTACTTGTGTTCATGTACTTGTTTCAGACAGGTATTGCTGTTTTGGTGAAGGAGACATGCATCACCCATTTTTGGTGGGGTTAATTGGTTCTAGGATTAATTGGTTCTATGCCACTCCTCAGTTCACAAGTTGTGTTTATGCCATTCCAAAAACTGAAGTTGTGTTTATGCCACTCTCAATTCTCAATACCCCCTTCTATGCCATTTTCAACAATACAACATGAAAACGGTTCAATAAATAGTCGTATTTCAGTTTATACTTTCGTATTGAACAAAATAATCCTGTGTTCAGATTTGGAGCGACTTTTGGGTGTTTTGGGCACACAAGAAATCCAAAATTTTCAAATTCTGGCAAAAATTAGAACTTCTCAGGAAAATCTATTTTTTTATAGGAAATCAAAAACACTGAAACGAGTATACTGTTTTAATTTGAGCCATTTATGTGCAGATTTGCATAAAAAGACTGACATTTTCCCTAAACTTTGTATATTATGAAGTCAAGCATGAAGAGAAGTGGTTTTGGGTTTCAAACATCCTTTTCATTTTCTTGTCTTAAACTTGTTTAAATCTTGGTCAAACCTAAGATTTGACCAAAAGATTCAAACAGGCATAAATTCAAAAAAATCAGAAAAATGAAAAAACAAAAGCATATAGTCTTCTTATGTCATATAGTAAGCATTCAAGTTGATAAACAAGGTCTAGACATATTCAAACCAGAAAAATCATGTATATATCTACCCCTAACCCTAAACTCTGTCTTATGAAGAGAAGTGGTTTTGGGTTTCAAACATGGAAATTTGAAGAACCTCCCAAAAGCTTCATTTTAGATTGTGACTAAGAAGGATCCAGGCTTACCTTTTCACTTTCATGTTCTAAACTTGTTTAAATCCTAGTCAAACCTAGGATTTCACAAAGATTCAAATATATGGGTATAAAATACAAAAAAATAGAAAAATGAAAAACGAAAGCACATAGTCTTCTTATGTCATATAGTAAGCATTAAAGTTGATAAACAAGGTCTAGACATATTCAAACTAGACAAATCATGTATCTCCCCCTAACCCCTAAACTTTGTATTATGAAGTCAAGCATGAAGAGAAGTGGTTTTGGGTTTCAAACATGGAAATTTCAAAAACCTCTTAAAAATTCATTTTAGAGTGACTAAGAAGGATGCAAGCTTCCCTTTTCATTTTCATGTCTTAAACTTGTTTAAATCTTGGTCAAACCTAAGATTTGACCAAAAGATTCAAACGGGCATAAAATTCAAAAAAATCAGAAAAATGAAAAACAAAAGCATATAGTCTTCTTGTCTCATATAGTAAGCATTCAAGTTGATAAACAAGGTCTAGACATATTCAAACCAGAAAATCATGTATATATCTACCCCTAACCCTAAACTCTGTATTATGAAGTCAATCATGAAGAGAAGTGGTTTTGGGTTTCAAACATGGATATTTCAAGAACCTCCCAAAAGCTTCATTTTAGAGTGTGACTAAGAAGGATCCAGGCTTACCTTTTTCATTTTCATGTACTAAACTTGTTTAAATCCTGGTCAAACCTAGGATTTCACAAAGATTCAAATATATGTGTATAAAATATAAAAAATAGAAAAATGAAAACCAAAGCACATAGTCTACTTATGTCACATAGTAAGCATTCAAGTTGATAAACAAGGTCTAGACATATTCAAACCAGAAAAATCATGTATATATCTACCCCTAACCCTAAACTCTGTCTTATGAAGTTAATCATGAAGAGAAGTGGTTTTGGGTTTCAAACATTGGAATTCCAAGAACCTCCCAAAAGCTTCATTTTAGAGTGTGACTAAGAAGGATCCAAGCTTACCTTTTCATTTTCATGTTCTAAACTTGTTTAAATCCTGGTCAAAACTAGGATTTCACAAAGATTCAAATATATGGGTATAAAATTCAAAAAAATAGAAAAATGAAAAACCAAAGCACATAGTCTTCTTATGTCATATAGTAAGCATTAAAGTTGATAAACAAGGTCTAGACATATTCAACCTAGACAAATCATGTATCTACCCCCTAACCCCTAAACTCTGTCTTATGAAGTCCAACATGAAGAGAAGTGGTTTTGGGTTTCAAACATGGAAATTTCAAAAACCTCTTACAAAATTCAGTTTAGAGTGACTAATTAAGAAGGATGCATTCTCCCCTTTTCATTTTCATGTCTTAAACTTGTTTAAATCTTGGTCAAACCTAAGATTTGACCAAAAGATTCAAACGGGCATAAAAAAATCAGAAAAAGTTGTGCTCAGTTTTCCCCAGCTCCTTAGTTTTTCCTCAGTTTTACCCAAACGTTTGTCTGAAACCATCACACGTGATGTAACGGCCGGTTGCCCGACGGTTGACCGTTATCTTCTGACTAGTGGGGCCATGTAGAGCCTGCAAAGACACGTCAGACCATGCATCTTTGTTTGACCGTAAGCATCGCTGTATCCCTGACCAAAACGCGAACGAGTGGGGCTTCGGTATATCAAATGACAAGTGGGGCCATGACGCTGATACAAGGGGCAATACACGGGTAGGATTAGATTTTTAAACGGAGCTCTACAGCGATGGCACGGAGGAGGTGGCATGCGGGGTGCCGAGATGAGATCGACGTCCACAAAGAACTGCATGAGGCGAGACCAGACGCATTAGATAGATATGAACTAGACGCGTTTAACCATGCAAAGAAGAGAAGAAATGGTCGACGACATCGACGACCACCTCAAAACTTTGACTGACCGTGTCGGACACGAACGCGAGCAATGTAGAGAAAACTAGTGTCTCTCCTTTCTGGCGTGTATAGGTGGGTGCTAGGAGAGTGTGGTGGCGAAGGGAAAGACCTCGCGGCGGTCTGTGGCGTCCAGCATAGCGGGTCGGCGTGGCCGTGCCCACAGCGGCGTGCATGCATGTTCGGCATTGGCATCAGCATGTACGTTCGGCATTGGCCTCGGCGGTATCTCTGGTGTGTCAGTGATCGAATGAGGGGACGGGATTGAGGGTGCATCCCGACGTTGACCTAGCAGTGGCGGCGAGCATAGCCGTTCTGACCATGCCGATATCGGCATCGGCATCGTTTGGAGGCTGTGGTGCTCGAATCAAGTTGGGATTTGTTTCTTGTAGGCCAAAATGAATTTGAAACAAGTTTCATGTTGAAGGTTAGGTAACGAAAGTTTGTAACTATCCCAAAATTATACTAGCGCCATGGTGAGGTTCTTTTTGATAGAGCTATACGGTTGGGCAAACTTTTTTGACACTTTTTAGATAGGGTTCCTTGTTGTTACACGTATGGCATCATGTATGGAAAATTTGGGGTCATTTGGAGATGTTCGAAAAAATCACTTTGCTTAAGCGCATGCCGTTTCGTCTCGCTGAAACCAGCTTTTCTAACAAGGTGATTTTTTCTACCTTCTCTAAATAACCTCAAATTTCATACAGCTGATCTTCTATACATAGATAGATAGATTGTTTCGTTTTTACATTTTTCGAACATTTTATTTCCCTTTATAATACCCAATTGATTTTCAGGTCAAAACCTCGAAAAACAGCATCATGTATGGCATCATTTTCACCCTAAATTTCAAATTTTCTGAAACTTTCCCTTTTAGATATTCCTTGTTGTTATAGGTATGCCATCATGTATGCCAAACTTGGTTAGGTCTCACTGAAACCAGCTTTTGTAACAAATTAGGTTTTTTCTGCCTTCTCTAAATGACCTCAAAAATCATACGTGATAGGTTTATCATTCTATACAAAGATAGATGGTTTATCATTTTTTGCGTGAAAAGTAATGGCTACAACAAATTGTTGATGGTTTATCATTTTTTTGCGTGAAAAGTAATGGCAACAACAAATCGGTGATGCATGGTTTATCATATTTTTTGCGTGAAAAGTAATGGCAACAACAAATTGTTGATGGTTTATCATTTTTTGCGTGAAAAGTAATGGCTACAACAAATTGTTGATGGTTTATCATTTTTTGCGTGAAAAGTAATGGCAACAACAAATCGGTGATGGTTTATCATTTTTTGCGTGAAAAGTAATGGCTACAACAAATTGTTGATGGTTTATCATTTTTTGCGTGAAAAGTAATGGCTACAACAAATTGTTGATGGTTTATCATTTTTTGCGTGAAAAGTAATGGCAACAACAAATCGGTGATGGTTTATCATTTTTTTTGCGTGAAAAGTAATGGTAACAACAAATCGGTGATGGTTTATCATTTTTTGCGTGAAAAATAACGCCAACAGAGAGACAGAGAGGGGTTATCCTGCCCGTTCCCTATATCATACGATCAACGGTCGGCGGGCACGATCCGCGTGACATGGGCTAGACCAATCAGGGCGATGATGCACGTCTGCGAGAATTTGTGAAGAGAGAGGGCAAAACTGAGTACTATCAAGAAACCAAGGGCACCTGAGTAGTAAATAGACTAAGGGATTCAAATATGAGATTTAAAAAATGGAAAATGCTTGTTTTGTACAATGAAACCCATCTTGGCCTACCTCAAACTATTTGCAATACCAATATACATCAGTGTGAGAATTGTGGCCTCATTTAGACAAAGTATGATTTGGGGGAAGCTGTTTTGGGAAGGGCTTATTGTGGAAAACCATGCACCTTCATAGCTACTAGGTGATTTGAGAAGTGGCAATTTGTGGTAAAACTTGATTTATCTATGATTTATCTATGATTTGAGAAGTGGCAATTTGTGGTAAAACTTGATTTATCTATGATTTATCTATGATTTGAGAAGTGGCAATTTGTGGTAAAGACTCCATGAGTAAGTGCCACTCTTTTTAGGATTTTTTTGCACATTAAATGACTCATTTAACTAGTTAATCCCATTTGTTGACTCTCTGTTGACCAGCCACTTGAGGGTAAAACTGAGTATATTGCACTAGCCAGTATTAGCACTCGAGGGGAAAATTGAGCACACAAAAAATGCTAGTATAAGACTCGAGGGTATACCTGAGTATATCTAAATTTCCAGGGTTAGACTCGAGGACACGTGCAATTGTTGACGCGTAGACGCGGGTCGCGGTGGAGAAGTCGAGACGTGCAATCGTGGACGCGTGTCGCGTTGCAGAAGTCCAAGACGTGCAGACGTGCACCTGTGCACGCGTAGGACGCGGGTCGCATTAACCACCCCTCGCCTTTATAGACGCCTCCTCGCACTCTCTCTGTCACTCTCACTCGCTCACGCATCGCCAACTCTCTCACGTCCCATCATCTTCTCCAAAGCAAAAAACCCTCTCCCTCTCCCTCTTCCTCTTCCTCCGCCGGAGAGATGGACAAGGAGAATGCCAATCCCATCGTCGAGGTGGGCTCAAAGCGCGACGCCTCCATCTTCGGCGCCGTCCCCTCTACGGACGACGACGCCGCCGCCGCCGCCGTCGCCGGTGCATCGGAGGCTGCTGCCGCCGGTGGCAGTCAGATCCCGGCGGGATGGGACCCCTACGACCCCGTGCCGTACGTCCCGCCCCCGAACCCCTACGACACCTCCCTGGAGGACCCATGGAACGAGGTAACTACGGTTTGCTTCCTTTTTTGTTCCCCATTCCTTTTTGAACCCTATTTTTGCTGGTGTAGATGGATCTGTAGATGGATGAGTATTGGGCTAATATTTGCGCCGATTTTATTCCATTTTGTTTTGATCACTTCTTGATTTCGTTTAAGATTTGGGGTTCGGCTGTTCGGTTAATTTATGCAAGTAATATTGGATCTCAATCAGTTAATTTATGCAAGTAATCATGGGATCTCAATCAGTTATTTTATGCACTAATCAAAAGATATCAACCGTTTAATTTTGCAAATAATCTCGAATGTGTTCAAGTTTAGATCTAGTTCAGATCTAGAATCTGTTTCTTTGCCTATGATGAATGGTTGGGCACAAATTTTTACAGGGAGGGTTCAGCGAACCATTGCTGTGTACAAATCTGTTGTGCATGAGCTTTAGTTCGCTAACACCTTCCCTGTAGATATATAATCATGTCCACTCTAACTGAGGCTGACTCTGTTTTTCTTAACTTTGTTATCATGTACGTTAGTCATCGTTGCAACTCATTCACTAGTTTCTGTTTGATATGGATCAGATGTCTGGCAGCGACGTCGGCAGCGACGAAGAGGAGGAGGACGTCAAGACTCGCCAGGTCCTGCGGAGGCTGCAGGTCGGCCAGTACATCTCCTACTTCGCCAAGGAGGTGTACAGGTGCCCCTTCTGCACCAGGAGACTCGGCGCCACGGACTTCAACTGCCTCGTCACGCATGCTGAGAACATCAGCAACACCTTCCCCAACGTCGGCACGACGGTGAACGTCCACTCCTTCCGCGCCAAGCACAGGGCGCTCGGCATGCACCTCCGCAGCTTGCAGCGGGTGGAGATCTCCGCCGGGCGCATGCCTCCGCTCAAGCCCAAGGCTCCCAAGGGGAGCAAGAGCAACAAGTGGAGGCAGAGCCAGATGGGGTAGGCGGAGTCCTGGACGTGTGCTGCTGCTGCTGCTGCCTCCTAGTTTGTTGTTGGGATCCCTTTGTTGTTAGCTAGGGATCCCTTGTTGTTATGTTAGTATGATGGTGCTGTGAAGAACCTGTTACTATGTTGGCTGCTGTGTATGCAGCCTATTATCTATCCATATTATCTAGGGATTATCTATCCCTAGTCTACTATATTTTGTTGGCCGTACTTAGTTTTCTTGATTTACTATGACTGTGAATTTATCGTACATTATCCTGGAGATTTGCTTCTAGATTTAACTACATACATATGGACCAGAGGGAGTACTAGATTTGCTGCCATATTGGGCAAACAACGAGGGCCAAAAGGCACAAATAATTGAAGAAAGTCAGAAATGCAAGCTTCTCTAGATTTTATACTAATTTGGTGAAAAGGACAGAGAGAAAGAGGGGAAAAAGGTGCACTTAATAATGCCAATTTGGGGCCGAGAGAGACAGAACCCAGCTCCTGCTCACGTGCAACCAAACGCTTCTCGTCCTGTCCCACGCGGTCCCTTTCTACCAGCCCCACGCGACGCGGGCCCACACGACGCGGCCCCACAAGACGCGGCCCCACACGTGACAGAACGGTCAACTAAACGGGAATCCTGCCGTCTGAGCTGCTTCTGCGGGTTTCAAACAAGGGCTTGGGGAAAACTGAGGAAAAACTAAGGAGCTGGGGAAAACTGAGTACAACTAAGGACCTGAGGGCACGAAAATAGAAATCCCAAGATTCAAACGGGCATAAAAAAATCAGAAAAATGAAAACCAAAGCACATAATTTTCTTATGTCATATAGTAAGCATTCAAGTTGATAAACAAGGTCTAGACATATTCAAACCAGAAAATCATGTATATATCTACCCCTAACCCTAAACTCTGTCTTATGAAGTCAATCATGAAGAGAAGTGGTTTTGGGTTTCAAACATGGAAATTTCAAGAACCTCCCAAAAGCTTCATTTTAGAGTGACTAAGAAGGATCCAGGCTTACCTTTTCATTTTCATGTTTTAAACTTGTTTAAATCCTGGTCAAACCTAGGATTTGACAAAGATTCAAATATATGGGCATAAAATTCAAAAAAATAGAAAAATGAAAAACCAAAGCACATAGTCTTCTTATGTCATATAGTAAGCATTAAAGTTGACAAAAAAGGTCTAGACATATGCAAACTAGACAAATCATGTATCTACCCCCTAACCCCTAAACTCTGTCTTATGAAGTCAAGCATGAAGAGAAGTCGTTTTGGGTTTCAAACATGGAAATTTCAAGAACATCCCAAAAGCTTCATTTTAGAGTGACTAAGAAGGATCCATGATTACCTTTTCATTTTCATGTTTTAAACTTGTTTAATCTTGGTCAAACCTAGGATTTGACCAAGATTCAAATGGGCACAAAATTTAAAAAATCAGAAAAATGAAAAACCAAAGTACATAGTCTTCTTATGTCATGTAGTAAGCATTCAAGTTGATAAAATGGTTCATGCCGGCGTCTTAGCTGCTAAAAAAAATTATACACCAATTGATTTGACGAATTGATGATTTACTCTAGTCTGCTTCTAGACCATGCAGCTAGCGAGTATTCATATGTACTGCATGGAGCCCCCAACTTTTGACTTCCCGTGTCGGAAAAGGCCTGTTTAATAATGTGGGGCAGTGAGGTATCCCGAAGTATCTAGAGGGTTCCAGTGTTTCAGGCTTTCAGCATCGCCAGTCCAAGGGAAGGATGGGTGACGAATCCGTGCATTCACAGCCGTTAGATCTGAAGAGTCCTTGTATGATGAGCGGTAGATAGCACCTCTAAGCTGCAAATCAACAGCTTCAATTACTTCAAATGAGCATTGGCCGGAAGGCTGACAGAGTGAAAAAATTCAATTTCAAAAACTCATGTATAGAATAGAAAAAAATAAAAAACATGTAGATAGAATAGAGGTATAGATAGATTAGCCCAAAAAAGAAGAGGACGGGGAAATTTCGAACGCTCGCCTTTAACTCAGCACAGCAGACACCTCCCTCGCGCACCTAAACTTTCGAACGCGCGCCCAATATTTCGAACGCTCGCCTTTAACTCAGCACCCAGCCCACCTTGTTCTTCTCTAGACACCTCCTTCGGCGCCCTGTTCTTCTCTAGACACACCCTCGGTGAACCAGGCCGCGCACCAAAACTTCCCCACGCTGTCTATCAGCCGCGTCAGCCGGCGACTGCTGGTGGCGCCGTTCTTCTCCAGCCGCACCGGCAGGCGCGGTCAGCTGGTAGATCCTCACGGTATGCATGCTATCTTCAGGCCTGGGCAAGTACGATTCATTATAGCTCAATCGAAGTCAGTCGCCGTCGCCCAGCCCTTATAAGTTCGTTAGTTCGTTCGAATCGATCGGTTGATATTGTTTTCCTCTCGATGTGTTTGTTTGACATTGTTTTCCGCTTTACCTATTTGCTCGAATTCGTTCGTACTGTACACTGTACTGCTCACCATTGCCCAATGTCTGTAGTCGTCGCTTGGTGCCAGTCCTCTATGGACCTGTTTGTAATCTTATTACTTCTGGGTTCTTTGCACTGCTAATACATCGGTGGATTTACGGCCAAAAAGAAGAAAGAATTTGTTGGTATTATATTGCTTTCGATTGATCTGTTCGCCCCCAAGCTTTTACAGAAGCCGCAAGAGATTCAAGGATGAAATGGCTCTCCTTGTTTGCAGTGGCGGATCTACAGGGTATGCCGTATATGCCACGGCATACCCTGCGTCCAAGCCGTGCAAGATCTTTGATAGTTTAATGAGCTGAGCAATTAATCAAGATGAGTGATGTATATGTATACATGCGGTGCTAATACATGTGGCGTGCAGCCATGCGAACACTGAGCTAGTGCATGTAACCGATTGATTAGACATCCGATTGATTAATGCATTGGCTTTAGCCAACAGTCTACTTGCATGTTTTTCAAGATGTGCGATTTTGTCTCGCGTGTAAGCCTACAAGGCCAGCTATGGCCATGCACCATGACCTGATTAGATATCATGATTAATCAAAGGAAATATCTTGCTACTGTATATACGATTAATCAACTGATAATTAATCTTTGGTAGTCAAGTATATGATTAATTATATATATTTAGTGAGAATTCAGTTCAAAATTAGAGCACCCCGTCAACGGTGCATTTTTCAACAATTTACATTTTGATTATATGCAAAATCTGTTTTATTTAATCATTTTGACATACTCCCTTCAATCCAAATTAATTGACTCAACTTTGTCTAGATACTGATGTATCTTAGACAAGTTTGTTGAGTAGATACATTTATATCTAGACAAATTTGAGTTAATTAGTATGAATCCGAGAAAGTATTTTATTTAATTATTTTTATTAGGACAAAAGAAATTCAATAGAAACTCCAAAATTTTGTTGTGTCATACCCTTTCCTAAAATCCTAGGTCCGCCACTGCTTGTTTGTAAGGCAAAGAGGAAATCATATCATGGCTTATCATCATGGGTATAACCTTTTTAGCTAGATTTTGCTGTTTGGGATCTATGATCCTTTTAGTTGCTGCTCTCCAGTAACATTTTCCCTCTTTTTTATTACAGTGAAAAATACACAGCGAGGAAACCACTGTCCAGCCTAAAAAAAATAGACCTCAGTTGGTTTGCTGAAATCGGCTCAAATAACGTGGCATTTAGTTATATAGTTTTATATTCGACCTGTTTGCTCAGATATGTTGGTTTACATTCATACGCAACCTGTTGGGCAAGTATGGACACAGCTTCAGTGACTTTCAGGTCAAAATTCCAGCGGTTGAGTGATTTTTGGTTGGATCCATTCCTGTGCGTTCGATCGGCTTTTGATGGCTGTTATTGAGACAAAGTCATGGCTGGACTTTTGACGCAGCTCCAGTGACGTTCAGCTAGGTCAAAAGCCCAGCGTTGACTTTGGTTCAATATCAGCCATCCAAAGCCAATCGAACACACATGAATGTATCCAACCAAAAATCACTCTACAATAAGTCGTTTCCAGACAAAAACAATGTTTATTCCCAAACTATTTTTTTTGAATCCGACCAATCTTTCCCGGAATGCAGAAGAAATATATAAGATTTACTGGAATGTTGTTCTTTTTACTGGACAGTTTGAATTTTAAGTTTAAAGTTGGTTGTAAAACATAAAATGAGGTTTATTGATAAACAATATGGCTGAATCTGATGAAACTCCCCCAGAATGCATAACCCGACATATAAGATTTACTGGATTTTTGTTTCAAAAACTTCTAGGCAGTACGAATTTTAAGTTTAAAATTTTCTCGTGAAACTTAAAATGGGTAAATTTTGGATCCATTCTCGTGCGTTCGATTGGCTTTTGATGGCTGTTATTGAAACAAGTGTTAATTGGTTCTATGCCACTCCTCAATTCACAAGTTGTGTTTATGCCATTACAAAAACTGAAGTTGTGTTTATGCCACTCTCAATTCTCAATATCCCCTTCTATATATGCCATTTTCAATACTCCACTATAATAAATATAGCATATCTATGATAGTACTCTATGATACCACCCACTATGCACCCATGTTCCAAACACCACTCCCGCTGACTGTACCTTATTGTATCGAGCGATAAGCTTGATGAGCAACCCAAACAAACAAACAAAAAGACTGTACCTTATTGTACTTGCTCTTACCCGTATCTTCTCTTTCTCTTTCATCGCGAGTGCAGCTAATTCAGTTAGTCTTCCAATGAATATTAATATTTTGTCTCAATGATGTCATGTTTCGACTAACAATTAGCACTTTTGAATTCTTAGATTGCTTTTTCACACGATGCACTTCTTTTAATTTATTTTACCACATTTCAATGTGAACCTTGACCAAATAAATAGGACAACAATATCACGATCATATAATACATAAGCAGCATTGTTAGAATCGTGTTGGAAAATACTTTCTAATGATACCAGTTTTATATCAATTTTTTTATATACTTCATCCTGAAAAATATGTTTCAACTTCATCAAAACTTGCATGTATCTGCAAACTAAACTCATCTAAATACATGTATATCTACATAAAATTGAAACATCATTTTTAAATAGAGAGATATAGATTAATATTTTTTCGAAGATAAAATACGAAAAACAAGGGTGCATTGTTTATTGAAATGGAGTGAGTAGTATATATAAAATCATTTTAGTTGCCAATGATCATGTTGAGGGCCTCTATTTCTTGTTTTGCTCAGGCCCTCCGTATTCTCAGGTACGGCCCTGGTGGTCTATGAACCTGTATGTAATCTTATTACTTTTGGCTTCTTTGCACTGCTAATAGATCGGCGGAATTACGGCAAAAAAGAAGAAAGAATGTGTTGGTATTGTATTGCTTTCGATAGATCTGTTCGCCCCTCCCCCCAAGCATTTATAGATGGCACAAGAGATTCAAGGATGAAATTGCTCTCCTTGTTCATAAGGCAAAGAGGAAATCATATCATGGGTAGAACATTTTATATATATTTTGCTGCTTGGGATCTATGATCCTTTTAGTTGCTGCTCTCCAGCAACTTTTGTACATATTTCCCTCTTTTTATTAATAAAAAAATACAAAGTGGGGAAACCCAGTGGTCAGCCTAAAAAAATCTGTTCGCTAGGTAGCCGTAGTTTTGCACTCAGTTTGTTTGCTGAAATCGGCTCAAATAATGTAGCATTTATAGTTTTATATTCGACCTGTTTGCTCAGGTATGCTTGCTTACATTCGTAGGTGACCTGTTTGTTGAAATAGCTTATCGCTTCTCTGACCATCTATCTCCTCAACAGATGGACAGAACTTGGATATTATTTGACTCATTAACCACACCAACATATTTGAGTGGTATTGAAGACTTCATGAAGCACGTTAGTGATTTTACTGACGGCGACAAGACAAAGGAAGTGATTTGTCCATGCCGCGTATGTTTGAATATTGGGTCCAAGCCTCAACATGTAGTCTCAGATCATTTATTCGTTTATGGGATGGACCAGACATATATCAGGTGGATTAACCATGGTGAACACTATGATCAGCCTGACATTATTGATCCTCTTTATTCTGATGGTTATCAGCCTGAAGATCTCGTCCAGGATGAGGCTACTGCTAATTTGTTACGGGATCTGTATCCATATGCAAGCCAACAGCCCCATGGTTATCACAAAAAGCCTCTTTTCCATGACCTGATAGAAGATGCTAAGCGCTTAGTGGCCCCTGGTTCTGTTGTGTCAAGATTCGAATTAATTGTGAAATTACTTCATGACAAGTCATACCAGGGGATTACCAATAAAGCGTTCAATGCAGTTGCGAAGACATACAGCGATGCACTCCCTGGGGCTGGACTGCCAAAATCCTTTTATGAGGTGAAGCAGTACATCAAGGTACTGGGACTTGGATATGAGAAGATTGATTTTTGCAAAAATAACTGTGCACTGTTTTGGATGGAGTATAATGACCTCGATGAATGTCCAGTATGTAAGGAATCAAGATGGAAACATGATGGAGCTGGTGGTAAGAAAAAGATTCCTTGGAAGGTTCTGAGATACTTTCCACTTGTACAAAGATTGCAGAGGTTGTTTGCTTCAGAACAAACATCTCGGGAAACAAGATGGCACAAAGAGATTCTCACGCCCGACCCTGATTTACTGAGGCATCCTGCTGATGGCGATGAATGGAAGCAATTCGACCTGGATCATCCAGATTTTGCTGCAGATCCAAGGAACCTGAGACTTGGCCTTGCTACAGATGGATTCAACCCATTTGGCAACATGAGCAACTCGTATAGCATGTGGCCAGTACTAGTTACACCTTACAACCAGGCTCCCTGGACATGCACCGATCAGTCGAACTGTATGATGGCCTTACTCATCCCAGGTCCCAAATCTCCTGGGAAGGATTTTGATGTGTTCATGCAGCCTCTTATTAGAGACTTGCAAACATTATGGGAGGGTGTCCCTACACGGGATGTGTGTCAACCTAAAGAACAAAATTTTCTATTACGTGCTGCTGTACTGTATTGCACCCATGATTATCCAGCTTTGGGCACTATGTCAGGCAGAGTAACATCAGGTTATAATGCATGTGTTCACTGTGATACTGATCAGCTGGCAGTGAGGATAATAAACAAGATATGCTATATGGGCCATCGCCGTTTCCTTCCATTAGATCACAGTTTCCGAAAAAATAGAAAAAAATTGCAATTTATTGGTGATCAGGCCTGTAAAAAGACTAAACCGCAGCACTTTAAGAGTCACGAGTTGGAGGCGCACCTAGAAGCGGTCAGAAATGTTAAACCAGGAAAACCACCAGCCGCCACAGCAGGTACAGCAGAGAAGAATACAGAAGATGCAGCAGCAGTAGTAGCAGATAGAAAAAGGAAGAAGAGAGGAGATGAACTGAGTCTAGCAGCTACCAAAAGGAAGATGGGAGGTGAAATAGCAGCATGTACCAAGAGGAAGGAAATGGAAAATGATAGACCGAGAATATTTTATAAGCGCAGGACCACTCTTTGGGACTTGCCGTATTGGGCTGGTAAGAAGCTTCGGCATAATATTGATATCATGCACATGGAGAAGAATATATGTGACAGCATTGTCGGCACATTACTCAACATTCCATCCAAGACAAAAGATAGCTCAAATGCTAGGATTGATTGTGCAACATTGAATGTTAACAGGCACTTGCAACTGGATCGTAATGACAAAGTGAACAAAGGCAAGGAAAAACATTATAAATTTCGAGGCGCGGAATTCACATTGCCGATGCCTAAAAGGAGATTATTTTGTGAGTACCTCCGAGGTGTGATGTTCCCGTTCGGATTTGCTTCCAACATTGCAAATTGTCTCAATGCTGAAGGAAACAAGCTCCAAGGGTTGAAAACTCACGATTGTCACATCCTGCTGCAAAGGCTTTTAGCTATTGGCATTAAAGATTTAGTGAAGCCAAATATGTACAACGTGATTGCAGAGTTGGGAAGGTTCTTTAGGGAAATATGTAGTAAAACTCTAAGCAGAGCTGTTGTAGAACGTCTTAAGGTGGACATAGCAGTAATCCTGTGCAAGCTGGAGCTGATATATCCTCCAGCCTTCTTTGATGTGATGGTGCATTTGGCTGTTCATCTACCTGATGAGGCACTTTTAAGAGGTCCGGTACAGTATGGATGGATGTACCCTATAGAACGTCGACTGTGCACTTTCAAGAATACAGTTAGGAACAAAGCTAGACCGGAGGCTTGCATTGCAGTGGCGTATATTGCTGCTGAAGCATATACATTTGCCTCAAGATATATTCCTGATATTGAGACCAGATTCAATCGGGGTCGCAGAATTTTGGAAGTTGGAGGATCTGTTTTTAATCATGGTGTTGAGCTAATAGGAAAGAGGACCGAAAAAACATTAGAGCAGTCTGAATTTGAACAGCTGTCTTGGTATGTGCTGAATAATGCTACAGAGGCTGATGAATATGTTAAGTGAGTACTATGCACACGAACTACTCAGTTCCTCGCATATACTATGAACTTGTATCAAAATGAAATATATTCAGCTGACTTGGCTATGTTTTGCAGGTTGTACATGGAAACGAATGGAAAGCTATCGGCACGTGGGAGTGGGTTTCAGGACTGGTTTGAGAAATATGTAAGATGTTCAATTGCACTCTGACTTGTCTATGTGTTTTCACATGAGATGACCTCTTGTCTATTTTGTAATCGTAGATCTCGAAACTCCATGCGGAGAATCCAGGCGCTGTTAGTGCTGATCTCCTTGTCCTATCACGTGGTCCAGATAAGAGGGTGTTGGTAGCTGCAGCTTGCAATGCCAATGGTGTCCATTACAGCTCCTATGAGCGTGAACAACATTTGAAGACACGAAATAGTGGCATCACAACCAGTGGAGATCACTTGACAACCAGAAAAAAGAGATCAGAGTCATTTGACCATTATGGTCACATAGAAGAGGTTATTCAGTTGTTCTATAGTGATAAGGTTACTGTCCGATCTGTGGTTCTATTTAAGTGTTATTGGTACAACCAAGATCCAAACAAGGGCAAAGGTGCCAGAAATGATGGGTATTTCATATCAGTCAATACTACTGCTCAGTGGTACAAGGATGATCCTTATATTTTGGTACCTCAAGCGGCCAAGGTACTTTTCTTGGAAGACAGATCTAGAAAAGGATGGCAGTATGTGCAAAAGTTTGTGGCAAGGAACATATATGATTTGGATGAGAATGCGGATCCAATAATTGGTGCCCAGCAAGATGATTTCGCTGGTTGTATGCAAACTAAAGTTGCTGACATTGATGAAACCTCGTTGGATACAGGTATCCCTGCACATGATGGAGAAGTAGATTTCACTGTTGAGGTTAGCATAGTCGACAAAGAGATGGATAAACTGAAGCTACCTGGTGAATCTCAGGAGGAGAATGGACAGGACGAGCAGGATGAGACCATGCACGAATATCAGAATGAAGACGGAGGTGATGATGATGATGATGATGATGATGATGATGATGATGATGATGATGATGATGATGATGATGATGATGATGATGATGATGATGATGATGATGATGATTAGACTCTTGTCTCTGTATCATGCTGTGAGATGAAGAACCATGATTTGTTTTGATTTTTCTATTTGGAAAATGTATGAGTCCTGAAGACAATTATCTGTTGGATTGTAATCCCATGATGACTAATTATTTATGTTTGTTGTCCTACTAAAAGTTGGTCAAACTTAATTGTGTGGAAGTAATCCCATGCTGTTTGATTCATAGGGTCATATCCCATAGGAAAATAGAATGATAATAGATCAAACTAATGCAGAATATCTTATAACCACAATCAAATAGAATTTCTCTTGACATAGGATTCAAGTTGGCATGGCATCCCTATCATACAGGGTTTTTATTCATACTATGCTACAAATCGAAAATAAGATGGGTCAGCACTTTATCGCGGCAGATAGGGCAGCTGGCGTTCGTTACAAACCAGGAGAAGATGCACTTCCTATGGAACGGGTGTTTGCATCCCCGGAGACGCACCGTTGTGCGCTGCGACAGCCCCAGCATGCATATGCTGCAGTGGCCGTCCTCCGGCGCAACTAGGACCCAACTGTCCTGCAGCGCCGGCAAGTTGACGATGAGCCGGTGGTCCACCCTAAGGGTGAGGTCGAAGTGGAGGCCACCGAGCCGACGACACGCCTGCTGCCACATCAGGTGCATAACATCGTAAGGCATGATGATGTCCCACTCCTCCTCCGTGAGGTTCAGGTTCTTGAGCAGCCATACACGGGCAAGAATCTCGCGCATAGTTCGCACGACATTGCCCCCACTACGCAGCTTCCTCGGAGGCAAGCCAAGATCCAGCACCACCTCTTCGCAGGGTGTAGTGGTGATATCGTCCTCATCCAGTGGGGCAGGGAGGGGGCCGGCCATCCTCCTGAGCTCGTACGTCCTCGAGAAGAAGATGTGCACTGTCATAGTGTACGGGGACGCCTCGCCCTCGCCCACGGCCGGCGGCTCGCCGACGGAGAAGTCGGTCGTGCTTGCCGACACACGGCAGGCACGGAAGACATGTGGGCCAGACTCGATGATGCGCTCGCGTGAGGAGCGCTCTAGTAGGGGCGTCGCCGCCATTGGGGATTCTTCGGAGGGCTGTAGACTGGCGGCTAGTCGACGGTGAGGTGGTTGGTGTGAGATCTCTGGGATGAGGCCAGGGGAAGTGGGCGAAGTGCTCGGGACTAGGGACTGCCCTCAACTTTCCGCAGTAGTATGATAATAATTGGTGGACGAGGGAGACTAGTCCAGAGACTACCCAAAGTTGATAAATCATGTTCGAGGGAAAATGCCCAAGATTTATTATCAAAATTCAAGCTAATTTCGCCGATTTTGTTCTGCCGTTCATTAGACATCATCCAACGGCCTTGGTCTCTGGGATTCGCTGCTACAGTGTCATCTACTATTTTCTACCCAATTCCAGAAACATCCATAAAGCTAGTAGATAGCTTTCCTGCTTGTTGGCCCCACCCCATTTTTTTAATCTTTTCTTCCTTATCCCCTTCGCTCATGCTAGCAGCTACTTGCAGCCATTGCTACACCAGCGAGGTGATCTGTATGATAGGCACGGTTTTAGTAAGACAGCAAGTTGTAGATAGCTAACCATGAGACACATGCCTCTCTGGTTGAGACTGAGCTCGCTCTTGTGATTGGGCTCCAATGGTCGAGGTGAGTCACAGCTGCAATGACAGAGGTTTGTGCTGAATTAATTAGCACAGAGGCGTAACTAGCACTAGATGGAGAAGGCATAGTACACATATCGGACACGAAGTCGCGTCTGGCGAGCAGCTCGCATTCACTTGCATCAGTGCGGTACAACAAAGATGATGAAGAAGGATTGGAGCTTTGAAGGTAGTCAGAAAAGTTACAAAAAATAATACGTGCAAAACTTAACCTGTATAAACGCACATGCATGGATAATTTTACATTTCTGCATGAGAAAGACATGTCAATTTTCAGTACGACATGGTTTGATTTGTCAAATTTGATGCTCCTTAATGCATTTTAAGTGAAAATTACAGGTTTATTCATTATAATTGCCGATTTTTAACGTTACGTGCAGCTGACTAGCAAACTATAAGTGTGTGATTGCTTGCTTCCAAAATAAGGATATGTAATCATTTTGTATAAGGTAGTACCAATTAGTCGTTATATTGCAGAACTTAAAGAGTTTTGAGAGATTCAACTCGTTGCTACTCCATAAGAATGGTCATGTTGACAAATTTGATCCAGTGTTGAACAGAGCCAGAAACATTTCAAAAACTTGAGCATGGAAGAGGCTAGGGGTAAATGCCCCAAGGCCAGCCGAGCCTATCGTAGGTGCCGTCCCGAGGAGGAAGTACCTTAATTTGGGGCGCGCGCGGACGCTGCGGTACCCCGAGCTCGAGACGCCGCCGTACCGGTAGCTCGACCCGCGACGAGGCATGGCGGCGGCGGCGGAAGCGGAGCGGCGGCGGCGGAAGGTAAAGCTCCTGCTGACAAACATATTAGGCACAAATGGGCAACCTTCAGTAACCCATGTTCCATTTTTTTTGTCAGGATAACCCCATGTACCACCTTCCCAATAGAAAAAGTACTGTTCAACCTTCCCCTGTTGGGCCCAATATTTCACTTTTGGGTTGCCAAGGAACATCTACATGGTAATTGTTATCGGTCTACTTGCTCCGGCCGTCGAAGCCCAATAACTGCAAATGGGCCTTTCTGCTCATGCAATTTCGGCCCTTTTCTAATGAAACACAGATCCTATGATTGGCAAAAAAAAATACACGGAGATTCTACATAAAAGTTGTTTTTATTTATTTTGAATTATAGGGTTCCAATTTTTGAAACTGCTCATGCCCAATATGAAAATCCTTGATCGCTCCATACCCACATGGATAACGGTATTTTTAAAAATTCATAAAGTGGATTTGAAATTTAAAACATATCCTAATAATTCCTTGATTTAATCTATCAACTTGCAAGATCTTGGAGCCAAAGAGCTTGTATTAGTCTGCGAAAATAATACTGATAAACCTGTCGTTAACAAGAAATGAAGGTTTATCGTTCAGAGAGGATGCCATGTGGGACCCATGAGACAGTAGCGTCCTCAACGTTTCAAAGAAAAAGGCAAGTAGCCCGAAAATAGGGGTAAAAAATAAATCCTACAAAGGAAACATTTATAGTTCATAGAGGCTGACATGTGGGACCGATCTGCCAGCTGCATCCTCATCATTTCGAAGTCGGCAGGGATCAGAAGAAAAAGGCAAATAGCCAGAAATTAGGGGTCAAAAATAAATCCAAAAAGGAAACTTATATTCTTCATAGAGGATGACATGTGGGACCGACCTGCCAGCAGCGTCCTCATCGTTTCAAAGGCCGCAGGGGATCAAAAGAAAAAGGCAAATAGCCAGAAATTAGGGGTAAAAAATAAATACAACAAAGGAAAGGTTTATTGTTCATAGAGGCTGACTTGTGGGACCCATGAGCCAGCGGCGACCTCAATTTCAAAGGCGGCATATGATCGAAAAGAAAAAGGCAAGTTAGCAAAAATCAGTGGGTAAAAAAAATCTAAGAAATGAAACTTTATTGTACAGTCCCATGAGCCAGCACCTTACTCAACGTTTCAGTGGCGGCATGAGATAGAAAGAAAAAGGAAAGTGACCAAATATCAGGAGCAAAAAATAATCCAAGAAAAGAAACTTTTATTGTACATAGATGATGACATATGGGTCCCACTTATACAAGCTCTTTCGCTCCAAGATCTTGCAAGTTGATTGTACATAGAGGATGACATGCGGGCCCCTTGTGTCAGCAGCTTACTCAACGTTTCCAAGGCGGCAGGGGATCAAAAGAAAAAGGAAGTAGCCAGAAATTAGCGGTAAAAAATAACTCCAAGGAAGGAAACTTTTATTGTTCATAGAGTATGACATGCGGGACCCATGCGCTAGCAGCTTCCTCAACGTTTCAAAGGGGGCATGAGATCGAAAGAAAAAGACAAGTGACCAAATATCAGGAGCCAAAAATAATCCAAGAAAAGAAACTTTATTGTACATAAAAGATGACATGCGGGTCCCATTTTGCAGCAGCGGTGTCAACGTTTCAAATGCGGCTTGAGATCAAAAGAAAAAGAGTAGCCAGAAATTAGGGGTAAAAAAACTCCCAGAAAAGAAAGTTGATTGTACATAGAGGATGGCATGCGGGTCCCATGACCCAGCACCTTACTCAACGTTTCAGAGGCGGCATGAGATCGAAAGAAAAAGGAAAGAGACCAAATACCAGGAGCAAAAAATAATCCAAGAAAAAGAAACTTTTATTGTACATAGAGGATGACATATGGGTCCCACTTATACAAGCTCTTCCGCCCCAAGATCTTGCAAGTTGATTGTACATAGAGGATGACATGCGGGCCCCTTGTGTCAGCAGCTTAATCAATGTTTCCAAGGCGGCAGGGGATCAAAAGAAAAAGGAAACAGCCAAAAATAAGAGGGTGAAAAAATCCAAGAAAAGAAACTTTTATAGTATCGAGGATGACATGTGGGTCCCATGAGCCAGCAGCTTCTCAACGTTTCAGAGGCTGCATGAGATCGAAAGAAAAAGGCAAGTGACCAAAAATAAGGGGGTAAAAAAATCCAAGAAAAGAGACTTGATTGTACATAGAGGATGACATGCGGGTCCCACCAGTCAGCAGCTTACTAACGTTTCCAAGGCGGCAGGGGATGAAAAGAAAAAGGAAATAGCCAAAGATCAGAGGGTGAAAAAAATCAAAGAAAAGAAACTTTTATAGTACATAGAGGATGACATGTGGGTCCCATGGGCCAGCAGGTTCCTCAACGTTTTCAAGGGCGGCATGAGATCGAAAGAAAAAGGCAAGTGACCAAAAATCAGAGGGTGAAAAATAATCCAAAAAAAGAAACTTTTATTGTACATAGAGGATGACATGCTGTCCCAACGTTTCAAATGCGGTTTGAGATCAAAAGAAAAAGAAAGTAGCCAGAAATTAGGGGGTAAAAAAACTCCAAGAAAAGAAAATTGATTGTACATAGAGGATGACATGCGGGTCCCACGAGTTTGCAGCTTACTCAACGTTTCCAAGGCGGCAGGGGATCAAAAGAAAAAGGAAATAGCCAAAAATCAGAGAGTGAAAAAAAACCCAAGAAAATAAACTTTTGTAGTACATAGAGGATGACATGCGGGTCCCATGAGCCAGCAGGTTCCTCAACGTTTCAAACGTGGCATGGGATCGAAAGAAAAAGGCAAGTGACCAAATATCAGGAGCCAAAAATAATCCAAGAAAAGAAACTTTATTGTACATAGAGGATGACATGCGGGTCCCATTTTGCAGCAGCGGTCCCAACGTTTCAAATGCGGCTTGAGATCAAAAGAAAAAGAAAGTAGCCAGAAATTAGGGGGTCAAAAAAACTCCAAGAAAGGAAAGCTTTATCGTTCATACAGGCTGACATGTGGGACCTATGAGCCAGCAGCTTACTCAACGTTTCAAAGGCGGCAGGATCAAAAGAAAAAGGGCCAAAAATCAGAGGGTGAAAAAAATCCAAGAAATCAAACTTTTATTGTACATAGAGGATGACATGCGGGTCCCATGAGCCAGCAGCTCAACGTTTCAAACGTGGCATGAGATCGAAAGAAAAAGGCAAGTGACCAAATATCAGGAGCCAAAATAATCCAAGAAAAGAAACTTTATTGTACATAGAGGATGACATGCGGGTCCCATTTTGCAGCAGCGGTCTAAACGTTTCCAAGGCGGCACAGGACCAAAAGAAAAATGAAGTAGCCAGAAATCAGGGGGTGAAAAAATCCAAGAAAAGAAAGATTTCAATTGGGCTGCATCTGGACATCTGGGCCTTCGAACTATCCTTCTGGGCCTTTTGACTCGTACAATTTCAGCCCACTCCAGAACATGATAGTTCGGATTTTTCTCAAAAAAAAAACAGGAAAGTCCTATGCTTCGCCAAAACAAAAAACAAGGAGATTCAAGATATATGTTGTAAAAATAAAGATTTAATTTATCCGTTTGCAATAGCTCAGAGCGAAATACACTGTTTATTGTCTGCAAAATAATCAAGATATCACATGTTTCTTGTACGGGGAGGCTGACATCGGGGACCCATGAGCCAGCAGCGTCGTCAACGTTTCAAAGGCGGCAGGGGATCGAAAATAAAAAAAACCAAAAATCAGTTGGTAAAAAAATCCAAGAAAAGAAAACATTTATCGTTCTGAGAGGATGACATGCGGGACCGATGAGGCAGCAGCATCCTCAACGTTTCCAAGGCGGCAGGGGATCAAAGAAAAAAAGGAAATAGCCAGAAATTAATTAGGGGTAAAAAATAAATCCACCAAAGGAAACTTGTATTGTTCATAGAGGATGACATATGGGACCGACCTGCCAACAGCGTCCTCATCGTTTCAAAGGGGGCAGGGGATCAAAAGAAAAAGGCAAATAGCCAGAAATTAGGGGTCAAAAATAACTCCAATAAAGGAAACTTTTATTGTTCGTAGAGGATGACATGCGGGTCCCATGAGCCAGCAGGTTCCTCAACGTTTCAAACGTGGCATGAGATCGAAAGAAAAAGGCAAGTGACGAAATATCAGGAGCCAAAAATAATTCAAGGAAACTTGATTGTACATAGAGGATGACATGCGGGTCCCATGAGTAAGCAGCTTACTCAACGTTTCCAAGGCGGCAGGGCATCAAAAGAAAAAGGAAATAGACAAAAATCAGAGAGTGAAAAAAAACCATAGAAAATAAACTTTTATAGCACATAGAGGATGACATGCGGGTCCCATGAGCCAGCAGGTTCCTCAAAGTTTCAAACGTGGCATGAGATCGAAAGAAAAAAACGCAAGTGACCAAATATCAGGAGCCAAAAATAATCCAAGAAAAGAAAGTTTTATAGTACATAGAGGATGACATGCGGGACCCATTTAGCAGCAGCGGTATCACCGTTTGAGGCAGCAGGGGATCGAAAGAAAAAGTCAAGTGACCAAATATGAGGTGCCAAAAATAATCCAAAAAAGAAAGTTTTATAGTACATAGAGGATGACATGCGGGTCCCATTTAGCAGCAGCGGTATCACCGTTTGAGGCAGCAGGTGATCGAAAGAAAAAGTCAAGTGACCAAATATGAGGTGCCAAAAATAATCCAAAAAAGAAATTTTTATAGTACATAGAGGATGACATGCGGGTCCCATTTAGCAGCAGCGGTATCACTGTTTGAGAGGCAGCAGGGGATCGAAAGAAAAAGTCAAGTGACCAAATATGAGGTGCCAAAAATAATCCAAGAAAAGAAAGTTTTATAGTACATAGAGGATGACATGCGGGTCCCATTTAGCAGCGGTATCACCGTTTGAGAGGCGGCAGGGGATCGAAAGAAAAAGGCAAGTGACCAAATATGAGGTGCCAAAAATAATCCAGGAAAAAAGTTTTATAGTACATAGAGGATGACATGCGGGTCCTTAGCAGCGGTATCACCGTTTGAGAGGCGGGGGATCGAAAGAAAAAGGCAAGTGACCAAATTTGAGGTGCCAAAAAAAACTCCAAGAAAAGAAAGTTGATTGCACATAGAGGATGACATGCGGGTCCCATTTAGCAGCAGCGGTCTCAACGTTTCCAAGGCGGCAAGGTATCAAAAGAAAAAGGAAGTAGCCAGAAATCAGGGGGTCAAAAAAATCCAAGAATAGAAAGAATTTTGGTTCATAGAGGATGACATGCGGGACCCATGATCCTGCATCGTAAACGGCTCGATCGGAGAACGTTGAACGAGATGGCGCGATCTAGAAAAAAACAATGCCAGAGAGGCTGCCATCTGGGCCCTACATCCCTCGGCGGTGCGGATTTGCGTTGACTCGGCCGGCGAACCCGAGATTTCGAGATGCACCACGTCCCGGGCCACCATACGCGACGTTTTGGCCGCTTTCGTCGGGCTAGGTGGCCTCAAAAACGAGAAAAAAAAGTTTTGACATGCACCACGGAGGGACCAAAAATCGTCGGCCATGGTACACCAGCAACCACAGCGCGACTTCAACTTCGTCGGCCATGGCAACTTTTCTTGTAGTGACTAGTGAACTGTGGACCCCGGTCCATTCTTTACATCTGAATACAATCTACTACAATCATTGTTCTCTACTGTTCTTTGCAAACAAACATCATCTTCCACTCGATACGTTTAATCCTTTGTTTTCAGCAAGCCGGTGAGATTGACAACCTCACTGTTACGTTGGGGCAAAGTATCTTGATTGTGTTGTGCAGGTTCCACGTTGGCGCCGGTTTCACGGTGTTGCGCCGCACTACACTCCTCCACCAACAACCTTCAAGTGCTTCTTGACTCCTACTGGTTCGATAACCTTGGTTTCATAGAGGGAAACTTGCTTCTATACGCATCACACCTTCCACTTGGGGTTCCCAACGGACGTGTACTTCACGCGTGTCAAGCTAAATTTCGCATTGTTGGGGAGATCAAGACACGCTGCAAGGGGAGTCTCCACATCCAATCTCTTTACTTTGTTTTTGTCTTGCTTTACTTTATTTTATTTACTGTCTTGTTTGCCTTATATTAAAAACACAAAAAAATTAGTTACTTTACTTTCTGTCTTATTTACTAGCTCTATATCAAAACACACAAAAATTAGTTACTTGCATTTAGTTTATTTTGTTATCATGTCTAGCTCTGTACCTGTTCACCTGAGGAATTAGTCTTTACTTTTAAACAAGGGGATGAGGAGAGTTTTAAAGATGCTTGGTCTAGAATTTTTGATTCTTATCGTAAAGCTGAACCTCAAATGACTCTAAGTCTGCTCCTTAGTAATTTTTATTTTGGGCTTATGATTCGCTATAGATATGCCTTGGATGCTGTAGTGGGAGGAGATTTCCTTCATTGCAATGGTGATCAAGCTTTTAATGCCATAAAAAAATTGGTTGCATCACATAGTTCAGCTAATAACTTTGATTCATCTCTTGTTAGCATTTATAATAGATTGAACACTCTTGAGACAAATACATCTTGCTTGAAAGAAAGGTATAGTTATGTTCGTAACCGTCTTGATCAAGTTTTAGTAAACTCTGAACCTTCAATGTGGGACCCTACTATTAAAGTTATTATTGGTGGTGAAACTTTTCATGCCCATTGTGATATTATGTCTGAATTTTGCCTTATGCCTAAGAGTATTTATGAATCTTTGACACTTTGGGGACTTGTTGAAGGGGGAGAAGG
Source organism: Lolium multiflorum (assembly GCA_030979885.1). Lineage (NCBI taxonomy): Eukaryota > Viridiplantae > Streptophyta > Magnoliopsida > Poales > Poaceae > Lolium > Lolium multiflorum. The sequence goes on along the minus strand of CM061751.1, from coordinate 116,045,082 downwards.
AATAACTCTTATTGATAACTCTGTTATAATTCCTAAGGGAATAGCCGAGGGTGTGTTCACAACCATTCTTGGAAGAACGGTATCCACTGATTATCTTGTTATTGAATGTGTAGGAACAGGACAAATCACACTTGGAAGATCCCTGCTGAAACTATTGGGAGCAATCATAGATGTGGGAAAAGGCACCCTAAAATTCACCTCTACACCGGGAGGCAGACATGTATTCCCTAAACCAAAGAGTAAGAAAAAGAGTAAGAAGGGTAGGCGTAAAGCCCGAGGTAATAATGTTGATGCTTCTTCTCTAGATAATACTTGATTTGCACTTTCTGCGCTAGCTGAAAGGCGTTAAAGAAAAGCACTTCTTGGGAGATAACCCATGTTTTATTTTACTACTGTATTGTTGAGTCTTGGAAGTTGTTACTACTGTAGCAACCTCTCCTTATCATGTTTTTGTGCCAAGTAAAGTCTCTATGGTAAAGTTGATGCTAGATTTGGATTGCTGCGCAGAAACAGAATTGCTGTCTGTCACGAATTTGCGTAGAACTCTCTGTAGAAAAATCAAAAAAATCTGCCAATTTACGTGCGTGATCCTCAGATATGTACGCAACTTTCATTAGTTTTGAGTTTTTCCATTTGAGCAAGTTAAGTACCTCTGGAAAATTCTTCTTTACGGACTGTTCTGTTTTGACAGATTCTGCCTTTTATTTCGCATTGCCGCTTTTGCTATGCTGAATGGGTTTCTTTGTTTCATTAACTTTCAGTAGCTTTGTGCAATGTCCAGAAGTGTTAAGAATGATTATGTCACCTCTGAATGTGTGAATTTTTGATTATGCACTAACCCTCTAATGAGTTTGCTTGAAGTTTGGTGTGGAGGAAGTTTTCAAGGGTCAAGAGAAGAGGATGATACAATATGATCAAGAAGAGTGAAAGGTCTAAGCTTGGGGATGCCCGGTGGTTCATCCCTGCATATTTTAAGAAGACTCAAGCATCTAAGCTTGGGGATGCCCAAGGCATCCCCTTCTTCATCGACAACTTATCAGGTCACTTCTAGTGAAACTATATTTTTATTCCATCACATCTTATGTTCTTTACTTGGAGCGTCTATTTGCTTTTATTTTTGTTTTGGTTTGAATAAAGTTGGATCCCACCATCCATATTGGAGATATTATGCTCCGCTTTTTCATTCTGAACACTTGTGTTCTTAGTTATGCTTTAATGTTCATGGCGAAGGCTGAAAATTGCTTCGTTGATTGCTATTTGGTTGGAATCAGAAAATGCTTCATATGGTTTGGAATAACTTGAAACTTGGCAATTGTTTTGAGCTCTCATTAGATCATGTTTAAGCTCTTGCATCATGTAGTTTAATCTATTAGTGGAGAACTACCGTAGAGCTTGTTAAAATTTGGTTTGCATGATTGGTCTCTCTAAGTCTAGATATTTTCTGGTAAAGTGTTTGAACAACAAGGAAGACAGTGTAGAGTCTTATAATGCTTGCAATATGTTCTTGTGTAAGTTTTGTTGTACCTGTTCATACTTGTGTTTGCTTCAAACAACCTTGCTAGCCCAAAGCCTTGTACTGAGAGGAAATGCTTCTCGTGCATCCAAACACCTTGAGCCAAAACCCATGCCATTTGAGTCCACCATATCTACCTACTATGTGGTATTTTTGCCATTCCAAAGTAAATTACTTGAGTGCTACCTTTAAAATTTCATTCCTTTATCTTTGCAATATATAGCTCATGGGACAAATAGCTTAAAAACTATTGTGGTGATGAATATGTAGTTATGTGTCTTAGTTCTTATAAGTTGCTTGTTGAGCGGTAACCATGTTTCTGGGGACGCCATCAACTTTTTACCTTTGTTGGATATCATGTGAGATGCTATGCATGTTCGTCTTGTCTGAAGTAAGGGTGATGTCATGATCAAATGGTTTGAGTATGCATATGTTAGAGAAGAACATTGGGCCGCTAACCAAAGCCATGTATCATGGTGGAAGTTTTCAGTTTGGACATACATCCTCAATCTCTTATGAGAATATTATCTGTTGTTGAATGCTTAAGCATTAAAAGAGGAGTCCATTATCTGTTGTCTATGTTGTCCCGGTATGGATGTCTTAAGTTGAGATCTATTAAAAACGAGAAATCAAATGCAATTGATCTCCTTGGACCTTTGTACAGGCGGCATAGAGGTACCCCTTTGTGACACTTGGTTGAAACATATGTTATGCAATGATAATCCATGTAATCCAAGCTAATTAGGACAAGGTGCGGGCACTATTGGTATTCTATGCATGAGGCTTGCAACTTGTAGGAAGTATTATGCATAGCACATATGAATTATTACTACCGTTGACAAAATTGTTTCTATGTTTTTAAAATAAAAGCTCTAGCACAAAAATAGTAATCCATGCTTCCCTCTGCGAAGGGCCATTCTTTTACTTTATGTTGAGTCAGTTTACCCACTTCTTTCTATCTTAGAAGCAAACACTTGTGTTAACTGTGTGCATTGATTCTTACATGTTTACTTATTGCACTTGTTATATTACTCTATGTTGACAAATATCCATGAGATATACATGTTACAAGTTGAAAGCAACCGCTGAAACTTAATCATCCTTTGTGTTGCTTCAATGCATTCTACTTTGAATTTATTGCTTTATGAGTTAGCTCTTATGCAAGTCTTGTTGACACTTGTCTTGAAAGTACTATTCATGAAAAGTTTTGCTATATGATTCATTTGTTTAGTCATTATCTTTTGTTAGCAATCTTTTGCTTCAGATCACTCCATCCATCTCATATGCTTTATAATAATGTTGATCAAGATTATGTTGGTAGCATGTCACTTCAGAAATTATTTGTTGTTATCGTTTACCTACTCGAGGGCGAGTAGGAACTAAGCTTGGGGATGCTTGATACGTCTCCAACGTATCTATAATTTCTTATGTTCCATGCTACTTTTATGATAATACTCACATGTTTTATACATACTTTACATCATTATTATGCATTTTCCGGCACTAACCTATTAATAAGATGCCGAAGCGCCAGTTGCTGTTTTTGGTTTCAGAAATCCTACAAAGGAAATATTCTCGGAATTGGACGAAATCAACGCCCAGGGTCTTATTTTTCCACGAAGCTTCCGGAAGACCGAAGGGATAACGAAGTGGGGCGACGAGGCGCCGACACCACGGGCCGCGCGGCGGGTGGGGCTGCGCCGCCCTATGGTGTGGGCCCCGCCCTCCTGACCTACCCTTCGCCTACTTATAGCCTTCGTCGCGAATACCCTGTACCGAGAGCCACGATACGAAAACCTTCCAGAGACGCCGCCGCCAATCCCATCTCGGGATTCAGGAGATCGCCTCCGGCACCTGCCGGAGAGGGGAATCATCACCGGAGGGCTCTACATCATCATGCCCGCCTCCGGATTGATGCGTGAGTAGTTCATCCTTGGACTATGGGTCCATAGCAGTAGCTAGATGGTTGTCTTCTCCGCTTGTGCTATCATGTTTAGATCTTGTGAGCTGCCTAACATGATCGAGATCATCTATTTGTAATGCTACATGTTGTGTTTGGTGGGATCCGATGAATATAGAATATTATGTCAAGTTGATTATCAATCTATCATATATGTGTTGTTTATGTTCTTGCATGCTCTCCGTTGCTAGTAGAGGCTCTGGCCAAGTTGATACTTGTAACTCCAAGAGGGGTATTTATGCTCGATAGTGGGTTCATGCCTCCATTGAATCTGGGACAGTGACAGAAAGTTCTAAGGTTGTGGATGTGATGTTGCTACTAGGGATAAAACATCGATGCTTTGTCTAAGGATATTTGTGTTGATTACATTACGCACCATACTTAATGCAATTGTCTGTTGTTTACAACTTAATACTGGAGGGGGTGCGGATGCTAACCTGAAGGTGGATTATTTAGGCATATATAGATGCATGCTGGATAACGGTCTATGTACTTTGTCGTAATGCCCTGATTAAATCTCATAGTAATCATCATGATATGTATTGAATCTTTATTTGTCAATTGCCCACCTGTAATTTGTTCACCCAGCATGTTATTTATCTTATTGGAGAGACACCACTAGTGAACTGTGGACCCCGGTCCATTCTTTACATCTGAATACAATCTACTACAATCATTGTTCTCTACTGTTCTTTGCAAACAAACATCATCTTCCACTCGATACGTTTAATCCTTTGTTTTTAGCAAGCCGGTGAGATTGACAACCTCACTGTTACGTTGGGGCAAAGTATCTTGATTGTGTTGTGTAGGTTCCACGTTGGCGCCGGTTTCACTGGTGTTGCGCCGCACTACACTTCTCCACCAACAACCTTCACGTGCTTCTTGACTCCTACTGGTTCGATAACCTTGGTTTCATACTGAGGGAAACTTGCTACTATAGGCATCACACCTTCCACTTGGGGTTCCCAACGGACGTGTACTTCACGCGTGTCAACAACCGATGAAAATCCTTGTCGCACTTATCCGCTAGCGCGAAACTGCCTTTTACTGTAATTGGTCCCTTGGGTCCAGGGAGCCTCCATAATAAGTATGTGTAGTGTGGTACTGCCATGAATCGGCATATGCGGGTCGTCCCGAGAGAGTGGTGCTGTGATGGGAAATCCACGACTTGAATTCCAGCCTTTCTATCCGTAATTCTCTCGGGTTCCAAACGAACGTCGAGATTGATCTTCCCAGTGGATAACTTGGCTTGTCTGGTGTGATACCATGGAAACGCGTATCCATTAGTTTTAAGTTCGCCAGGGATATATTCATCTTCCTCAATGTATCTGCGTACATAAGGTTTAAACTGCTGCCTCCATCTATAAACACTCGTGATACGTCGAATCCTGCAATTACCGCTGGTAGGATTAAAGCTGATTGCCCTGCGAGGAACTTGCTGTGGTGGTCCGCTATGGTGAAGCCAATGTCCTGTCCCGACCAATTCAGATACTCTGTTGGTGGAGGCATCTTCTCTGCCATGAAAACTTGTCGTGAAATTACTTTCTGAGCTCTATTGGATGGACTGGCTTTCTGAATCATCGAGACCGCACCGTTGGTGTCGATGTAAGGAGGTGGATGTGGAGCTACCGCTATTCGTAGTTGATGCCGATTTTCGTCCGTAATTGCAGGAGGAGGCGGAATATGAACCTCACTCCTTGGCCCCTGAGGGTATCTGTTTCTTTGTGCATTGGCATGCCCCAAACCTGTTCAACAACGAAAAAGTTTGGAGTCTTTCGCAAGTGTCCTGACTGCCTCTTTCCATTGTTGTCGAGATAAAAGTGCATTTGACATGGTCCGTTCATCATATCTTCGGGAGATATATATGGCCGCTGGAACCTTGGACCATTATTTTGCCTATTTGGACGGGGACTATCCCTGTAGTCACTACGATGCTCACCACTCTTTTGATAATCATCTCGATTGTTTTCTCCATTATTTCCTCAGAAGCCGGTTGATATTTGGCCGGGACCACCGTGATCTGAAAACTTGCTAGAAAAACGCCGTCTGTTTCGAATGTTTCTGTTACGATCCTCCTCAGGCAACCTATGTCGCTTGTTGTTGACAGCATCCTCTCCATCTGCCCAATGATTCGCTATCTCCATGAGTGCTGCTATTGTCTTTGGATTAGTCCTTCCCAGGTCCTCGATGAAATCCTTTCTTCGGATCCCACCGACAAAAGCATCTATCGCTCTCTCGTCAGATACATTTTCTGCCGAGTTTTTGATAATATTCCACCTCTGAGATGAAGGAGATATGCCCTAGAGGCAATAATAAAGTGGTTATTATTTATATCTTTATGTTTATGATAAATGTTTATATATCATGCTATAATTGTATTAACCGAAACATTAGTACATGTGTGATATATAGACAACAAAGAAGTCCCTAGTATGCCTCTTAAACTAGCTTGTTGATTAATGGATGATTAGTTTCATAATCATGAACATTGGATGTTATTAATAACAAGGTTATATCATTATATGAATGATGTAATGGACACACCCAATTAAGCGTAGCATAAGATCTCGTCATTAAGTTATTTGCTATAAGCTTTCGATACATAGTTACCTAGTCCTTATGACCATGAGATCATGTAAATCACTTATACCGGAAAGGTACTTTGATTACATCAAACGCCACTGCGTAAATGGGTGGTTATAAAGGTGGGATTAAGTATCCGGAAAGTATGAGTTGAGGCATATGGATCAACAGTGGGATTTGTCCATCCCGATGACGGATAGATATACTCTGGGCCCTCTCGGTGGAATGTCGTCTAATGTCTTGCAAGCATATGAATAAGTTCATAAGAGACCACATACCACGGTACGAGTAAAGAGTACTTGTCAGGAGACGAGGTTGAACAAGGTATAGAGTGATACCGATGATCAAACCTCGGACAAGTAAAATATCGCGTGACAAAGGGAATTGGTATCGTATGTGAATGGTTCATTCGATCACTAAAGTCATCGTTGAATATGTGGGAGCCATTATGGATCTCCAGATCCCGCTATTGGTTATTGGTCGGAGTGAGTACTCAACCATGTCCGCATAGTTCGCGAACCGTAGGGTGACACACTTAAAGTTGGATGTTGAAATGGTAGAACTTGAATATGGAATGGAGTTCGAATATTTGTTCGAAGTCCCGGATGAGATCCCGGACATCACGAGGAGTTCCGGAATGGTCCGGAGAATAAGATTCATATATAGGAAGTCATATTCCAAGTTTGGAAATGATCCGGTGCATTTATGGCAGGTTCTAGAAGGTTCTAGAAAAGTCCGGAAGAATGGCACTTTGGAAAGTGGAGTCCCGAAGAGACTCCACTTGCATGACCAGCCAACCCTAAAGGGGAGGAGTCCAAGGTGGACTCCCCTAGGGTGGCCGGCCAACCCACCTCAAGGAAAGGTGGGAGTCCCACCTTGAGTGGGACTCCCTCCTTGAGTAGGTTTCCCACATATGGGAGGTTTTAGTGTTGGGGTCTTATTCGAAGACTTGGACTAGAACTCTTGGGGCTTCCACCTATATAATGAGGGGCATAGAGAGGGGGCTGGCCACTTCAAGCCTCAGCCTTGGCCGCACCCCTTAGAGGGCCGGCGCCCAACCCCCCTCTCTCCCCAAACCCTAGCGGTCTCTCTCCTCCACCACATCCCGCACGCTTAAGCGAAGCTCCGCCGGATTTCTCCACCACCACCGACACCACGCCGTCGTGCTGTCGGATTCAAGAGGAGCTACTACTTCCGCTGCCCGCTGGAACGGGGGTGGACGTCGTCTTCATCAACAACCGAACGTGTGACCGAGTACGGAGGTGCTGCCCGTTCGTGGCGCCGGAACCGATCGTGATCAAGATCTTCTACGCGCTTTTGCAAGCGGCAAGTGATCGTCTACCGCAGCAATAAGAGCCTACTCTTATAGGCTTTGGAATCTCTTCAAGGGTTAGTCTTGATCATCCCCTCGTTGCTACCGTCTTCTAGATTGCATCTTGGCTTGGATTGCGTGTTCGCCGTAGGAAAATTTTTGTTTTCTATGCTACGTTATCCTACAGTGGTATCAGAGCCGTGTCTATGCATAGATGGTTGCACGAGTAGAACACAATTGTTTTGTGGGCGTTGATGCTTATGTTGTCTTTAGTTTGAGTACTTTGCATCTTTGTGGCATAGTGGGATGAAGCGGCTCGGGCTAACTTTACATGACCGCGTTCATGAGATTTGCTCCACGCTTGACATGCAACTTGTATTGCATAAGTGGCTTTGCGGGTGTCTGTCTCTCCTACTATAGTGAAGATTCAATTTACTCTTCTATTGACAACACTAGTATCACCGTTGTGGTTCATGTTCGTAGGTAGATTAGATCTTACTCGAAAACCCTAAACCACGTAAAATATGCAAACCAAATTAGAGACGTCTAACTTGTTTTTGCAGGGTTTGGTGATGTGATATGGCCATAATGTGATGATGAATATGTATGAGATGATCATTATTGTATTATGGCAACCGGCAGGAGCCTTATGGTTGTCTTTAATTTTCATGTTGAGTAGTATTTCAAAGTAGTTGTAATAGTTGCTACATGAGGTGAACAACCATGAAGACGGCGCCATGGACCTTGACGCTACGCCGACGATGATGGAGATCATGCCCGAAGATGATGGAGATCATGTCCATGCTTTGGAGATGAAGATCAAAGGCGCAAAGACAAAAGGGCCATATCATATCACATATGAACTGCATGTGATGTTAATCCTTTATGCATCTTATTTTGCTTAGATCGCGACGGTAGCATTATAAGATGATCCCTCACATTAATATCAAGATAATAAAGTGTTCTCCCCTCGTATGCACCGTTGTAACAGTTCGTCGTTTCGAAGCATCTCGTGATGATCGGATGTGATAGATTCAACGATTCACATACAACGGGTGTAAGCCATGTTGCACACGCGGAATACTTGGGTTTGCTTGACGAGCCTAGCATGTACAGACATGGCCTCGGGACAACGGAAACCGAAAGGTTGAACACGAGTCATATGGATGATATGATCAACATGTTGATGTTCACCATTGAAGCTACATCATCTCACGTGATGATCGGTTTTGGTGTAGTGAATTTGGATCGTGTACCACTTAACAACTATGAGGGATGTTGTATTAAGTGGGAGTTCATTAGTAATTAGATTAAAACATGAACTAATTATCATAAACATAGTCTGAGTAGTATTTTGAATTAATTTTGTAGTATTGGCATCCATTTACTACTATGCGCTAGTCTTATAATTGAGATAGAAATACTGTTAAAATCTGACTAGAAACTTTACGGATTGGTACCGTATTGTTAATGAATCAAGAAATGATTAAGTCCTATTGCAAACTTTTAGTGAAACTCACTTTGTTGATTCAAAGAGCTATGGTTTCAATTAGTACCTAAAGTTATCTTGTCTCCGTGAAACTTGAAGTTCAAATCTGTTTGAAAAGTAAGGAGCTGAAAATTTAGTTTTCAGAAATAATCAAGGTACGAGATATATGTGATATCTAAGACCTTATTGCAAGATGATAGAATATAAATTTGGTGAGACTACATAAACTCATAAGTTTTATGGGAATGTACGAAGGTTGAAGACGCAAGGCGTCCCAATCCTCCAACTATTGGGGCACTAACGATATTCGCATATCCATGAAGTGACCATCCTTAATATGCACCGTTGCTAAGACTCGTCGTTTCGAAGCATCACGTGATGATCGGGTGTGATAGATTCTACGTGTGCATACAACGGGTGCAAGCCAGATTTGCACATGCAAATACTAAGGTTAAACTTTATGAGCCTAGCATGTACAGACATGGTCTCAAAAAGTTGTCATGAATTGATGGATAAAATTATGAGTGAAATTGTTCATCATAGTTACTAATAAGTGAAATCTAGAACACTTGTCATATGATGATCAACTTCAAAATAAGAACCTCAAGGTTATTGGTATTAGACCAACAAACCTAGAAGTTATTAATGTTGAAGTGTTTTTCTGAATAATGAGGAAAGCTAAAAGAGAAACTGCAAAAGATATTTTGGCAAAAGAAAAGAAAAGACTAGAAAGTCTAGCTCAGGTGTATATAAATGATATACATGTTATGGTTGTATTCCTAGTTAAGTCACACAATGAAATTCTTGGGTATTAGTACTATATTGGTTGGTATGAAGTGTCATACAAAACAACGCAATACAAGAATACAATGGCCTAAGTGACTGACAAGGAATATGATAAGAATGCACGTCTGGAACAAAATAAAGTGTTATTATGTTCGTCGTTGGCATTCTATCTAGCCCTTAGAATTTATAATAAAGAACTTAATAATTGTTATTTTGCTCTGGTCAAATGAAAACAATGAGTTGTTCAAATTATGACATTACTCCATATACGATGGATAAGTTATTATAAATCTTAATGGTGAAACACACATACATAACACTGACGCTAAAATGCCATAAGGCAAATGATTTGAATTCCACTTATTTGTGGAACCGCCATTTAGGTCATGTTAGAAAGGATCGCATGAAGGAACTCCATGCAAATGGATTTTTGGAGTCATTCGTTTTTTGAATCGTTTGGCGCTTGCAAATCTTTTCTAAAGAGAATGACTGAAATACCGTTCATAGGCCAAGAGTTGAACGGGCAACTAACTTAGTGAAAAATACATGATGATGTATGTGGTTCACTGGGCATAGTTGTGTGCGGGAGATTCTTCTACTTCATGAAAACTTTCAAACAATGAATTGAGTATATATGTGGATATATTCAATAAGGAAAAGTTTGAAACATTTGAATGGATTCAAATAAATTTCAGCATGAAGTGGAAATCATCGTAATAGAAAAGTCAAATATCTATGATTAGGATCATGGTGGAAATATTTGAATTACGAGTTTTAGCGAACATCTAAGAGAGTTATGAAATTGTTCTACAACTCACATTTCTTGGAGTATCATAATGATGATATAGTATCCGAGATATGTATCCAAACCTTGTTGGATTAATGATGAGATAAAATATTATGACGCCATTATATTTTTGTGGATTATGCTTTAGTGACTACCGCTTTTACACTAAATAGAGCATCATCATGATCCGTTGAAATGACACCATACAAGTTATGGCATGGGTATAAACCCTAATAGTCAACCAAAATCGGATGAATGTCTTTGTTGGTTATCCCAGAGATTTAATTGGGAATTCTTCCCACGAGACAAAGACAAAAGTGTTTGTCAATGTTTCTTATTTCCGAGAAATTGTTTCTAGTGAAGTTTTTGAGTGGGAGGACAATATAATTTGATAAGGTTTATGAACCTGAGCATAATGATCAGAGTAGCGCAGCATCGGAATTGGTTTCGGAAGCGGCCACGACGATCATGGCTCTCATGACTACAAAGTGTTTTAGCCATGGAGATCGAAGTACATATTGAACCTTGTAGGTATGGTTTACTTTGTGATCAAATAAATGATTTGTGGACAAAGGATTGATTTTGAACAATGATAAACCAACTACAAAACAAAGAAGTTATGATGGGCCCTGACTCCGTTAAAATGGCCATGCGCCATGAAATCCAAGATAGATGAATACTTTATGAAAGTAAATGGATCTATGAAATTGATAGACTTGGATGAAATATCCTTGAAGAAAGCTTGACTTATCGAAAAATTGTTTACGACAAAGTTCAAAGAGTTGAATACGATAAGATTAGATCTTCCGTAGCAATGCTTATAGTCTATGTGGATTATTCTAGTAATCACTACATATTTCTTTTATGAGATATGCTAGTAGGATGGCAAAATACATTACTTAACAGAAGTATGTATACAAGATACAACCAAGAGTTTTGCTGGTCCGTGGAATACTAGATAGGTATACAAACTTCAGTTGGATGAAGTAAGTATCACGGAGTTGGAATCTTCACCAGATGAAATAGTCAAAGAGTTTTTGATTTCATCAGAGACGATGAAGAGGCTTGCATTTGCAAGAAATTAAGTGGGAGCGCTAAGACACATTTATAATACTTTATGTAAGTGACATATAGTTGGTTATAAATGATGTAATTATATACTTGATTAAAAGGTTTCATTGAGAATTAACTTCAATGAAAGGATATGGACTGAAACAAATTTAGTGTCAAGATCTATAAAGATAGATTGAAACACATAAATAAGTTTAAGTCAAAGTACATATGATGGATATTGAAGTAGTTCAATATAGAAAAATTAAGAAAATGTTCTTGTCATGTGAAGGTTTAACAAGACTTGAGTGTATCTGACACTCAATGAGTAAAAACACATGAGTGATTATAGATCACGAATAATATGTACACAATCAGATATCATGTGCTATAAATTGTTATGAGCATATACCAGAATGATTCATATGATGATCATTGGACAACAGTAAGAATATCCTTGAGTACTTTAGAAGAACTAAGGATATATTATATATATATATATTTTTGTATGAAGAAATGACAAACAAATCGCTGTAAGGTGTTACACCGATATTGGTTTTGTCACATATAAAATATAATTTCAATCTCAAATTAGACTAAGTGTTGTTTAAAAGGTAGCACAATGAGCTAGAAGTTGTCTATGCTAGATTTAGAAGAGTTCTAAATATTGTGACGGAATCTACAAAAGAAGGCAAAGTATGTCATTGTTTTGACAATGACAAAGGATGTTAAAGTCAAGAGGTTCTTTGAGAACTTGGTGCAGTTCCGACAGAGTCAGAACTTTGAAGCTATATTGTATGTGACAATATTAGTGACATATTTCAGACCGCGGAATTAAGGTTCCACCAGAAGACCAAACATATTTAAGGCCAACTCATTTGGAAATGAGTGATGCGTTAAGACGCAAATGAATTACAAAATACATACGGTTCTGAGCATGTCAGATCCGTTGACTAAAACCTCTCTCGTGAGCGAAACATGATAAAGCACCAGAAAGCCAAGGTGTTATATCTTTACAAATGTAAACTAGATTATTGACTCTAGTGCAAGTGGGAGACTGAAGGAGATATGCCCTAGAGGCAATAATAAAGTGGTTATTATTTATATCTTTATGTTTATGATAAATGTTTATATATCATGCTATAATTGTATTAACCGAAACATTAGTACATGTGTGATATATAGACAACAAAGAAGTCCCTAGTATGCCTCTTAAACTAGCTTGTTGATTAATGGATGATTAGTTTCATAATCATGAACATTGGATGTTATTAATAACAAGGTTATATCATTATATGAATGATGTAATGGACACACCCAATTAAGCGTAGCATAAGATCTCGTCATTAAGTTATTTGCTATAAGCTTTCGATACATAGTTACCTAGTCCTTATGACCATGAGATCATGTAAATCACTTATACTGGAAAGGTACTTTGATTACATCAAACGCCACTGCGTAAATGGGTGGTTATAAAGGTGGGATTAAGTATCCGGAAAGTATGAGTTGAGGCATATGGATCAACGGTGGGATTTGTCCATCCCGATGACGGATAGATATACTCTGGGCCCTCTCGGTGGAATGTCGTCTAATGTCTTGCAAGCATATGAATAAGTTCATAAGAGACCACATACCACGGTACGAGTAAAGAGTACTTGTCGGGAGACGAGGTTGAACAAGGTATAGAGTGATACCGATGATCAAACCTCGGACAAGTAAAATATCGCGTGACAAAGGGAATTGGTATCGTATGTGAATGGTTCATTCGATCACTAAAGTCATCGTTGAATATGTGGGAGCCATTATGGATCTCCAGATCCCGCTATTGGTTATTGGTCGGAGTGAGTACTCAACCATGTCCGCATAGTTCGCGAACCGTAGGGTGACACACTTAAAGTTGGATGTTGAAATGGTAGAACTTGAATATGGAATGGAGTTCGAATATTTGTTGAAGTCCCGGATGAGATCCCGGACATCACGAGGAGTTCCGGAATGGTCCGGAGAATAAGATTCATATATAGGAAGTCATATTCCAAGTTTGGAAATGATCCGGTGCATTTATGGCAGGTTCTAGAAGGTTCTAGAAAAGTCCGGAAGAATGGCACTTTGGAAAGTGGAGTCCCGAAGAGACTCCACTTGCATGACCAGCCAACCCTAAAGGGGAGGAGTCCAAGGTGGACTCCCCTAGGGTGGCCGGCCAACCCACCTCAAGGAAAGGTGGGAGTCCCACCTTGAGTGGGACTCCCTCCTTGAGTAGGTTTCCCACATATGGGAGGTTTTAGTGTTGGGGTCTTATTCGAAGACTTGGACTAGAACTCTTGGGGCTTCCACCTATATAATGAGGGGCATAGAGAGGGGGCTGGACACTTCAAGCCTCAGCCTTGGCCGCACCCCTTAGAGGGCCGGCGCCCAACCCCCCTCTCTCCCCAAACCCTATCTCTCTCACCACATCCCGCACGCTTAGCGAAGCTCCGCCGGATTTCTCCACCACCACCGACACCACGCCGTCGTGCTGTCGGATTCAAGAGGAGCTACTACTTCCGCTGCCCGCTGGAACGGGGAGGTGGACGTCGTCTTCATCAACAACCGAACGTGTGACCGAGTACGGAGGTGCTGCCCGTTCGTGGCGCCGGAACCGATCGTGATCAAGATCTTCTACGCGCTTTTGCAAGCGGCAAGTGATCGTCTACCGCAGCAATAAGAGCCTACTCTTATAGGCTTTGGAATCTCTTCAAGGGTTAGTCTTGATCATCCCCTCGTTGCTACCGTCTTCTAGATTGCATCTTGGCTTGGATTGCGTGTTCGCCGTAGGAAATTTTTTGTTTTCTATGCTACGTTATCCTACATGTATGTACTGCCTCACCGACTCGTCATACTTCTGTCGACAGGCTCTCAATTCCTCTATTGACGCCGGCTTCTTGCATGTGGACAAGAAATTCTTTACGAATAGGTCCTTGAATGTTTCCCAACTGTCGATAGACCCAGGTGGTAGCTTCTTAATCCATGATCGAGTTGCGCCACTTAGGTACACTTGGATACTTTGCATAGCCGTTGCCTTAGTTCCACCCGTCAGTTTTACTGTCGCTAAGTAATCAACCAACCAATCCTTGGGATCTTGCAATCCGTCGAATTTCTTATAACTATCAGGCAACTTGAAATCAGACGGGACTCGTGTTTTACGGACTCGGCGAGTGAAACAGGGGAGTCCACACATATCTTCATCGTCTACTTCAGGTGACTGCCGACGTTCTCTCCTCTCATGTCGCGCCCTGTTGACCCGTGTTTGCGCCGTTGTGTCTCTTGCCGACGTTCTTGGGGGTTCTTGCACTGCCACTGTAGGTCGTGGACTATTTTGCCTTGCAGCACCTTCGGGAGGTGTGCTTGTACCCGCAAACGTCCCCATGACTCCAACTCCTGCCAAAGCCATGTTATACAATGCCTCTCTTGGATCTCCTGCGGGTGGCCTGTTCGCCAGTATGAAGGCCTGTGTCGCCATATATCTTGCTTCCGGGGTTTTAGGGATAATGTTTCCTCTTGTGTCGATCGACATGAAGGACATGTCGAGGTTCCGGATCAGATGCTCCTTCTCGCCTCCGGTATGTTCGGTCGAGATCTTCCCCTGTTACGGGCATCTCTGTGGTTGTCTCCCGAAGTTCCTGAATGTCGGCTCAGCTCAGCCCTTCGCCTGCTTGACGCAGAAGCGGCGGCTCTTCTCTTTTCGAGTTCGATTCTTTCTTTTTCGAGTTCCCTCCCTGCACGGGCTAATTTATACTGGTACGCCTGTAGTTCTGCGACTGTTGCAGTGGTATTCATCGGCTCTGTGCCATTCATGGCTCTTGCCACTCTATCCCAGGCTTCTTGCGGGAGTTGCACCTTCTTGTGCACACGCGTGGAGATGTGGAGATACTGGATCGAAGACGCGTCGGGATGCCTGGACACGCAGAACTAGTGGGGTGGATCCATTGGGCCACGCCGCTGATACACCTCAAATGTATCTACTTTTCCAAGCACTTTACTCAAGAATTTTCTCCGGAATCTCACCATACTTGTATAAAACTGTTGAATCTGATGTTGTTTTTAGTAAAAGTCTTCTTTCTGCTTGTTTTCAGAGGAAATAAAATTGAGCAAAAATACCACGGAAGTTTTTCACCAAAACAAAGGGTTTGCAGCTTGGAATCACACGAGAGGAGCCACGAGGCCCAAACGAGGGCTAGTGGCGCGCCCACCAGCATAGGGCGCGCCACTAGGGCTCATTTGGCCCTCGAGCGTCGCCTCGCCTCCTCCCTTCGCGCGTCTCCATATACCCTAAAAACCAACCCTGAGGACGGAGCTTTTCGCGAAACAGAGGGTCTCCACATCCACGGTCTTTGTTTCGGGGTCAGATTGATTCTACTCTCCACCTCGAAGAGACGGATTTTGAGGGCTTCTTCACCATCACTACCACCAACATCATCACCAATAACCATGTGCTCACTCTCCATCATCATGAATGAGTAGTTCTCTGTAGGCATATGAGGTGGATGGGGTTTGAATGAGATTGATTGTGTAATCATCCATATGTATCGAGATTTGAGTTGTTTGTCTTGAGGTTATTCATGTATGAGTGTTGATACATCTTCGCTATGTTTATCGCTTGTTACTAGGGCCCGAGTGACATGATATTAGTACTGAACCTATATTGGTCTATCATATGTATGATGTTGGTACCTGCAAGGTGTATTTCTTATTATTATGTTGAACCTGCGAATCCCTAAAGTGACAGTTAGGGAAAACAATGGAAAATGTGATAGTTTGAGGATATTGTATGTTCATGAAGTTTAATACTTTGTTCTGGGCTATTCGAAAGGATAAACCTTAATTTCCTATAGTTCCAAGTTGGCCCCGGTGAAATAGGCAGGCAAGGCAAAATATGTTATGCAAATTCTCTTGTTAGTATGTATAACTATATTTGGATCACACGCCTACATACGACTGACAGATAAGTGATATGTTACTATGATTACATTATATGATCAATATCATGCATGCAACACCCCGCTATCACCTCATGCCTATGCTTTTAGTCACTGAAAGTTACACATCCCTACTTCCAGTGAAAACTGGAAATTTGTTGCTATTGTTTACTACTTGTTTTACTGCTTTGAATCAACAACTACAAATCACCACTTTCTTTGTGAGTTATTTGATGTACATATGTGGTTGAGAGCGATGTCTCAATTGCTAAAGTCTTATTGGTATTCTTGTGTTTCCCTTGAGTCGAACTATAAATTTGGGTAATGCTTCTCACCGAAGATTTCAGCGATCACCTATATTTGTGGACATCAGCCTCCAATATGTATAATACCGGCGACGTAGCCAAAAAGACAACGCCACCAGTTTCCAGGGGTGGGTCAGGTCACTTGAGCCCACCATACTGACGGCGTAGCAATTGCGCCGCACACCACCGATACTAGAATACTGACGGCTTGGAATTTTTAAGGTGTGCCTCTACTACTTTTACGCCTATAAAGTATTACCTACTAGTGGTGGGGTAGTGAGTTGTCGTGCCAATCCCTGGTGGCGGCGTGCCCCCCTCCCCCACACCACCACCACCTCCTCCATCCCCCTCCTCCTCTTTCTTTTCCCCCTCTGTTGCAGCAGCAAAGCGACACCCCTAGGTCATTCGGAAAATCGATTGTGCCCATGGATGCCTGCTAGGTAGCAACGCCACTACGAAGATGAATTGCAGATCTTAAAGTGGTGTTTTTATCATCTATCTTCCTCCTACATCGCAATTTGTGAAGGTAAGTTATATCTTGCTTTTTGGAATGTAATCGCAAGGGGCGGAGGAGTGTGCGACCCAATGAAAAATTTCTATGTGGCAAACCCACCTGGCAATTTCCATCTCAGTGATTTCCAGGATGTGCGGTGTGACAAGTGTCTCGCCGTGAGACCAGATTCCCCACGCGATCTCGTTCCTAAATATTACTTTTTTGTGAAAATTCTACCAATCTATTTATTAAAGTATACGCGTTTGGCTATATTTGGTAGTTTAAAATTGTAATGTAGATCTATCTCTACTAGGTTTTCTTAGTCTCCAAGTTTTGCCTACTATATAAACAGCCCAAGAGGCTCACAATATAATCACAATTATCATCGATTAATACAATCAATATTCCATAATACATCACTATTTACAATCCACCACTCCAGTGTAAAGAATCTCAAAAGTAATAAAGTTATAAACAAATTTTTGAACCACCTAGACAAGCACTCGAACGAGTCGAAGGCGTGCCACTATCCTCGATCGTATTTCCCTCATTAAAGGCGGGCAAAGCTTGTCCTTGGGAGGGAGTGTGATCGTGTGAATGGAGGCAGGCAAAATCGACCGGGGACGGGACGGCGACGGGTCACCCTAACCAGGCCACCTGGCCTCAACAACGGCGCCGAACGTGTGACAATCGACGTCCTTTGGGTTTATAGGAATGACCAGATCAGGGCAAGCACTAGCACCCCATTCGCCGGCGGCGGCAGTGGATACCACAAGGTAGCCTAATTTGGCTGTGAGAGCAGCAATGGAAACAAAAGAATGACGAGACGGCGAGGATAGTAGGCCTGACCTGAGGAGGAAAAAAGTTCCTACGAAGACTGTTAACGCGGACATCGTGCCGTTCTATCCTAACATGTTTTTGTACCGCTGATGTAATACTCTCATTTCGTTTTTTGGCAAAATTATGTTACCATTCGGAAGTGCTCTAAGAGACCAAGCCGTGGAGGCACCACGTGGGAAATAAATACCGGAAAAGCGACTCTTGTCCATGGGAACAGGGCAAACCATCGAGGCCGAGTGGACGTGGAGTTGCCAACGCCCGCGAGAAGCGATCGAGTACAGCGTGTACCACCATCCATGCGAGGCATACACATGGAGCACTAGTGTCTACACTTAATTGTGTGATGACTGATGACCACCCGCAGTAACTGATGTGAGTGTTCATGGCTGGATGCATACGCACACTCCTGTGCAATACAGGGCCTAATCAAAACTGGGATCCTGCTTGATTTCATTGTGATAATAGAAATGAGCTATGCATGCATACATCATACATGAGTCCTAGTCAGGGATTACTTTTTCTTGACTTTGAATATTAGGGGAGATGTGGCTGGAGTCTAGGCACATTGCCCCTGTCCTGTCCGATCAATTTGGGGTCTCTCATGTGCATGTGCTCACGCATGCAGTATCAGGTGTGGGCCTTCCAACATATGTAGTCAGAATTACCCGCAAAAAAAAAACATATATAGTCAGGACGATCACAACAGGGTTTAACAATTATTTTAGGGCGTCTAACTCCTGCTGGCCCCAAGAGGGTGCACTTGGTTTCTAGAAATATAATGGCCATGTTTGATTCAGGGCTTGTTTGATTCATAGGATAAAAAAAAGTGCAGGAATAGGAAAAAGTGAGGATTGCTATGACCTGCCCTCTTGAATCTTATGGGAAAGAAACTTATGAAAATTGGTACAACTAGTTTTTTGATGGCAGCATGGAAAATTCATAGGAAGTTTCTATAAATTGAGTACATAGCATAGTTGTCATAGACACATAGCCATTTTTTCAAGAGGTCTAACCTCTTGTTAGAAATCTTATAGGCTTGTAATATAGAAAATAAATCCATAAATTTTTTGGAGGGTTCAATCCTTTAAATCAAAACGGGCTCTATAGAAAAAAAATATCCTATGGGTAAAAATCTTACAAGATTCTTTTGGAAATCCTTTGAATCAAACAAGCCTTCAAAGGATTTCATAAGCACGTGAATAGGAAAAACGCAGGAATAGTATGTCATGATATGTGAAATTCTACAAGAACAAAAAAAACATAGAAATTAGTTGCGGAAGTCATTTGGTTGCACCACACGACAAACACACGAAATTTCTATAGAGATTGAGTGCATGACATAGTTGTCATAGAAACATAGAAATTTTTCCGGAGGTCTAACCTCTTGCTAGAAATCCTATGTGATATGTGATTGTAGTATAAAAAAAAATCCATAGAAATTTTGGAGGGTTCAATCCTTTGAATCAAATGGCCTCTATAGGAAAATTTCCTATAGGTAAATATCCTACAAAATTCCTTTAGAAATTCTTTGAATCAAACAAAGACCTAGTTTTTGTTATTTCGTAATCAACTAAGAATGCATATAGTAGTTCTAAGAAAATAAATGCATGCCCTCACATTTTTATAAAGCATAAGAACTCAGTGAAGGAAGAAAAAATACACATCATCGCAAATTGCAGAACACAATGCATACCAAAGCCAAGTCCCTTATAGCCCCACGGCGGGGAGATCGTACACAAACACGCAACAACAATTGTGCAACGATGAGGTGTAAGTACACCTTGGCATTCCTCGGGGCATCCTAGCCCGAAGTAGTGAAAAAATGTGTATTCTAGGATTAAAAATCATTTTGGGGGCTAAAAGAATTTTAAAATAGCATGGTTCAATAAAAATATAAGAAAATGTTTACTTTGGGCCTAGTTTGGGCTTTTGGGTCGAGCTTTGGGTGGAAAACCAAGGCCGGAACCCTGCCGAATGTCAGATTGTCCATGCCAAAACAATTAGGGAACTGGTCAATGTGTGCACGGTTTGGCTTATTTTAGTTCATAATGATCATGTCATTATAAATTAATCATGTTAGCATCTTCTAATCATGAAAATTGCGGAAGTGGACAACCTGACTAGGCCTAAAAAAATGTATATGCTTCTAGGATGTTTTCAATTCTTGAGTCATGGGTATGTCCTACTATCAAGAGAGCATTTAACAATTATCAGAGAAAACTCCACGAATCTTCACAAATGTTTCCTTCAAATACAATTAAAATCTCCAAACTCTATATTTTTTCACTTCCCTGGTACCTCTGATAGCTTTTATCCTTGTACCTCCAACCATATGAGTTTGAGAGGCGTAGGCCTAATTTTGGTCAAACTTAATAAAAATGACTTAGTACAAAACATAAAAGTACACTTAATTTGTGGATGGATAGAGTAGTAAGGTGTGAAGTCGGAACCGCCGACCTTTTAAAAAATCTATCCAGGAAAGTTTTCTCTATAGGCCTGGTAATCCCAAACAAAATCCCTTAGGGTACCTCGAAGCAGAACCTTGGCAGCTTTTCTCAAAACTCAAAAATGATGGCGTTTTGTTCGATCCAGTACCACCAAGGTAGTTCTTATCCAGTACCTCTGAGCACTACAAATTTTGGGGCAAAAACTAGCCGTTGCTGGAATTGGAACTACTGAGCCTTTTGTAAGGGTATATTGCCCCTATGTGTGGTTTTGGTAATTAATGACAATCCCTATGGACTAATGTTTTCATTGAGTTTATATGAAGGAATATTCCATAGGGACTACTTGTAGTCCATGTGTTGGATTCAAGTATGGATGCCATGAAGATAAAGATATACCTTGTGTATTGACATCAAGATCATCGATTTAAAGATATATATGTGATATGATTAAGAACAAGAAATGAAGATGGAGTTCTTATGTGGAACTCAGTATTAGCCATGCTCTACCTTATGTGATAAGCAATGAATGATCAAGATCTTGAGTGCTTGATTCCAAGTGAAGAATTCAAGTTATGGCTCTAAGTCAGTGTCATGATAGTCTCATAAGTTGAGCTATGGTTGACTAAAATTTAGAGCATGCAAGCAAATGAAGAATTCTATATACGCCTCAAGATGGTATGATAGAGCATGAGAAGATACAAGGTTGACCAATACAAAGAGTCAAGAATAGATTCAAGTTTGGTCAACACATGAAGCATGAAGAATGTGCCACGAGAAGTCATGTGGTAGGGTAAGCCGTGTCAATTATGCTTTATGAACTAACCCATCATATATGTTCCCTTGTGTTGTCTATGTGGGTTAGGTATCTTTCCATGGGCATGCATCAAAAGTGAGATCTCATATAGCCCATGAGAGGATGACGTCAAGTGGTGATCGTCATCAAGGTTGAGTTGAGCAAGTTCAAGACTGAGCATCTCAAGAGGATCATATGCTTGAAGCTTGCCGTCCATTTTGGTGATAATGGACATATGAAGATGTGCATCAATGGAGCTTTCCCATCATGGTGTATGGGGGAGCATTTGTGAGTCTTCACGAAGCAACAATGATCAAGTGAGGCATTCCGGCTTGAGTGGAGCTTGAAGAGCTATCATCGAGATCAAGCGCGATGCGCAAGGCAAAGGTATGGCCTTGCTAGGTTTTACTTTTACCGGTCTCAAGGTGGTTGTTGGGAGACCGGGTTATAGGATACATAGCCGCACTATCAAGAGGGGCTTTCGGTTGGGTAACTTGATCACATCATCTTAGGGAGCTCAACCCTTTGCATGTTTTGCATTCCATAAATCTTATTGCTTCTTGGTGTTTCTCTGTGTGAGGTTCTTGAGCTTGTTGCTAGCTTTACAACAAGTCCAAGTTCATCGAAAACGGAATCCATATGCATCTTCTATTGCGTTTTCAAGCTTGGAGGTTTTACCGGTGTCTCTTTTATAGGTAGGTCAAACATTCATCTTATGGTTTTTACTCCGTGGGTGGACAATGATGTTTCTATGCATAAAGTTGTAGGGATTGTTGTTCTCATTCCAACAAGCCCAAGATCATCGAAATCGGAGTCCGGACGCAAAAGTTATCATGGTTTTTGCAAACCATGTTTTCATGTTTGGCCCGGTGGCGGCTGTCTCACCGGCTCTCGCCCGGCTCCCACACCGGTGCCAACCGGACGGTTTCCAGGGGCTTTCAGGGGCGCCCGGTCCCTGCCCGGTCTAACGGTTTTCCCGCCAGGTGGCCCGGTCCCTGCCCGGTCGACCTGCTCTCACGCCAGGCTGCACGAAAAACTCCCAGATCTGCCCCAAACGGTCATATTTCGTTTGGCTATAAAAGGGCTTCTTCCCCAACAGTTTTCTAGGGTTCTTGAGCACGTTTTTACCACCATTGTTGAACCTCTTGAGCTTGCTTCCTCTCCCTTCCTCCCATGATTCTTGCTCATTCTTGAGGGATCTAAGAGAGGAGATCTAGATCTACAACCTCCACCAATCCATTTCTCCTCTAAGTGAGGGGAACTCTTGGGATCTAGATCTTGGAGTCATTTGTTGATTTCCTCCATTGTTCTTCCTCTCTAATCGCATCCTAGCATGTGTTGCTTGGGTGGGATTTGAGTGTGAAGGATTTGAACACCTCTAGTGTTCTTGCTTTGCATCATTGCATAGTGTTGAGCTCTCCACCACGATTAGTTTGAGTGAGAGACCGTGAGCTTGTTACTCTTGGAGGGAGACCTCCTAGTTGGCTTGGCGGTTGGTGCTCCGGTGATCTCTTCAAGGAAGATTGTGAAGAGGCCCGGGCTTCTCCTTCGTGGAGCTTGTGAAGTGGTTGTGGAGCTTGCCATCTCCGGAGCGGAGGAAAAGCTAACCATAAGGAAAGGGCCATTATCCTTCGTGGGTGTGGCTCGGAGAATAGGGTGAGCCTTCGTGGCGCGGGGAATCCTTCGTGGGACCTCCACTCCTCCAAACGTGGCGTACCTTCTTGCAAAGGAAGGAAACACGGGAATACATCCTCGTCTCCGCGTGTCTCGGTTATTTCTATACCCGAGCTCTCTTTCCTTGTGATAGCCATCGTGCTTGAAGTACATATATCTTGCTATCACTTGTGCTACATATATCTTATGCCTATCTTGCTTAGCTCTAGTTGCTATTGTTACACTTAGTTGAGCTTACCATATTTAGGGTTTGTGCTTGTAAACTAAACGTTAGTTTAATTCCGCATTCTTACAAGACAAATCCGCAAGATTTTTTAAACGCCTATTCACCCCCCCCCACCCCCCTAAACTTCGATTTTCTTGTAACGGTCATGTTTTCTATGTGTGCCTATAAATACCCTTTGATCTATCTCTCAAAACCTAGATCTAAACTTCGACTTCGTTTATATGAGATCTAGAGTGCCTTTCAAGCCAATTATTTGTGGAATCTTTGTGAGTTTCAAGATCCAAGTGACTACTAGCCTTGTGTTGTTCCTCCTAGTCGGCTAGTGCTGTCACTTGGAAAAATTCATGATGATTTGTGAAGGAGCCAAGAGTTTGTAAAGGTAAAGTTATGTGGTTGCCTACTTTGTGAAGATCCCCTCTTAGTGGTTGGGCATGGACTAAATATCCTATCTCAAGGAGAAGAAGGTTGATGTTGACCAAAAACTTTGTGTTATTTGGACATTGTGCCCTAGCCTTCTCGTACGAGGATGTAGGGCAATGTGTGCCAACTAACCTCGAGCTACATCCTTCTGTTTTTAATCCCTTTCTCTAGCTCCTTTAATTCTTTACAAACTATGTTTCACAAGTTTATCTTTGTAGAATTGCATGATTAGGGTGTTTTAGGAAACCGTAGAAAATAACATGATAAAACTTGTGAACTCTCACATTAACTGTTGATCATCCCCTGTTCACTCCCTCCTCCCACTAGTCGATATAGGTGGTCTTTCACTTAGGCGCCTCGGACGGAGATGTGTGAAAATGTAATCAAACAATGCCACACGATGAGCCCATGCGATACAAGTGGAACTATCTTGTCGCTACTATCATTTTTCCAAAGACATCGAACCACCATGATCTCCACCGACCATTGTGGCCCAACCCACAATCTAGAAGCATCTCGCAATCTTGGATTGGTCACACATCCAACACCACCACGCCTCCCACTAAAAACTAACCAAGAAGCCGAATTTTGGATAAAAGCCGATGAGGGCAGAAGGACAAGCAAGTAGAATCCCCCATCGACGGCAATGGCTTGTAGGAAGGTTATGGTGGCAGCTCCCGCAAAGAAGGCCTAATCACCATTTGACCACACTAGGCACTCCTGAATTATCCGTTCTTTTTTCATGGTACCACCTTAGTTGGGTTCCATAGAATTTGAGTAACTCGATTTATTTGATACAAAAAAGTTGAGATGTTTACTTAACTTAAAAGGTGATCATGAGAAGAAAAAAAACAAATATGGAGAACCTAACATTTTCTGTTGCCTGGTCGCCACGAGGAAGAAATGTGTACATACGGTGAAGTTAGGATGTGCATGTTTGGTTGATCCTACCAAACATATACTACAAATACTACGGAATAAAACGACTTGACAGGTTATAGTGCCTTGACGAGTCATTGGTGGTGGCTTGCATGCAGAAGTCTAGCCAGGGAGCCTTTAAATTCCACACAGTAGCGCTAGGATACAGCAGTACGTACACCTCTAGCCCGTCCTTCCTTTAAGGCGCGGGTGGGCCGGGGTCGGTTTCTATGATTCATGTGATGTCGTTGACAGAAAGAGAAAGCAAGCATTGCATGTAGATCGACGACTAGAGCTATGGAAAGTGAAAGTAAATCATCAGCTGGCAGTAGCATCAAGAGAGCTATAGAGTAGAGGTAGACGATAGATAGCAAGTGAAAAGGAGGCGAGCTCACTCCCCTTCATCTCTCTCCTATATATATATACGGAGAGAGAGGGAGAGAGATCATCAGACAGTGTACTGCCAGAAGCCAGCAGACACAAGCTAGCTGCCAGAAGATAAGAGACATCTGAGATCAAGAGGGGGAAGAAGAAAGTTGTCGGCCGATCGATCATGGGGAGGCCACCGTGCTGCGACAAGGTGGGCGTGAAGAAGGGGCCATGGACGCCGGAGGAGGACATCATCCTGGTGTCCTACATCCAGGAGCACGGCCCTGGGAACTGGAGGTCGGTGCCCATCAACACCGGCCTCATGCGCTGCAGCAAGAGCTGCCGCCTCCGCTGGACCAACTACCTCCGCCCCGGCATCCGCCGCGGAAACTTCACCACGCACGAGGAAGGCATCATCGTCCACCTCCAGTCCCTCCTCGGCAACAGGTAAGCCAACTAGCTTGATCATCGAGCTTGGCCATGGCGTCCCAATGCATGGGCCATATATATGATCTAATTCCATAATTTCCATCCCTTTGGGGGAATGTAGATGGGCGGCGATCGCGTCTTACCTGCCGCAGAGGACAGACAACGACATCAAGAACTACTGGAACACGCACCTCAAGAAGAAGCTCAAGAAGCAGCAAGCTATCGGCGCCATCTTCGCGCCGCCGCCACCATCCTCCAGCTCCGCCGAGCCAACTGCCAACCTCGCCGCCACCGGACACCTCGACCAGCACCACCTATACCACCACCACGACCCGATGGCGGCTTTCAGCTCCAACGACCGCTACAACGGCGGCGCCCGAGCGGCATACAACAATCCGGAGGTCACCCAGACTACGATCACCATGCGTCCCTCGCCGTTCGCTGACGTTGCCACCGACTGCTCCTCCTCCTCCTATGCCTCCAGCATGGACAACATATCCAGGCTCCTTGGCGGCTTCATGAAGAGCTCCCCGCCCGCCGACGTCAAACCCAACATCGCCGTGGCCAGCGACCCTTTCCTGTCCTTTGAGCGCATGTCTGGCACCAGCGCCGACCTGGCCTTCGTCTCCGGCATTCAGCACCAGCAACCGCCCCAGCCGGCGTTAATGGGAGGCGTCAGCTATCACGACGAGACCACCGGACAGCAGCTGCTGCAGCATCAGGCACCACTCTGTTCGATCGAGAAGTGGCTACTCGACGAGGCCGCCGAGCAGGTAGCCGATCTGATGGACCTTTCCGATGGCTGCTCCTCCTTGCCAATGTTGTATTAGCTGAAGAAACAAACAACGAACAGTGTCGCTGTCAAAATACATTGTTAATTATACATGCATACACACACATCCACACATAATAGCTAGGTGAATTGTTTATGTTTACTACTCCGTACTTGTTCTAGCTAGCTTCTACAGTAGGAGATAGCTCTGCATGCATGCTTGATGCACCATCAATTTTAACTAGAGAGAGTGCTCCTGATGAGAGAGAAAAAGGTTAATGCCAGAGACGTTTACTAGTGCATATTACACTGGGAATATCAGAAGATGCCAGATTGGTAGGAAGAACAGAGAGAGTAACAGGAATAAATTACAGGTGTGATGATAATGATATATATCATCTGTAAGCATGATGTAACGAGGTGTTCTCATGTCAGTTTTTTTTTTTTTTGTGGAAAAGTTTCAGTTTTGTCGTTTGCTTATACTAGCTGAGGTGTTTCAGCTTAGCTTACCAAGTGTTGAATTGTACGGAGTATGATTATAAGTGAGTGAAAGCCTCTGGTTTTGTCTTGATTGTAGTGGATTCTGCAACGACCTCTTGTACTTTTCCTGCATATGTACAGTGTGGCATATGAATGCTACCCAGAACTTGTTAGTAGAGAAAAGGCTAGAGCCAGAGAGATGGAAGAACCTATGTCCCTGTCGGCAACGGCAGATGGTCCCTGATCACATTCACTGCAAAAGGAAAACCAACTCCCAACTTATGTAATTTTTCCAGCCCGGCTTATTTAGAGCAAAAAGAAAATGAACCATTTTTTCTGTAGATGAGTAATTACTTAGCTGTTCCAAAGGAAAACAAGTTCTAAAGCCAGTTAACTGAGCAAGTATCTGTCAATGAAAGATACATATGTTGTTGCACAGAATCTGCAGAAGAATTTACAATGATTGTGCCTGGCTAGTCATCATCGTCCCTGGAAATGCCTTGTTAGCTTGTAGCGCATCAGGTTAAGCAACAGGCAGTACGGCATAGGATAGCCATTAATATCCACGAAAAGATGATAAATTGCATGATTAAGACATGGTCTGTGGCGTGTCCCTTGATCTCTGTTATGTGTCCCTTTTGTGCCATGCTCAGAACCCTCTACTATAGTTACGCTACAGCTCCCTAAAGCCACTCACAGTTCACAACTTTGGCCAGTACTTCCTACTGTACGTATTAATGGAAGTCAACAAAATAACATGCTCTGAAAAGTCCTTCCAAGATGAATTTACGCACGTGATTTTAGCATGTTTAATCAAAAAAAATTGAAGATATTGGTGGTCAGAGTTTGACTTGCCTATGGATAAAAAACAACTTAAACCAAACTCATGGGCATGCAATACGTTGTAAGTAAGGGTTTACTCTTTCCCAAAATATGTTGTGTATTTTTGTCAAAGTCAAAATTTGTAAAGATTTACTACCATTCATATATAAAACAATATTCAACATCTACAAATATCAAATCAACACTATTAGAACCATCATGAAGTATGTTTTCATATGGGGAAAAGTTGAATGGAGCAGGTGCGCTCTGCGCACCTCCACATTTTTCAACTTTGTCTTTTTTGTATCTTCCAAATTGTGTAATATTTTGATTTGATTTTTTTGCAGCTCACTCAAAAATAACAAATAGAATGGAGGAAAAATAGTTCGGAATTTTTTCATGCAAATTTAAATTTTAAATTATTTAAAATTCAAAATAAATTCTTGAAATACATATATAGATAATGACATAAAAAATCCAAAATATTTTTCCCACATTCCAATTGTTATGCTTAAGTGATCTGCAAATTTTTGAGTTCAAAAAATGTGTGGTGTGAGAGAAACAAAAATGAGAAGTTGTTTGAAAGGGGACCAAAAAGAACTTGCACAGATCTTGATGCAGTATACACGGTGTGGATACGGGTGCTCACCAAGCACCTGCTCTGAAAGTCCACTCTCTTTCATATGGTATGCATTTGGTATTGTAGATGTCGATATTTTTCCAATATACTTGGTTGAATTTTACAATTGTTGATTTTGCTAAAAAATTATGCTCAACATTATTCGGAAAGGAAGGATTGTCACATATGCATTAGATGCAGTCTAGATCAGTGAGTAAACTAACCTTGGTGAATGATGAATTATGCTTGTACAAAGCCTAGCTAGTACCTAGACTGGGTATCTCAACTGGTCAGCTGGAGTACCCTCACCTGACCAAGCTAGCCCTGGTCCAACAATATCTTTCAGATCAGCTCAGGCTGGACCAGCATCAGACTATCAGCAGGACCAAGCAAGACTTTTCCTGGCCCAACCAGAGGATTGCAAAAACCGGGGGAAACCAGCGGGTTACCGGGAAGTTTTATTGGGTGCACTATCACCTTGAGGTGTATGGTGCCCTAATCCTTAAGCAATCATCAAAATTTTGGAAAAAAAAAATAGCAACGTTCACACATATATACCATCTTACAAAATGTTGGCCCAAATTCAACACACAACTCAAGGAAAAGGGACAAATCCGTCACAGGGGATAGTGCCATCATTTAGTCCAGATTTGTATTTGGTAATACTACTCACAGGCTAATTTGTCTTCTTTGTTTATGAAGTTTGTGAATCAAATCTAGACCTGAAATTTTGTGACATGGAAGATGTGTATTACCTCTGTTAACTTCGGGATCTTTGAAGACTTTTAAACATGTTTTTATGGCCCGAAGGTGCTAATGATCCCCACTGGGACAAAGGGATGAACACGTTGCCAGCTCTTACAATCCAGGTTTGCCTTTTCTTTTGTCAAGGGTTACCACAGAAGGGAAATGGTAGGTCCCGGCACACTCCCTGACTTGAGAGGCACATGCACAGGCGAGCAGCTCCTATCGTGTGAGCTCTTGAGCAGCTTCAGCCAATGGTAGAAGGGTTAATCTCCTGTTTTGCCAAGAAAGAAGCATCATCATCAGCCATGTCAATTCAGAAAGAGGACAGTCTGCAGTGATTTTCAGGACACGGCAACGAGGCTCGAAGTATGCATCTCAATCTCAACGTAGCCATCGCATTACTGGAGAGGTGGCCCAGGGCAATGTACTACCATATGACGCACGTGTAGCCCAAGCGTGCCAGTGGCAAATGGAGTGTGCCAGGACAACCAACCAGCAGGTGGCAATTAATTAGGAAGATCTATTTGTGTTACCTCGGTGGAGTACATGGACGACCTCCCCTCCATCGAGCCATTGACCCCCCATTCGCACAAACTTCTTGTAGCAACACAGTAACAACGAGAGTGTTGCCAAGAGAAACCACTCCCTTTATTTCACCATGTTTGCCCTGCACCATCGCTAGCAACAGTAGTAGCAATGTTGTTCAGTTCTCCAACTGGCATAAAAGCTAACCAAAAAAGATTTCAGATAGGGGGAGGAATAATTTCTGAAGAACTTGTTCGACGTGCAGACACTCTGACCAGTGACCACCACCCACAGCTTTTCATTCTGCCATTCCAAATAAGACTGAAGGCTTTGTTCAGAGCTATACCTTAAGTGGTTGGTCGGCACCAAGCTGCATCGGCTGTATGCGTCAACTCGCTCTCTGTAGTCTGCACCTGCAGCGTCAATTGACAGACATAAGTCACCATCTTTGTTATACAAGCATAAAGGCCTAGACTGGGAGTTGAACCTTGTTTATCACCAACTGGACCCTACCAGATAGCCTCAGGACGAAGGACACAAGGAACTTGAAAGTGATTCATGCAATTGTGAAGAATAATGTCACCATCAAGTATTTAATTTGCTCTTTAATAGATATAGGTGATATAACAAGAAAGATCCAAATGGTCTAAACATTGGTGTGCATGGACCTTTGACTTTAGAAAGGGCTGCAGGCAACTTAATAAGACTTTCCAGTCCAGTTCGGTAAAACCTATGTTCAGTTTAAACAAGATCTGAGATGTGAATTTACGCTGCGCACAGTGAGAGCTTACATGACGTAACATATAGGCGCATTTTACATCGTTCGTTCATGTTTACTTTATCAAGAACAAGTATGTTTTCTTTTGGAAGTGAATATCAATACAGGAATCAACTATACCTGAATCGTTATCAAAGAAATTATTATTTTCATGTAGAATGCTATGAGGTGATCAAAATATCTCCATCGGTGTAATAGTCACCAATAAGTGTAGTTGGTACAAAGTGGGCCTGCTATTTCCTCAATTAGAGGGAAATCTATACCGTATACCAATACAGGGGGGGGGGCATTGGGCTGATAGCTGCCACAAAAGAAGATTATATGTTGTACCTCTTAGGAGGATTGTACCATTAACTATATCTTCTTCAATAAAATGAAACGCAAAGCTCATTTGCTTTTTCTCGAAGAAAAAAAAAGTTAAACAGCTATAGTTCATTCTGCAAGACCAGATTAATCAGAACCCAGAACTAGTGACCATCACTATTTAAATGCTTAAAATACTTCCCAATCTAATTAGTGGTGATTAAACGAGAAAATAGCTTGGGAAGTTATATGAAAAATTCTGGATGAAACTAATTCTGCAAAATACAGATGCAGTTGCTGATACAAATGTAGAGACTGTGGGATATACATGACAAGAGAATAGCCTACACTGTTTTAGTTCAAAAGTTAGTCTCAAGGGAGACCCTTGGACAGTGCTTTAGCTTGTTCATAATCTTAGTTCAGATGAAAGTACTAGTGTACGACATAATCATCAGAATGAGTTAATAGCTTACCTCCCAACAACTAACCAAAGTAGCACTGAAAGGACCACCTCGGCCAGCCAATTTTTTTGCTTTTAGGCAAGAGCATCACAGCTACTGCCTCCAGTCAAATTCTAATAACCATGCTAATTCCACACTACTGTTATGAGAAATTTATAATGGCATTCCTTTCAATATATGTAATCAAGCTCAGCAAGTCAGCATACCTCCATGAAGAGCTAAGGGCTCTAGGTAGCAGTGCACTTGTATAAATTCACCTACCCAATAGACCTTGCAGATCTGCAAAACTACGGGGTGCATCGATTATGTCAGTAACAGTCTGGAGTTGCAGGACAAGTGAAAAGATGTGCAAGTTGAAGATAGCCATAATGCTCATTTAAAAAGAAGATGGATACAAATGGAATCTGTAACCACTATGATAGACATGTCAGTATTTTTAGACTACTAACCAAACTAATGAATGTGCAGAAGAACAAATGGCACACTTGCTTTTTATGAGTTAGGACTGGCATTTAGCACAAAAAGGAAATATAATTGGAGCTTTCTGATAATCCACAAATGAGAAATGACACATGAGCTTCTCAGGAATTGCATGTTCATTGTAAAATATGCACCTGCATGGCATGCCTAATTCATGAAGCTGCTTTTATTTGAGAAATGCCATGAGGTAACTCAGCAGCATATGATTAAACAATAAATGAAAGAAAACAAAATCAACTTCGTAATCTTATTTTTTTTGTCACGTCATAGGCCCATCCACATCTATTGGAAACAATTTTGTAACCAACTACTCAATGCAGATTTTCCCTATCAGAACGCTATCGATAGCCTTGCTATGGTGCTTAAGAGGCTATGACACATGCCACATTGTGTGCTATCTGTTCCAGCTATGTGTCAAGGTCCCTATGTAATAGCAAAGAACTAGACTAAGATATTGATCCACTTGCCAAAATTTAGGGTTGCATATTCAGACTAAGAAAGGTAGCACTATCTGCCTGTTGGAAACATTAATTTAAGTTCATCATTGCAGGCCCATCAGTTGATTGAATATTTTAAGAAATGAGAAGTCTGGGATGGCTGGCTGTCATATGCCAGTTATGATGACTGTCTCAAAAGCTGTCACAAAGTAGTAGTACCATCAGCTCCCACTTCCTAGACTTCTCTATGAGGTCAAGGATAAGAAAGACAGTATTCCTTCGGTTTACGACGAATTGTGGTCAGTACAAACTGGTACATCACTCTCTCAAGAAGACACACCCCTGCTTGTCTGGAACCCTTAGCACATTAACCTTTGAAAAACTGAACAAGGTAAGAAAAACCGTCAACCTGACTTTCAAGTTAGTTCAAATTGAATAATAATGGTGTGCCTAGGAATTGAACAGAAGATAAGATCATGTTTACACCTCACAATAGAAAGAGGAGATGGAAATCAAAGGTAAAGCTCCTACCCTGTTTCAAAAAAAAATGGAAATCAACTGAAGCATCAGCAAAAAGATGGAAAACTGAAAACAATTATTCGTTTACAAAAATAAGGGAAGTTAGTGTCATAAATGTCCTAACTGATCGGTTTAATTATTGATTCATTCGTTTATCAAGAAAGACGGTTGACTTCTGTTGTTGACTACCAGCCAATGGACAATTTCATGAAGACTTTGGATGTGTGATTTTAAGTTAACAACCATTGCACAACAAAAGCCAAGAGGAAGTTGTACTATGCCCAGGCTAGTTGCTATTTGAAGTTACACACCAATTTGTACTGATATGGTGTAGAAAGCAAGGTAAAAACTTAACGAGGTACATTGCCCTCCAAGAAATGTAAGGAGGTAGTACAGTTGTAGTATGGGCCAGCATTGTGAGGCATATGTGACCATGACTATTTTTTGCAGCATTATGTAACCTGTCAATCAAAAATTAAAAGGGTAGCATCATGTTAATAACTATTCCAGTTATAAGGAATTGGCACTGGTCCACCAGTTGATTTGCCATTCCACAGAAGTACCAAATTGCACAATCAATTGTGTGGTTCAGTGATTGAGAACGACCAGCTTAACCTAAACAAGACCAGCATGTCAAACAACACAAACAACCGTAGGCAACATGTGGACATACTTTGTCAAAAGAGGTATTTATGTTTGATGCAAAATAAGTAAACAGACAGCACAAGGCTCTCTGTCTAATACTGTTCACCGTTCCAATCAGATGGACACTATCAAATAGACTGATAGCAACCCAGGGTAACAGTAACAGTACATAGTTTGATGTCTTCGTCAACTACTCATATGTGGCATGTGTACTTATCAAACTTAGCTAACTGGTTGGCAACATCGGCCAACCTTTGTCAAGACTCGGTTTCACATTCTTGCCAGACCTAAAAAACAGAAAAACACGCAGAGAAATTTATTGAAGGGGCATTTTTACAGCAAGCTGTAAATATGAGTCCAAAATTCTTCTAACAATATACTGCTCTGTATTACTTATAATACTGATGTGTACTGATGATTTGGGGAAGAATCTTGCAGCAATGATCTGGATGGCAGGTTATTAGCTTCTAGCAAATCAAAACCGAGCGAATATGTGGAAAGAAGATGAACTTACAAGCGACTAATGTTGAATTGTTGGGTTGACCGTGCCTGGAGAGAACGCCCATGGCTGGAGACCGGTGGTAGGGCCTCAAGTCTTCAACTTGCAGGAGTTATGGAAGGGATTGATCATGTAGGGGAAAATAGAAACGTGGGCCTGTTTATCTGGTTTGCAATCTCGCTAACTGACTTGGCCCACATGAGATGCAATATTTTGCAGCCCACCATGATTGAGTTCTCCGGCCTGAATCAGAATTGTACAAGATGTGAACTGTATCCTCAAATAAAGTATGGCGCGAGCTGTACATAAAACTGAAAATGTAAAGTAGCTGACCCTACCAGCAATAAGAAATCCCGATTGCCAGAAACCCATTTCAGTAGGGAGGTGCCACTGAGCACAGAAAAGGAAGTGGGAGAAAAACAGGAACAAAGGAATAGCATCCACAAATCCTGATGAACTGCGACAAACAAATGTCAAGCATAGAGTGCTACTGAATGTTTATAGATAGTAGCAATTGGTTGTTTATCAAGTTATATAGGAAATTGTCCAGGTACAGATAAAATGACTTGGTCCGCAGAGATAGGTCACTGAAAAACACCTCTTGTTGATCCTGAACTCTACTACCTGTACTCTCAGTTTTCAGCACAATTAGCAGAGAACTATGAGTGTGTTCAAGATAGAACATGATTTTGTTATAACACACTACAGAGTTCTAAAAGTACGTATTAAGCATATCGCTTTTATCAACCAACAGTCTGAATCACCCTAGTTGCAAGTTAGATACCTTACAAATATCCAAAGACAATTGTTCTTTCAGAGTTCAGACAAATTAAGTTGTTTTTTGCTGGGCCAGACAAATTACATAATTGGGCAGAAGATAACAGTTTGTCCATAGCCTTGTGAACAACATTATTAGCTGCATTTCTGTATCAAAAGCCATGTGTTTCAAGATTGCATGTTCTCATTATAAGAATGGTAGGGGACACTGAGGGGCACTAGTTGAGAAATGGAAATTTAAGAATGGTCTCAAGTAGTTAAACAAAGAATTAGTTTACAAACATCAATTCTATCAGGTAAAGAATGGGAACACATAATAGAGAAAAAGCATATTAGTTTGCACACTGTAAAAACTTGAATTAACTTTATTGATACAGGAACGAATACAACATTATCCTACAATAAACGCTGCATGCTTATGCAAGTACAGATACAAACATCCATTCTATCAGGTAGAGAAAACCAGTAAAAAAGGGTACCTTGCCCCTTGTATGTCAGAATCAGGATTGCATCTGAATCTGTTGGTCTATCCTAATGGGGCAGTTTGGAGAGTGAAACAGTCTCTCCTCTATCACTAAAATCATGATCGCCAAGCAACTAAAAAGTTGCAAATCAGAATGATTGTCAGGCTGCTATCTGTAACTCTTGGTGACAAGATCAGGTGGACAACATACCAAGCACCACCATCCTCAACCAGTCAACCTCCTTTATTTAGAGAGAATGAAGCCTCAGGTTCCCCATCTTGGGAATGAAAGAATCATTAGCATCGGGCAAGCACACAGCACTAAAGCTTCTCTGTTAACCGGATCATGAAAGAACTGACAGCAAGGACATCAAGAACAATCCATGATGACTCAAACATGTCATGGAAATAATCAGCGCCGATCTCCTCTGCCGCTGACCTAAATGCGTTACCGAACGCGTTCCCCTGAACTGCCCCAAGCCTTGGCTTCCCACATACACCTATGACCAGCACCTTCTCAGGCTCCCTTGTTAAGCAAGCACAGATCAGCGGCTTCATCCTTGCACCCCTCTCCTTGAGTGCATCCATGAGGAAGAAGCAGAACTTGGTAAGTGCCTGAGGGTGGCACAGCTTAGCGGTGTCCACCGGGTCATCAAGCTTGACCCAGCGGAACTTCTTTGCGCTCCGTATGAATCCAGACTTGGTGATTGCAGAGCTTCCCTGCCTCAGTATCGCCCTCTGTATCTCAATTGCAGACTGCATTCCTTTCCGCAGCTGATCCACATTGCTTAATGAGAGAGCAGAGTACGCAACCCAAAACTGCTCAGCAGCACAGGACTCCTTGGAGTCCTTGGAGTCGGCATCCAGGGATTCAAGCAGAGCCGTGACGCCATACACAACATCTGCAGCAGAGACCTTGGACCTGTAGCCGTGCACCCTCATGAAGCTCCGGTAGTAGAACTCGGTGAGGCCATACTCGGGCAGGAAGCGGTCGAACTCGTCGCGCATCTTGCGCTTGACCTCCATGCTCATGTACTGGAACCTCTTCTGGCAGTCGGCGAGCGGGAAGCCCATCCTGGCGAGCAGCAGCTTGAGCTTCTTGAGCCCGTTGTCGCTCCAGGTCTTGAGCTTGGTGGCGACGTAGGAGGAGCAGAGCATGGAGTCGAAGAGGCTCCACTCCCGCAGCAGCATGAGCCTGGGCTCGTCCTCGTAGGCGATGCGGGAGGCCTCTGGCGCCCGGATCTTGGTCCCGTCCTTGAGGGTGACGACGGAGCCGAGCCCGGAGGGGTCGAGGTTGCCCGAGCCGTTGATGTGGTGCTCGAGTTCCATGACCGCGGCCTGGTAGCGCTCGTTGGTGATGCGGTCGTGCACGAACTGGTCGGTGAGGGCGACGCAGGCGAGCCAGAGCAGGTCGGTGGTGTTCCGGCGGAGCGCGTGCGCGAGGTCGTACATGAGGCACCCCGAGGGCTTCCCGTGGAAGGTGCCGAGGCGGTAGTACTGCTTGCGGAGCTTCGCGAAGAGCCGCTCCGGGTCGCCGTCCGCCTCGCCGTCGTCGGAGAGGCGGCGGCGCTTCCTCCTCCCGCCGCCCTCGGCGTCGGAGTCGGAGTCGGAGTCGGTGTCGGAGTTGGAGTCGGAGGCGCGGAGGTGGTCGTCGGCGTCGGCGGCGAGGTCGGAGGCGTCGGCGAGGGAGGAGACGTCGAAGTCGTAGGAGAGGTCGGCGGTGTGCTCGTCGTCGGCGGTGAAGAGCACGACGACGCGGTCGTTGCCCGCGGCGAGGTTGTGGAGGTGGACGGGGCGGTGCGAGTCGACGACGAAGGCGGTGGAGGCCGGGGGCAGGATTCCGCGGAGGTCGCGGTGCGCGCCCCAGTTGATGAGGAGCAGGCAGAGCGGCTGGGACGCGGAGAAGGAGGCGAGGAGCGCGGCGGCGGCGGCGGCGGAGGCGACGGGGTAGATGGAGAAGCGGACGGAGTCGGCGGAGAGGACCTGCGCGAGCACCTTGAGCGCGCAGAGGGAGTCGGCGTCGGCGGCGGAGGGCAGGATCAGGAGCGGCGAGGAGGCGGCCGACGCGGCCGCGACGGCGGCGGCGCGGAGGCGCGCGTAGAAGGAGTCGGCGCGGAGCTCCCGCACCATTGGCGCATCAACGGCGGAGACGGAGATCGGGAATTGGAGGCTGCGGAGGTGGGAGAATAATGGTGGAGATCTGAGGATTGAAATTGGGATTT
This sequence comes from Lolium multiflorum, assembly GCA_030979885.1. NCBI lineage: Eukaryota > Viridiplantae > Streptophyta > Magnoliopsida > Poales > Poaceae > Lolium > Lolium multiflorum. Next base: position 116,008,187 of record CM061751.1, on the reverse strand, counting down.
GGGTGCTTTGTGGTGGGAGCGGCGAGCGCGGGAGGATTTGGGGATTTTGGTTTTGGGAGGGAACGGGGCCGGCCGGTTCCGAATTTTGAACTCCAATTTTTGGGTTTTGGGGATCGATCCCGTTCCGACTGGGTGGAGCCGAATGTGCCACGTGGTCCTGCGTCTAGGAAACTCTCGAGTTTTGTGACATGACAAGTGGGACCGCGGACTGGTGGGACGCGCTTGTCATTGGGTTGTTTGGTTGATGCGTTGTCGCTGGATTAAAATAAGAGGGGGCAAAAGGTTAGTTAGATAGCTGGGCTCTCTACCCTAACTGCATGGGCTCAGATCCCGCCCCTAATTTTGAGGCTGAATGGGCTCAGGTCTATAGTCTAATTGTGAGACTGCATCCAGTTTTATACGGCCCATATTATTGCTCATCAGGAATCGGCCCCATAAATGAAATTGCGTTTGCCAACCTACACTACACATAAGAAAACTACCACTACAAGAAAATGCTAGCAACTGTAACATGTCACGTACAAAAAAACAATTGCAGTATGCAATGCACGTTTACACGTTATATATTACAGAGAGGCCAGTGTTAAGTGTCAATCGGCCGACCGTGGCTACAAAATCGTTTGAACACCGCACCGTTTGTCCAAAATTAATTACTTCCACCTTCTTCATCTAAAATGAAAGGATATATCTCTTCAGCCCCTAACCCTCCCCCTATTTACAGCACATGTGATCGTACTGATTCACCCTAGGGTATTGCAACAATAATCCTTACACGGTACCCTCAAAAAAAATGCTACAAAAAAAGTGGTTAAAAAAAGATTTGTTGTTGCTGACTGATTTGCAAATTCTATTTATTTTCGAGACTCTTCAGATTGGATTTAGTTTGATCTTATTTGTGGCTTGCTACGGTAATATCGAGATGAACTCCATCTACATAAGCATCATGTCTTTGTGCAATTCCCCTCTCTTATGCGAGTAGATTCCACGACGTGGGAGATGTTGGAGATTGGTGAGATATGATGCGTCTATTATTATCATCATTCATTTGTGAAAGCTATTGTTATTATTTGTTTTCTGAGATTAATCATCTATGGTTTGCATAATGCTTGTTGTCCAATGAAGGGCTCAGATAGCATGATCGAGAGATCTACATAGATGAACACTTGTTGGTCTAGCAACTCGGCCTCCTACTGACAATGGAGAAGTCAGCGAGAAGTGAATGACAACTGAAGAGAACGAGGAACAAATAACCTTAATGTGTTGGTCCGGTTTCATGACCTTTATAATTACGTTGGCCACTGCTAGTGATAACAGGTGATTAGACAATAATGTTTACTGATCCCAACATGGATGATATAGATGACCCAAGGGTTGCTTGTCTTCTGTATTTGAATATGCAGAGTTGTTTTTACATCTCAACTTCATTCATATATTCATCCATTTGGCACACTCACTATCACCATGAACTGAACCTTTGATGAGTGCAAAAAAGCAACATGTTTTACAACACATAAATGCCTAAGTATTGTTAGGATTTTCTTATTTTACCGCATTGGAGCGCATGTATTTATTTGTTTCACAAGACCTCGGAAATAAAGGAGAAATTTTGCAACCAATGCAACAGGGATCATATCTGGGAGAAATAATGATGATTTTGAGCATTAAGGACCTTTGAACAATATCCCACATCAAGCTAAGGAATAAATTCACGAAGAAACATTCACAAAAGCTTTAACGGCTAGTGGTACGGTTAGTCCCTCTCGTACCACCTGGAGTTGACGTTGCCTCGTCAAATATATTCACCCCGTGAACATGAATCTAAAAAATGTGACACACAAAGGCCAGGAAGCCACGAAAAAACTCACCTCTAGAAGGGATCTGGAGGGAGAACTTGCAGAAGGGGATCCATCACCACCACTTCTTGGATCATTGGAGGCTAAGGCATCGGTCTTCATCATCAACAACATCATCATCACCATTGATCATCCCATTTGTAATCTTTAACCTTGAGTTGGATTCTTATTTGTATTCATTCGATCACTCACTTCCCATTTGTAGATTTGTGATGATGTTTTTTCTCTCCATGTGTGAGTAGATCCATTGTTCTAGGGTAGATGTAGAAACCCTACACAAATTATGAAATGAAACAGTTTTTTAGTTGTCTAGTAATTATGAAGTGTGTTGGTTGTTATCGACGATGTTGAGTGTTGTCGACCGTGCAATATTTTTCTAAGGGATGTTGGTAAGAATCATCGTTGTATGTGGGTTGATGGTACATGGGCGTACATGTGACAGTAATCCATATCAATCATGTATATACGAGGATCACAAGGATCAGTGCATATGACAATAACCATGGGGAGACCCTTTAATTACTGTACATGCACGACATGCGGTGGGAAAATGTAGTTATTACGAGGGGTGTGAAACAATGCTTATGGGAGCATCCATTTAAGGAGCCTCGCCACACATACACATATATAAAATAAATTTTCGATATTATTAATCACCATACCTATGCTAGTGGGTGATCCATAACTCTTTGAGAACACTTTACCCCTATTGAGTTCGAGTTACTTTCCTATCAATTGCACTGCCTTGTTTACTTTAATTTTTTATTACTTTGTTTACAACTTATCACCAACAAAAAAAATTATTTAAACTTGCTTTGGATTTAAAGACAACTTGTAAGTGCCTTTAAGTTAAGGTAATAAGAGGATTAAGAGGCAATAAAATGATTACCAATCAGTTCCACCCGGATTTGATGCTATTACTTTTGAAAACTAGTTTGAAAGGACGAGATGTCGCCTAGAGGGGTGAATAGGCGTTTTAAAAACTCTTACGGATTTGGCTTGTAAGAATGCGGAATTAAACTAACGTTTAGTTTACAAGCACAAACCCTAAATATGCTAGGCTCAACTAAGTGCAACAATAATAACTAGAGTAAGCAAGATAGGCACAAGATATATGTAGCACAAGTGATAGCAAGATATATGTACTTCAAGCACGATGGCTATCACAAGGAAAATAAGCTCGGGTATAGAAATAACCGATGCACGCGGAGATGAGGATGTATTCCCGTGTTCCCTTCCTTTGCAAGAAGGTACGTCACGTTTGGAGCAGTGGAGGTCCCACGAAGGATTCCCCAACGCCACGAAGGCTCACCCTATTCTCAGAGCCACACCCACGAAGGATAATGGCCCTTTCCTTATGGTTAGCTTTTCCTCCACTCCGGAGATGGCAAGCTCCACAACCACTTCACAAGCTCCACGAAGGAGAAGCCCGGCCTCTTCACAATCTTCCTTGAAAAGATCACCGGAGCACCAACCGCCAAGCCAACTAGGAAGTCTCCCTCCAAGAGTAACAAGCTCACGGTCTCTCACTCGAACTAATCGTGGTGGAGAGCTCAACACTATGCAATGATGAAAAGCAAGAACACTAGAGGTGTTCAAAATTCTTCACACTCAAATCTCACCAAAGAAACAAATAATAGGATGAGATTAGAGAGGAAGAACAAGGAGGAAATCAACAAATGACTCCAAGATCTAGATCTAAAGAGTTCCTCTCACTTAGAGGAGAGATGGATTGGTGGGGATTGTAGATCAAGATCTCCTCTCTTAGATCTCTCAAGAATGAGCAAGAATCATGGGGGAAACAAGAGATAGAGCAAGTTCTTCAAAGACAACAATGGAGGAGAGAGAGAGGAAGAACTTATGTAGCCCAAGGTGGAAGAAGACCTATTTATAGTGTAGGGAGAAATATAACCGTTGGGTGAGTTTCAGCTCAACACAGTCGAGGAGGCCGGTCAACCGGGCTTGGGGTCAGGCTGTCCGGTCCAGGTGCCGGTCAGACCGGGCCACAGGACGGACCCGGCTGGTCCAAACCGGGTCTGTGACCGGGCCATGACCGGGCCATGACCGGGACACTTCTGTGTCTTACAGTACATGGCCCCGGTTGGCACCAGTCCAGGGGCCGGTTTGAAACGGGCCATCCGGTGGGACGGCCGGTCACGCCGGGCGAGAAACCGGGAAAAACATGTTATACAAAAACTGTGATAACTTTTGTGTCCGGACCCCGATTGACATGAAACCAATTTTGTTGGAAATATGGAGAATCCTCACAGGATATTTTTAGATGTTTTTAGAGAGGGAGTCTCCCACCGTCAAGAAACGGTGAAGATGTCCAAACTCGAAAACGCAATAGAAGATGCATGCGGATTTCGTTTTCGATGAACTTGGGCTTGTCGTAAAGCTAGCAACAAGCTCAAGAACCTCTCACAGAGAAACACCAAGAAGCAATGGGGATATGCAAAGTATGCAAAGGATTGAGCTCCCTAATACGATGTGATCAAGTTACCCAACTGAAAGCCCCTCTTGATAGTGCGGCTATCTATCCTATAATCCGGTCTCCCATCAACCACCTTGAGGCTGGTAAAAGGAAAACCTATCAAGGCCATACCTTTGCCTTGCGCATCCCGCTTGATCTTGATGATAACTCTTCAAGCTCCACTCAAGCCGGAATGCCTCACTTGATCATTGTTGCTTCGTGAAGACTCACAAATGCTCCCCCATACACCATGATGGGAAAGCTCCATTGATGCACATCTTCACATGTCCATTATCACCAAATGGACGGCAAGCTTCAAGCATATGATCCTCTTGAGATGATCAACTTGAACTTGCCCGACTCAACCTTGATGACGATCACCACTTGACGTCATCCTCTCATGGACTATATGAGATCTCACTTTTGATGCATGCCCATGGAAAGATACCTAACCCACATAGACAACACAAGGGAACATATATGATGGGTTAGTTCATAAAGCATGATTGACACGGCTTACCATATCACATGACTTCTCGTGGCACATTCTTCATGCTTCATGTGTTGACCAAACTTGAATCTTTTCTTCACTCTTTGTATTGGTCAACCTTGTATCTTCTCATGCTCTATCATACTATCTTGAGGTGTATAGAGAATTCTTCATTTATTTGCGTGCTCTAAATCTTAGTCAAACGTAGCTCAACTTATGAGACTATCATGACACCGTCTTAGAGCAATAACTTGAATTCTTCACTTGGAATCAAGCACTCAAGATCTTAACCATTCATTGCTTATCACATAAGCTAGAGCATGGCTAATATTGAGTTCCACATAAGAACTCCATCTTCATTTCTTCTTCTTGATCATATCACATATATATCTTCAAATCGATGATCTTGATGCCAATACACAAGGTATATCTTTATCGTCATGGCATCCATACTTGAATCCAACACATGGAATACAAGTGGTACCTATGGAATGTTCCTTCATATAAACTCAATGAAAACATTAAGTCCATAGGGGTTGTCATTAATTACCAAAACCACACATAGGGGCAATATACCCTTACATAGTTGCACATGGTCCGTAACCTTGTAGACATCAAACTTCTCTGGCCTAACCTCTCATCTGTAGGAAACTCCAAATGGAATTGGTTACTTTGTTTGCATTACTATTTACTCTCTTTATTTACGTTCAATCACTTTCGAGCAATTACTTTTGACTCATCACCTCCTCCTTCACACTTGCAGTTAATTCACTCAAGACACCGTGGCACCTTGTGCAGGACAGAAACACCAACAGTAGTACTTGCCTTTTGCTGCTCATTGCGTTAAATAGAAAAAATGAGAGAATAGTTCCACGAATTTATGCTCTGGCAGTCATGTGTTATGCAAGCCATCATTAAGCAACTGACGTTTCGTTACAGACTCGCTTGCAATAAAAATCACCAACTATTTTAACAAAAAACACAATAGTTTACAACAACAAAGAAACATATGGTTGCATCATTTTGAAATGTATGTATGCAACATCAAAAAAAATTATGAAAACACAAACTTGTAGCAAATTTCCAAAAACTATGACAACAACTCGTATGTGCTTCCCAACAAAAATCATACGGGTTTGTTATGATTTGAAAGCATGTATGCAACATAAAAAACGAGGAAACCCCAATTTGTATCAAACACCGAGAAAAACATTGCAACATCTTGTGTGTGCTTTTCCAATAATAATCATACAATTTGTTTACATTTTTAAAGCACTTATGCAAACATAAAAAATCTAAGAAAACACCACTTGGAGCAATTATAGGCGGCGGGTCTTGAGATTGACGAAGTCAACACAAGCACCTCCAACGAGAACGCTACCTCCCACCGAAAAAATCCCGCCTTTATGAGACACCAAAGTACCGAACATGTGGTTTGTTCAAAGGTGGGCCGGGGTAATTGGCTGCCTAACATGGCCTTTTTCCTGTTTCCATGAACATGGCCTTTCCTATCTCATTGGTCGGTTGGGCCTTTTAATTCATGGGCCTTTTTTCCATGTTTTGAACGCTTTTTTTTTCTTGCAGGGGAATGAAACTAGGAGGTGAGAGACACAAGAATAATTATAAAAATCTCACATGCAACTGAAGAATATCTATTGTAACCCCACTTGCAACTTTACTTTCAATTGCAACCCCACGTGTAATTGGAAAAATGGCAGCCGTAACCTGAATTGCAATTGAAATCTCAGTTGGAATCGCACTTGCAACGGGAAACATCTCGATTGTAACCTGACCTTTAACTAGGATAATCTCAGTTGCAACCCCACTTACAACTGGTGAAATTTCAGTTGCAACTCCATTTGCAAGTTAGAATAATATTACTTGCAACCACACCTGTATCTGGGAATCTCACTTGCAGATCTCGCGTGCAATTGAGAAAAGAAAAAAGTCAGTTACAACCCACTCGTGAAGTATAGAAATTTTTGTTTCTCCCATATTCTATAAAAAATACTATTCATAGAAATATACAATTCCTGAAGGCTCAGATGATATAAATACCAGCTCTAACATGGTCAAATATTACAGGAAAACCGCAAGACAATTACCCAACAGCAAACTCGGGCCACTAGAAGAAATGGGAAAAGGCCTTAGGCCTCAAGGGCTCCAGCCCAATTGTTGGATATATGCCCAAGAGGCAATAATAAAAGTGGTTATTATATATCTTTATGTTTATGATAAATGTTTATATACCATGCTATAATTGTATTAACCGAAACATTAGTACATGTGTGATATGTAGACAACAAGAAGTCCCTAGTATGCCTCTTAAACTAGCTTGTTGATTAATGGATGATTAGTTTCATAATCATGAACATTGGATGTTATTAATAACAAGGTTATATCATTATATGAATGATGTAATGGACACACCCAATTAAGCGTAGCATAAGATCTCGTCATTAAGTTATTTGCTATAAGCTTTCGATACATAGTTACCTAGTCCTTATGACCATGAGATCATGTAAATCACTTATACCGGAAGGTACTTTGATTACACCAAACGCCACTGCGTAAATGGGTGGTTATAAAGGTGGGATTAAGTATCCGGAAAGTATGAGTTGAGGCATATGGATCAACGGTGGGATTTGTCCATCCCGATGACGGATAGATATACTCTCTCGGTGGAATGTCGTCTAAATGTCTTGCAAGCATATGAATAAGTTCATAAGAGACCACATACCACGGTACAAGTAAAGAGTACTTGTCAGGAGACGAGGATGAACAAGGTATAGAGTGATACCGAAGATCAAACCTCGGACAAGTAAAATATCGCGTGACAAAGGGAATTGGTATTGTATGTGAATGGTTCATTCGATCACTAAAGTCATCGTTGAATATGTGGGAGCCATTATGGATCTCCAGATCCCGCTATTGGTTATTGGTCGGAGTGAGTACTCAACCATGTCCGCATAGTTCGCGAACCGTAGGGTGACACACTTAAAGTTGGATGTTGAAATGGTAGAACTTGAATATGGAATGGAGTTCGAATATTTGTTCGGAGTCCCGGATGAGATCCCGGACATCACGAGGAGTTCGAATGGTCCGGAGAATAAGATTCATATATAGGATGTCATTTTATGTGAATTAAAATGATGCGGAAGGTTCTATGGAAGGTTCTAGAAAAGTTCGGAAGAAACCACCAAGGAAGGTGGAGTCCCGGAGGGACTCCACCTCCATGGCCGGCCAACCCTAGTGGGGGAGGAGTCCCAAGTGGACTCCCCTATGGGGGCCGGCCACCCACATGGAAGGGGAATCCCACCCAAGTGGTATTCCCACCTTGGGTAGGTTTCCTATCACATGGAAGGTTTTGGTTTCGGGTCTTATTCGGAGACTTGTAGTTCAACACTTGGGGCTTCCACCTATATAATGAGGGGCCAAGGGGAGGGGCCGGCCACCCCAAGACCACAACCTGGCCGCCCCCTTGAGTGGCCGGCCACCCCTCCCTAACCCTAGCCGCCCCCTCTCCTCCATAGCTCGGCGTGCTTTAGCGAAGCTCCGACTTCTCCACCGCCACCGACACCACGCCGTCGTGCTGTCGGATTCAAGAGGAGCTACTACTTCCGCTGCCCGCTGGAACGGGAGGTGGACGTCGTCTTCATCAACAACCGAACGTGTGACCGAGTATGGAGGTGCTGCCCGTTCGTGGCGCCGTGATCAAGATCTTCTACGCGCTTTTGCAAGCGGCAAGTGATCGTCTACCGCAGCAACAAGAGCCTCATCTTGTAGGCTTTGGAATCTCTTCAAGGGTGAGACTCGATAATCCCCTCGCTGCCGTCTTCTAGATTGCATCTTGGCTTGGATTTCGTGTTCGCGGTAGGAATTTTTTGTTTTCTATGCAACGTTATCCTACAGTGGTATCGAGCCGTGTCTATGCATAGATGGTTGCACGAGTAGAACACAATGGTTTTGTGGGCGTTGATGCTCTTGTTATCTTTAGTTGAGTACTTTGCATCTTTATGGCATAGTGGGATGAAGCGGCTCGGACTAACTTTACATGACCGCGTTCATGAGACTTGTTCCTCGTTCGACATGCAACTTGTATTGCATAAGAGGCTTTGCGGGTGTCTGTCTCTCCTACTATAGTAAAGATTCAATTTACTCTTCTATTGACAACACTAGTATCACCGTTGTGGTTCATGTTCGTAGGTAGATTGGATCTCACTCGAAAACCCTAAACCACGTAAAATATGCAAACCAAATTAGAGAACGTCTAACTTGTTTTTGCAGGGTTTGGTGATGTGATATGGCCATAATGTGATGATGACTATGTATGAGATGATCATTATTGTATTGTGGCAACCGGCAGGAGCCTTATGGTTGTCTTTTAATTTCATGTTGAGTAGTATTTCAAAGTAGTTGTAATAGTTGCTACATGGAGGACAATCATGAAGACGGCGCCATTGACCTTGACGCTACGCCGACGATGATGGAGATCATGCCCGAAGATGATGGAGATCATGACCGTGCTTTGGAGATGAAGATCAAAGGCACAAAGACAAAAGGGCCATATCATATCACATATGAACTGCATGTGATGTTAATCCTTTTATGCATCTTATTTTGCTTAGATCGCGACGGTAGCATTATAAGATGATCTCTCACTAAAATCTCAAGATAATAAAGTGTTCATCCTTAGTAGCACCGTTGCCAAGACTTGTCGTTTCGAAGCATCTCGTGATGATCGGGTGTGATAGAATCAACAAGTGCATACAACGGGTGCAAGCCAGTTTTGCACATGCGGATACTAAGGTGGCCTTGACGAGCCTAGCATGTACAGACATGGTCTCGGAACACGTGATACCGAAAGGTAGAGCATGAATCATATGATTGATATGATGAACACTTTGAGTGTTCGCCATTGAAGTTACATCTTGTCTCGTGATGATCGGACTTGGTGTGGTGGATTTGGTTCGTGTGATCACTAAGACAATGCGAGGGATATTGTTTTGAGTGGGAGTTCACCTAGTTTTTAATTATATTGAATTAAAATTTGAACTCAATTTGCCATAAACATTAGTCTAAACTATTGCAAATATGTTCAAGGATATGGCGTCCTCAATCAATTTTAACCAGTTCCTAGAGAAAGAAAAGCTTAAGAGCAACGGTAGCAACTTCACCGACTGGTTCCGTCATGTGAGGATCTTCCTCAATGGCGGAAATCTGCAATATGTGCTTGATGCACCGCTAGGTGACCCTCCTGCAGAAACTGAAACCGATGAAGTAAAGAATGTTTACGCAACTCGGAAAACTCGGTACTCTCAAGTTCAGTGTGCCATCTTATGCAGTCTGGAAGCCGATCTTCAAAAACGTTTTGAGCACCACGATCCACATGAGTTAATCAATGAGTTGAAGACTATATTTGAGACTCATGCGGCCGTGGAATGCTATGAAGCATCGAAACACTTCTTCAGCATGATGGAAGAAGGCAGCTCCGTTAGTGAGCACATGCTCGCCATGACCGGGCATGCGAAGAAACTCGTGACTTGGGAATAGTGATTCCTAACAGACTGGGGATTAATCGTGTCCTTCAATCAGCCACCTAGTTACAAGAACTTTGTGATGAATTACAATATGCAGAACATGAACAAAGAGTTACGAACTCTTCGCCATGCTAAAATCTGCTGAGATTGAAATTAAGAAAGAGCACCAAGTGTTGATGGTCAACAAGACCACCAGTTTCAAGAAACGGCAAGTCTAAGGGAAAATTCAAGAAGGGTGGCAAGAAAGCTGCCACGCCTCCTGTGAAACCTAAGGGCCCTAAGCGATGCTGAGTGCTATTACTTCAAGGAGAAGGGACATTGGAAGCGTAATTGCTCCAAGTATTTGGCGGATCTGAAGAGCGGCCTTGTCAAGAAGAATAAAGAAGGTATATCTGATATACATGTTATAGATGTTTATCTTACTGGTTCTCGTACTAGTACTTGGGTATTTGATACTGGTTCGGTTGCTCATATTTGTAACTCGAAACAGGAACTAAAGAATAAACGAAGACTACTAAAAGATGAAGTGACCATGCGCGTTGGAAATGGATCCAAAGTCGATGTGATCGCTGTCGGCACACTTCCTCTACATCTACCTTCGGGATTAGTTTTAAGCCTCAATAATTGTTATTTTGTACCCGTTGAGCATGAACATTATATCTGGATCTTGTTTAATGCAAGACGGTTATTCATTCAAGTCCGAGAATAATGGTTGTTCTATTTTTATGAATAATATCTTTTATGGTTGAGCACCTGAAAAGAATGGCTTATTTCTGTTAGATCTCGATAGTAGTGATACACATATACATAACATTGATGCTAAGCGAATTAAATTGAATGATAATTCTACTTATATGTGGCACTGTCGTCTTGGTCATATTGGAGTGAAACGCATGAAGAAACTCCATACCGATGGATTACTTGAATCACTTGACTTTGAGTCACTTGATAGATGCGAAGCATGTCTAATGGGAAAAATGACTAAGACTCCATTCTCTGGTATTATGGAGCGAGCTACTACTTATTGGAAATCATACATACCGATGTGTGCGGACCAATGAGTGTAGCATCGCGCGGTGGTTATCGTTATGTTCTAACCTTCACAGATGATCTGAGTAGATATGGGTATATCTATTTCATGAAACATAAATCCGAGACTTTTGAGAAGTTTAAGGAATTCCAAAGTGAAGTAGAAAATCAACGTAACAAGAAGATTAAATTTCTACGATCTGATCGCGGAGGTGAATATCTGAGTTATGAGTTTGGCATGCATTTAAAGAAATGCGGAATACTTTCACAATTGACACCGCCGGGAACACCACAACGAAACGGTGTGTCCGAACGTCGTAATCGAACTCTCTTAGATATGGTTCGTTCTATGATGTCTCTTACTGATTTGCCGTTATCATTTTGGAGTTATGCATTAGAGACGCCGCATTCACTTTAAATAGAGCACCATCAAAATCCGTTGAAACGACACCGTATGAATTATGGTTTAATAAGAAACCTAAGCTGTCGTTCCTGAAAGTTTGGGGTTGCGAAGCCTATGTAAAAAGTTACAACCGACAAGCTAGAACCCAAAGCGAGAAATGCGTCTTCATAGGATACCCTAAGGAAACTATAGGGTACACTTTCTATCACAGATCCGAAGGCAAGATCTTTGTTGTTAAAAACGGAACCTTTCTTGAGGAAGAATTTCTCACTAAAGAAGTGACTGGAAGAAAAGTAGAACTCGATGAGATTGAAGAATCTCTGCTCGTTGATCGAGTAGCGCAGCCGGAAGATGTTCCTGCGCCTGCACCGCAAGAGAGGAAGCTAATGATAATGATCATGAAACTTCAAATGAGATAACTACTGAACCTCACAGATCGACAAGGGAACATGCCACTCCAGATTGGTATGATCCTTGTCTAAATGTCATGATTGTGGATAACAATGATGAAGACCCTGCGACGTATGAAGAAGCGATGATGAGCCCAGATTCCAACAAATGGCAAGAAGCCATGAAATCCGAAATGGGATCCATGTATGATAACAAAGTATGGACTTTGGTAGACTTACCTGATAGCCGCAAGGCTGTCGAGAATAAATGGATCTTCAAAAGAAAAACAGATGCTGATGGTAATATTACTGTCTATAAAGCTCGACTTGTCGCAAAGGGTTTCCGACAAATTCAAGGTGTTGACTACGATGAGACTTTCTCACCTGTAGCGAAGCTAAAATCTGTAAGGATTTTGTTAGCAATAGCTGCATTTTTCGATTATGAGATTTGGCAGATGGATGTCAAAACGGCGTTCCTTAATGGAGACATTGAGGAAGAGTTGTATATGGTACAACCCAAAGGTTTTGTCGATCCTAAAAATGCGACAAAGTATGCAAACTTCAGCGTTCAATTTATGGATGAAGCAAGCATCAAGAAGTTGGAACCGACGCTTTGATAAGGTGATCAAAGACTTCGGGTTTATACGGTGTCATGGAGAGGCCTGTATTTACAAGAAAGTGAGTGGGAGCTCTGTAGCATTCCCGATATTATATGTAGATGACATATTATTGATTGGGAATGATATAGAACTATTAAGCAGTGTAAAGGGTTATTTGAATAATAGTTTTTCAATGAAAGACCTTGGTGAAGCATCGTATATATTAGGCATCAAGATTTATAGAGATAGATCAAGACGTCTAATAGGGCTATCACAGAGTACATACCTGGACAAGATTCTAAAGAAGTTTAGAATGGACGAAAGTAAGAAAGGATTCTTACCTATGTTACCAGGCAAGGTCTTGAGTAAGACTCAAGGTCCAGCTACGAGAAGAAAGAGAAAGGATGAGTCGGATCCCCTATGCCTCGGCAGAGGCTCTATCATGTATGCCATGCTATGTACAAGACCGGATATAGCACATGCGTTAGTTTGACTAGGAGATATCAAAGTGATCCAGAATGGAACACTGGACAGCGGTCAAGAATATCCCGAAGTACTTGAAAAGAACTAAGGATATGTTTCTTTGTTATGGAGGTGACCAAGAGCTCGTTGTAACAAGTTACACCGATGCAAGTTGGAACACTGATCCTGATGACTCTAAGTCACAATCTGGGTACGTGTTTATATTGAATGGTGCTGCAGTAAGCTGGCAAGCTCGCAGTGCACGGTGGCGAAATCCTCAACGGAATCGGAGTACATAGCGGCTTCAGAGGCTTCGTCAGAAGCGGTATGGATGAAGAGGTTCATTGTAGAGCTCGGTGTGGTTCCTAGTGCATTGGACCCACTAGTCATCTATTGTGACAACGTGGGTGCCATCGCCAATGCACAAGAACCAAGGTCACACAAGAGGCTGAAGCATATCAAGCTGCGTTATCATTCGATTCGCGAGTACATCGAAGATGGAGAAGTAAAGATTTGCAAAGTACACATTGATCTGAATGTAGCAGATCCGTTGACTAAAGCTCTCCCTAGGGCAAAGCATGACCAACAGAATGCCATGGGTGTTAGGTACCTTACAATGTAATCTAGATTATTGACTCTAGTGCAAGTGGGAGACTGTTGGAGATATGCCCAAGAGGCAATAATAAAAGTGGTTATTATATATCTTTATGTTTATGATAAATGTTTATATACCATGCTATAATTGTATTAACCGAAACATTAGTACATGTGTGATATGTAGACAACAAGAAGTCCCTAGTATGCCTCTTAAACTAGCTTGTTGATTAATGGATGATTAGTTTCATAATCATGAACATTGAATGTTATTAATAACAAGGTTATATCATTATATGAATGATGTAATGGACACACCCAATTAAGCGTAGCATAAGATCTCGTCATTAAGTTATTTGCTATAAGCTTTCGATACATAGTTACCTAGTCCTTATGACCATGAGATCATGTAAATCACTTATACCGGAAAGGTACTTTGATTACACCAAACGCCACTGCGTAAATGGGTGGTTATAAAGGTGGGATTAAGTATCCGGAAAGTATGAGTTGAGGCATATGGATCAACGGTGGGATTTGTCCATCCCGATGACGGATAGATATACTCTGGGCCCTCTCGGTGGAATGTCGTCTAAATGTCTTGCAAGCATATGAATAAGTTCATAAGAGACCACATACCACGGTACGAGTAAAGAGTACTTGTCAGAGACGAGGATGAACAAGGTATAGAGTGATACCGAAGATCAAACCTCGGACAAGTAAAATATCGCGTGACAAAGGGAATTGGTATTGTATGTGAATGGTTCATTCGATCACTAAAGTCATCGTTGAATATGTGGGAGCCATTATGGATCTCCGATCCCGCTATTGGTTATTGGTCGGAGTGAGTACTCAACCATGTCCGCATAGTTCGCGAACCGTAGGGTGACACACTTAAAGTTGGATGTTGAAATGGTAGAACTTGAATATGGAATGGAGTTCGAATATTTGTTCGAGTCCCGGATGAGATCCCGGACATCACGAGGAGTTCCGGAATGGTCCGAGAATAAGATCCATATATAGGATGTCATTTTATGTGAATTAAAATGATGCGGAAGGTTTTATGGAAGGTTCTAGAAGGTTCTAGAAAAGTCCGGAAGAAACCACCAAGGAAGGTGGAGTCCCGATGGGACTCCACCTCCATGGCCGGCCAACCCTAGTGGGAGGAGTCCCAAGGACTCCCCTATGGGGCCGGCCACCCCATGGAAGGGGGAATCCCACCCAAGTGGGATTCCCACCTTGGGTAGGTTTCCCTATCACATGGAAGGTTTTGTTTCGGGTCTTATTCGGAGACTTGTAGTCCAACACTTGGGGCTTCCACCTATATAATGAGGGCCAAGGGAGGGGCCGGCCACCCCAAGACCACAGCCGCCCCTTGAGTGGCCACCACCCTCCCTAACCCTAGCCGCCCCTCTCTCCATAGCTCCCGCGTGCTTTAGCGAAGCTCCGCCGGAGTTCTCCACCGCCACCGACACCACGCCGTGCCGTCGGATTCAAGAGGAGCTACTACTTCCGCTGCCCGCTGGAACGGGAGGTGGACGTCGTCTTCATCAACAACCGAACGAGTGACCGAGTACGGAGGTGCTGCCCGTTCGTGGCGCCGTGATCAAGATCTTCTACGCGCTTTTGTAAGCGGCAAGTGAACGTCTACCGCAGCAACAAGAGCCTCATCTTGTAGGCTTTGGAATCTCTT
Source organism: Lolium multiflorum (assembly GCA_030979885.1). Taxonomy (NCBI): domain Eukaryota; kingdom Viridiplantae; phylum Streptophyta; class Magnoliopsida; order Poales; family Poaceae; genus Lolium; species Lolium multiflorum. The sequence continues at coordinate 115,992,665 of CM061751.1, read as the reverse complement.
CAAGGGTGAGACTCGATATTTCCCTCGTTGCTACCGTCTTCTAGATTGCATCTTGGCTTGGATTTCGTGTTCGCGGTAGGAAATTTTTTGTTTTTTATGCAACGTTATCCTACACCAATAACCAAACAGCCACGACATTCGTGGGGCAAAAAAAAAGGCACAAACACCGCATGATTTTTTTAGAAATAGGGTACATCTAATAGTTTGAAAGTTGACAGAGTTAAAGCTTGAGAATTAACAAAACCGTGTTTTCAACTAGCTAGCTAGCTATGCCGTGCTTGCATTTTTTCGATAAAGGATGCTTTATTACTTTTGGTAAGTAATTACATCCAGCCTCTGCACAACCAGGGTGCACACAGCCGTTTATGAGTCTTTTTAGGACTAGAAATAGTCCAAAAGAATAAAAGAGGAACTAGGCGAAATACATATCGAAGCGATGAAACATATAACGCCTAAGATGTGGGTGGGGCTTCAATCCGTAGACTATGCTGCCACCCATGTAGGGAAAAAGTATCCCTCGCCGTAGCCTCCAACCGTGTACAGACCTCCGTAAATAGGTCTCGGTTCTCCATGCGCTGAAGAGGTAACCACAAACGGAGAATACTGTACATCTGTAGATGACCTGCAATAAAGAACAATTTTTATCATTAAAAATCTTTTCATTTCTACTCAGCCAAAGCGCCCAGATAACTGCTAACGCCCCCACCCTAAGAAGCAACTTAAACCTTGAATCTATACCATGAAGCCAATTGCCAAAGACATTGACCACACTAGCCGGAGGATACAAGGTAGACGCTACTTGGATGACAGACCAAATAGATCTCGCAAACTGGCACTGGAAGAATAGGTGTTTAATAGTTTCATCGTGATGACAAAAAATACATCGCTTACTACCTTGCCAATTCCGCTTAACAAGATTTTCTTTGGTGAGGATGACACCTCGACGAAGATACCATCCGAATATTTTTATTTTTAATGGTATCTTCATCTTCCAATTTCTTTTTATTATTATCCACTGGTACATCCGAATGGAGTATGGCATTGTATAGAGATTTGACCGAGAAAGAGCCATCTACGTGTAAATTCCATCTAAATTCATCTGGTTCAGGTGATAGATTGATATCCCCCAACCTTTGAATTAAGGTATTCCACGTCAATAGCCTTTGTCCTAGCAAAACTCGTCTAAACGTCACATTCGGAGGAGAGGTAGACATTACTGTAGCAATGGTATCTCCTTTGCGATGAACGATACTATACAACGCAGGATAACCAAGCATCTTCCCAGAAACGTATCTGTGCTTCATTCTTAATTGAGAAAGTTCCATGGCGAAAAAAGATATTTTTTGTCGCCATTAGACCAGTCCAGAATGCCGTGCATGCATACGGGTGATTTTTTTTTTAGAGAGAACCGTGCATGCATACACTTGATCAAAGTTTCGTGTGTGGCTTACACAACAAAGGCAAAGCATCCTGTGAAATCCAATCAAGCGGTGCTAGCAAGCCATACGGCATCCAGCTATCCACACATGTGTATGCATGAAACCGGTTGTTCGTACATGCATAGGCGCGTGACCGAAGGCGAAAGGACGCCACCAAACGAAGCTGCTGATGGATGAGAGAGACACGCCTGGCATAAATTTTAAAGGTTTGATCACGAAGAACAAGTCACATGGACTACTTGGCCCGTGCTCTGCTGATACACCTACAAATGGACCTGACCTTTCGGCGACGTGTGTGCGCATATGTATATGCATGAGGTCAATTATGGTTGGTGAGCAAATACTCAATCAGCAGCATGCGTGCACTGCCTGCGAGTGGGGTAGCTCATGATAGCTCTGTGCAAGCGAGTAAGGTATTGTCAAAATCGGAGATTCAGAGTGAGATGGTAAAGAGCGTACTTTGCAGATCATACACCAGTCAGAACCGTAAGCTGTACGTGTTGGAATTTTGGTCTAATAGCCCAGCCTATTTAAATTAGTCCATAATTTTTGAACATCTCAAAGGCTCCCATTCATGTTTTGCAAGAAGTGTGACAAAAATTTAATCCCACATTATTACTTTAGAGAGCTGGACGTTGTTAAAGGGGACGTTCTAGTTGGACATGAGCATGAGAAAATGACAACTACATGCTGCATTCCTCCTCCTCGGTCCACCTACCACTCGGTTACAGAGCGTTGCACTGCCGCACAAGTCTCTTCTTCATCTCGTCCGTTGGCGTGCACCGATGGACGGGCCTCCGAAATCTCGTCTTTTGTGATCCTGCACGAGACAGAGACAATAAGGTTTTTAGGGGAGCGCCCTAACACGACTACTAACTTCTGCATCGTTTTTTACGAGTACTACATATTTTTTTTAAAAAAAATCAAAACTGGGACCCGGTTGGCCAGACGGCCACCGATCGGCCGGCCAACTGCCGATTGGGAGACAGACTGCTGACCAGGGTGCTGGTTTGGCTGCCAGAGCTCAGGGCTCTCCTACACTTGAGGGCATCTGCAATAGAGGAGATGGGTCGACATAAAGGCCATATTCCATGGCTCCATGCACCCCTTGCGCGCTCATAAGGCACAACATGCGAGATCGTCATGTCGTGCACGCGACTGCTACGGTTCCTCGAGGCACATCCTTAGATAAACTAGAGTCTCATGTGATCTATGTGCGCGGAATTTGCGCACCAACCTTGCTTCGGCGCGACCACCGTTGTCTGGCTATAGCCGCATTGGGAAGTGGCAGATCTAGGATATATCCGATGGGGGTGCCAAGTTTAAAAGATTCCCCTACTGCGCTTCACATTGGGCCTGGAATGACTGCTTCACTAGCTAGTTTGAGTTTTGACAGCAAATATTTGTCAATTTGACTTGTTTGCATCTAATATACACACATGATCACCCCAAAATACTATTTGGTAAAAGAGTTCTTATATTTTTGGAGGGGGTGCAAATGCAACCCATTGGAACTGCCCATGGCGTTGGGTGCCCCATGTTACTTTGTTGCGCATGCATGGTGTAACTCATATCATCTCGATCAGCTTCAAAAATAAAAAAACATTCACAAACTACTATGCATCGTATGGAGATAGGAAAAAACTAGTTCCACAACCCGCAAGGTTCACATGTGGTGGTGGCCTCAAGTTAAGTCCATGACCGATGACGCAACAGCCACTTGATCAAAAATTAAATCAAATCTGCATCCGTTCGATCTGGAAGCATGGCAGTGGCGTCATGCATCGACGGCCGGCACTCTGCAGGGCCCCAGCTAGCGAATATGCACTCGCAGCAATCAAAGCTGCTGGCTGCTGCTGCGATGGATCGAGCTGGCCACTATAGTGCACGCACGTACATACAGGTACAGATCGAGATATCCCCATCGATGAGGCTGGCCTCTTGTCATCCTGCGCCTATACTTTCCCTACGTGCTCGATGGCGCCGCACCGGTTTATTGCCACGGTCGGCCGCCCGTGCACGTGCACGTGCGGAGCCACACCAGGTTTATCTCGAGCATACCATCAATCCATAATACTTGTCACTGAAACGAGTGAAATAGTCACTTGTTTCAGCGCTAAGAGGGCTGACTCTTTCAAGTGGATTTGAACTACATCTAATGACTTCTCGGCCAAATTGACATACTTGGCCTTCTTTGAAGGTCGCACTTTTTGGCCTTTACATGATCAATATGGAAATGCAGGGCTCATTTGAAATTCAAGTTATTTGCGTGGAAAGTGGTGTGGAACCGCTGTTGAACGGGTGACAGAAGATTTCGCCATGCCTATCTAATGATGACTCCTGCACCTTCTGTCTTCAACACTCTGAGACAATTGAGCATCTTCTTCCGCAATGCCCTTTTTCGAGGAGCATTTGGTTTGAGGTTTTGAGAGGTCTAGCTCGGTCCTCTCTTGCCCCATCTGCCGTGGATGAGCTCCTTGATTGGTGGCCACGGGTGCTCAACACGTGGCCCTCCAAACTCCAGCCTCAAGCGCGTTCCCTTTTCCTCCTGGTGCTCCGATCTATTTAGATTGAGAGGAATAATCGGATCTTCAAGAACAAGTCAAGGACGGAAGCGCTTTTGTTGCCATCGTTGAAGAGGCGGACATGTGGAAGCTCGTGGGTTTGTTGTGAGGTTTTTCTCCCTTTTATGCGAGTGATCTGTGTCTAGGGATTTGTAAAAGTGGATATTTGTATTTGGTTCTTCTCCTATCTATAAAAAAGGCGCGCTTTCTCGCGCGCTCCTGAAAAAAGTGGATCAGAGGAAGTACATATCTCAAAGATTAGCAGATTAAAATGAGTGAACATACACACTAAAACATGTTTAGACACATACATGTACGAAAAAATAGAAAGTCTTGGCCTACTAAGCAGAGGAAGTATTTTGACAAATCTGAGCAAAACTAATGCCTCATTTGAACTAATGTTCAAGAAATCATTAATCTTAACTTCTCGGTCGGCTTTAAAATGAAGATTAATCGTTTATCGGACGATTAATCGATTTTATCGGTCAACCATTTATCGGCTTATTTTTTTGTAAATACTAACTTTTTACACTAAAATTTCTATAATATGCTATGCAAAAAAAAAATATTGGAGCATTGCACATAAATATTACCTTGATTCATTGCATTTGAATTAATAATAATGGAAAATTTGAGCTAATGCACAATTCTACAAAACCATAGGACGAAAATATCGACTGTCATACCAAATTTCATTGTATCGGGTTTCATGCCGAAAATCGAAATATCGGTGACACGATAAACTAGCCGATATGCTGAAATCTTATCGGCTACCACCCGATTCACGATAAAGCGGCCGATAAATCGGTATCTCGGCCGATTTTTTGAACGGTGATTTGAACCCGTCAAAACTATTTCAAAATTTAACCCTGGCTCTGGCCTCAAGTAGGATGGATCCAAAGTTGTGCAGGTTGGCGTGAAGGAAAAGCAGGACGAGTAGTCTGCGCCAAGCCACAGACGCCGAAGTGAGGTCGGCGCCAAGTGCAATGGTGCCGGACTCCCAAAATTGGTTTCATGCTGCATATTCCTGACGCTGACCTGCATAACTTCGACTCCAATCTACTTGAAGCCGAACCCAGAGGTTAGATTTTGAAGTAGTTTCGTCAGGGTCAGGTAGGGCATTAGTTTTACCAAAAGGTTAGATTTGTCAAGAAAAAGTATTACAAATTGCTCTCTATGATAACCTGCAGGACTCCCTTCTGCCAGGTTTATAGATCATACATGTATCGCCTGGTCGTCAATTGACCAATGTAGTATAAGAACTTCAGATGTTATATCCTCTTAATAATATAGGATTTTTTTAGATAAAAGTCCTAAGCCCGACTTTATATTAATAAAACCTAACATTATACTTTTATAAGTGGTAAAATTAACGATCTAAATACAGGTAGAACCTATAAACTCAGAGTAGAGCGAGCACTAGCTTTTCGATTCTATGGTAATTACCGCATCACGTTTCTCCATCGGAGTTGGTTGAGAGGTCACGTGTGCTATCTATGTTTCTCGTGGCTGCGATCGATCGGTTAGCCCCTTTAACCCGACCTGAAAGTCGTTGCGAAAGTAGCTCCAAGAATATCAGAAGAACATGGTGGCTACGGCACTGACAGTTGGAGGCAGCAATATATATGGCACTGTGAGGGTGATAGCGCCAGCATATTGACACTTGACAAGAACAGGTGTAGTAGTAAAGTGACAGTGCGGCTTAATTGCACAGTGACAGAACAATTTATGTGGTTTTAACTAAGCTACCCTTCAGCTCTGACAGGAAAAAGTCCAGCGCTACACATCAGTTTTTTTCTTGATTCTTGAAAGAAAAAAAGGCACACTAAATCTATAGCTTTGACTTTGATGCACGACCTAATTAATTGCAGTCGCTAACGATCACCAACCTCGGCTCGAGAGTTTTGTTAAACCGCAACGAGCATAATTTTCTAGAGCAACATCAGCAACAATATTGCATCTGTGAACCAGCCAAAAGTTCGAGATAGTGTGCAAAGCCCTCAAACTTTACTGGCACGAAGATCCAAATGGTAGGAACCAAGTCAAGTTCAGTTGGCGAGAGGTGTATGGATGTATATCCTCGATTTCTGAGCTATCTTCGACAAGAATGAAGGCTACACATTTGCAATAAAGTTACTTATGAGTTATGACCGATTTAGGCAAAATATTTCTTAAAATTTATCTAGGTTCACTAAATCCGCGATAAGTAATATTGATTGAAAGAAGTACTATATTTCTTGTTAACTGAAAAACATACCTACAATCACCCATGCTAGTGAGCAGAAAGAAAATGCTACTAGCAGTAGCTAATCATAATGTCCATCCAGCCTGCAGTTTTCTGACTCAAATTAGAAAACATACCTACAATCACCCTCCCGCACCTGCACGGCGGCCCCCAGCGGCTCCCCTCCTCCCCCTCCCTTGGGCGCCTCCCTCCCGCCACCGCCGCCGGGCAAAGCCCTGGAAGCGTGGCGGCGGCGGACTTCCTCGACCGTGACAAGCGTGGGGACGCGGTTTCGCGTCGCCGACGGCGGCGATCCGCATCGGCTGGGTCGACGGTGGGGCCATGGATCGGCGGCGACCATATATCCTCGATGATCTCTATCGTTTGGCGGGTGGCGGCGGCGGTGGTTCGGGTCCGATCTGGGCCTTGACGGGCTCGGGAGGGCTGCGGTCATCCGGCTGGGTCGACAACGATGCTGGCTTCGTGCAGGTTTCTGGGCTTGTTCCGAGCACGAGGACGCCATGGGCGACTAGGGTGCCCTGGGCATGGTGGTGGCGGCCTCTCCTTCGCCGGAGTGGCGGATCACGAGATCCGTCTACTCCGGCGATGAAGATCTAGTCGACGACGAGCTAGCGGTGAAGGGGCCACCGGTGAAAACCACGCCTTGACATCGTTCTTGGCGGATGATGACGGCGGCTATTGGCGTCGTTCCCTTGCGAATGCATCATCTTTGCTGGCCTCTCCGCTTGCTCTTCCCGAGTTGGGGACTAGCGGCTATCGGTGAAAACAGTGCCACGATTGGCGGGCGATGGCGGCGTTAAGTGTCGCTTCCTTCTTGAAGGCATCGTCGTCGCAGTCTGCGGCTACTCACTCGTGCTGCTCCGGGGGAAATCCCAGATCCGGGTCTCCTGGATCGGATGATGACAGTGTTTCCTGCGTCGTTCTACCTCTTGGAGCATTATTTTTGGAGCAGCGGCTGAATGGAGGTGGATCTTGGTGGAGTGGTGTTCATCTACCACGTTGATGTTGATGATTGTCAGCGGCGTGGAGCTGTAGGGTATGAAGACATGCGCGGACTGATGGACGCGTGCAATATGGTGGAGCTGTCTGGCGTCATGGTGACATCGACGGCAAGTCTGGCAAGATCAATGCGGTGATCCCTCTTGAAGATGAGTGCGAGGAAGACGGCGGTAGCGATTTCTGTGGCGTGTGTGTTGGCGTGCGCTGAGAGTTTGCTTGACTGGATGTGCTTCTCACCTGCTATTGGACGGCTTGGGACGACATTTGGTTGTTTGGATGATGTGAGTTGGTGTTTTGTCACCCCCTTCATCCCTCTGTAGGTTTAGCGAGGTGGCTTTAAGTTTGATCTTTTGTACTGCTCTTGTAAGATGTTATGAATAATCTAATAAAAAAACCGTGTGCGTCGCTTGGATGCAGAAGTTGGGTGATTTTCCCCCATTTCAAAAAAAAACTAATTCTTCGGTAAAAAGACTAATCTTTGCCTTTGATGCACAACTTAATTATTTGCAATCGCTAAGATAATCATCAACCTCGGTTTGAGAGTTTTATTAGGGCCACTCTTAGGCTGCAAGGTGCATAATTTTCTTAGCAACGTCAGAAACAGAGTTTCATCGGTTAAACGTTAAACAGCCAGTAGTTGACCAAAGAATAGATAGTGTACAAAGCTCCCAAGCTTTTCTTGCACGAAGATCCAAATGGTAGAGGAACCAAGCCTAGGTCAGTTGGCGAGCGGTGTCAATGTATACCCTTGACTTTCGAGCTCTCTTCGACTCGAATGAAGGTTAGTATATTCCTTGTTAATTGAAAATAGTACTACTCACTCCGTTCACTAATACAAGATTTTTTTAGCATTTTTCTTAAATGCATGTATCTGCACTTCTTTTAGTGTCACTCATTTTGGTACAAATCTAGCCTAAATATCTAAAAGGCCTTACACATTAGTGAACGGTGGTAATACCTAGAATCACCCATGCTAGTGACAAGATAACATAATTTATAACCGCACTCAGTGTGAAGTAAAGCAAATAAGACCAAAGTGTAATTCCATTAAGTATATCGAAAAAAAAAGTAGCTACCATAATGTTCATCCGGTCTGCAGTTTTCTTATACTCAAAGTCAGAAAACAACATTACTAGTGCTTCTTCAGTGATGAAAAATACTAGGCAAAGAAAACCAATCCATAATTCAGAGACATATTATTAATTACTGGTCCCAAACAAGAAGCACAAATCTGTACAGAATACGAGATGTTCATCTCACAGTCACCGATTGATCTACACACACCAGATTGGACTCAAGAACACACATACTATATGTTAATTACATCATCACACAACTGATCGCCAAATTAATCCCAATACCAAGAGGAGGAAGAAGATAATTAACTTGTCCACACATATATTTGATTGATGGACTGAGATCGAACGGAGTCGTCTTAATGTCCGAACCTTACCTGCCGATGCTGATCATGTACCGAGACAAGCAGGCAGGAAATCCGCATGGCTTCGACGGCGGTGATCACCGGCCGGAGGTGTCGGACTCGTAGTCGCAGTCGAAGGCCTCGACCTCGCGCTTGTGGAAGCTGCGGTGGCAGCCGCAGGCGGCGCAGAGGAGAGCCGTAGGGCTGCCCTCGGGGGCCGACGCCATGAACTCGCGGCAGCCGTCGACGGCGTAGCCGCCGATGCCCGCGGCGTGGTTGCGCTGGCACTCCTTGTAGTGCACCACCTTGCCGTCCTTCCTCTCGGGCGCCGCCGCAGTGCCGTTGGCGTGCGTCTTGGGCGCCGAACGGTCCTGCTGGGGCCCCATGAGAGATGGTGCGGACGCCTTCTTGCCGGCCGGCGGCCGTCGACTTAGATGGAAGGGAAGGAAGGGAATGGGAAGGCTTTTGCTATTGCGGCCTTGGATGCTGGTACTTATATGGGCAGGAGCACGAGATAGGTGGTGGGTTTTTTTTTCCTTTTCTTTTTCGTGAACACGCCAAAGCTTTGCGTGTAATTGCATTAGAAGAAAAGGGGTTTGCATGGTTACAAAAATCACACTGTGCACACTTGGCATAACATTGGCAATTGTTTGTCGTATGATTATGAGTCCGATCAATTACCTGGTTAATTTGGAGCGAACCGTGGTAGTATTGTGTGAGGTCCAGATTCGTTTCCTATATCAGGTGTCATCGATTTGCCAGCAAAATATTTTTGAAATTCGATGGCCGAGGACCGACACGACAAATAATGTTACGAACCAAGTTCATGTGCCAGCTGGTTATGTTTGCAACTTTGCATGTGACTTTCTGTTCAAGAACATTGGCTTATGTTATCATGTGGTTGTGCGACACCATGTTGGTTTAACTTTACGTGCAATTACATTAGGCTTATTCCGACACCCACAAAATTGCAAGAATAACAATCCTGAAATGCACCGAAAGAGGGCAAACACATTTTTTTTTGAATCATGCGTCAGACGCTCGGAGCACGTGGTTGTTTTGGAGCCAACCCTGCCTCCACATGGTAGTATTGCATGGGGCCAAGATTCTTTTACCACTTATTAGGTGTCACCAATTTGCAAACAAATGGCCTTTTGGAAATACCATAGAAAAACCAACGCAACAAATGGTCTTACGGATCACGTTATAATGCCCAACTGACCGGCTATATTGGTATGTGGCTTTCTATTCAAGAACATTGTCTTATCTTAGTACCTAGGTATGTGTGGCATGTCATTGGCTTAACTTTGTGCGTAGTTGTGTTCGAAGAAATAGAGTTCCGCAATGTTACAAGAACAACAGTGTGTTGAGGCACACTAGAAAAAGGGAAGTATATATGGGTTCATTTTTGAAACAGACATATCAGCACCTTCTTTTAGCCAACTCTTGGTCGATTTCCTCGGTAGAATAACGATTTTAAAAACTACACAATTGTTTCAATGTGATATGTGATGGTTTTCTTTCTTTTTCACGAACACGCAAAATCTTTGCATATAATTTTATTAAGCGAAAACGAGTTTCACATGGTTACAACAATAGCAGTGCGCACACTTGGCATGGTATTGGCAACTGTCATATGTTCATGAATTTGGAGCGAACCATGTACATGGTATAGATTTGTTTTTCCTATTTTAATTGTAAACTATTTTTTGGAAATTAACACAACGAATAATGTTATGAACCATGTTCATGTGCCAACTAGTTATATGTTTGAATGTGGTTTTTCTTCAAGAAACATTGGCTTATGTTTTGTGGTTGTGCGACACCATGTTGGTAAATTTGTGCTTTTAGATATCAAAACAACAAATGCTCTTATGAACCATGTTGGGGCGCCAACTGTGCAATTATGTTGGTATGTGGCTTTCTGTTCAAGAACATCGTCTTATGTAGATATGTTTGTTTGAGAGTAGCTTATCACGTGTACTACATGGTAGTACCTAGACATGTGTGGCTTGTCGCCGGCTTAACTTTATGTGGAGTTGCATTAGATGAAGTAGAGTTTTGCAACGTTACAAGAATAATTATGTGTTAAGGCACATTGCAAGAAGGGGAGTACGTGAATATCTCTATACCCCTTTGCTCGTGAGGGGACCTCATGCGATTAGGGTTCCTCTGCCTCCTGTCGGCGACCGCCTCCGACCTGGCCGTCTCTGTGGCCTTCGGGCCATGGAGGTCTGGTGGATCGCGGCTCCCGTCGGCGGGAGGGCTCCGTTTCCCAGTTTTGGAGGCTTCGTTCCCTGTATTTAGGGTTTTTGTTTTTAGGGGCGGCGCTTGGGTGGTGGTGGCGGCACCTAGTGCAATAACGTTTCTCCGGCTTCAACCCCATATCGACGGCAAGTTTGTGGGTATGGTGTGGCCTTCGAGGATTTCGTTTGGGTGTGGGGATCTTCTGATCGTCAAGGAGCTTCATCGACAGTTCATCCCACTTCTTCGTCTTCGGGACGGATGTGGTCTTTTCTACCCGTTCAGCGATTTTCCGTCAGCAACCAACAACGTCAGGCCGACTCAGGGAGGAGCGGCAGCGGCGGCGCGCCGTCGACACGGTCTGGAGGTCGAAGATGAAGGGCTTCTCAAGGATCTCGTTGTAACTTTCGTTTTTCTTGGGCTGCTTTGTAATGTTCGATGTTTCTTTTAATGCCAGTATCCTATTCGCAAAAAAAGGGAAGTATGTACTTGTTTTCTGAATCGTGCATGTCAGCACCTAATTATTTTGGAGCCAACTTTCTGCCGACGTTACTGAATCCAACTCTATGACCGATTTCTTCCCTAAAATACGGACTTAAAAAAGTTCAATTGTTTGGCGTGAAAGTAAATGGGCATGTACAAATGGAGGTTGCTCAACACCTATAGATGACTACGAACGAACTTGTGAAGTATGATCTTGCAATGTTCGTCCATGTATTCATGCATTATCATGGTGGCATCAAAAGTCTTCAAATCTCTACTCGAGGCTTCATATTCATTCCTTGTGTGCTTGCTTAGATCTTCATGCTTGATCATGCTTCATTGTTTTTCCTCGTGTCCATGTTAAGCAAGCACACTTGCTGTTTTAGTGTAGCCTCATGTTCTTTTTTTGGTTAGTTGGCACAAATTTATTCCCTCTTTTTTGTTTTGGTAAGAAACATCTAGCAACTTGCATATGATTTTTTCTTTTTTTGCGTTTGTTTATTTCCCTATGTGTCGCCAGTGCTAAATATATGGACCTGAAAAGGCTATATCTGATCTTGTTCCATTGCTACCAAAAGGTAACAGTAATGGCAGTTTGATGCTATTATAGTTAAAGACCACCATGACCACTAACGAGCAACTTGAGTAGGTCCATTAGTGGACAAGATTAGATCTGAATTGACCTGACAAAAACCATGTTAGTTAGATTGAGACGTACTCTTTTCTAATTGCTATAACATCATGACAGGTTTTCGTTTCAGAAATTGACGTGTTGACGAAAAGGGACATCCAACTTAGTCAAATTTCAGAGATTCAGCGACTGGCGTAAAAAGCACAGCGCGAAAGAATGAAGGAAATCTAGGCATAAAAGGAACTGAAATCTATTGGATGAGTTGGATCCACATAGGAGGAGGAGGAGGAGGAGGTTGGATTGAGAAGCACTCCTCTCCAACTGACTCTTCTACTCATCTTTTTCTCTGCTTGCTTGTGGCACCATTCCTCTATTGATCTATATTGCGCATGTGCTACTTGTCTAAATCTATTGACATTTTGCTATGATGTCCTACAGTTCATTTCACCAATGATCAGTACTGTCATGATGATCTACAAAGAAAACGGTCATGATCTTTAGCTATATGAGCAACAGTAGCCCATTTGAATGCAGTTTTCAGCTGCAAAATCTACCTATCACATGCGGACTAGTTGCCACATTTTAGCATGATTCGGGCCACATTTTAGGGAGAATCTCCCATACTTGGTTAAGGTATGACACTCCATGATATCTGCTTGTCAGGCCGATAGAGGTCTCTTCAGGGGAAAAGAAAAGGATGGGTAGTAGAAACGGCTGGAGCTAGTGCAGCCCCAACCATGGCGACAGAGATGCAGAAATGTCGCAGTCAGCAGCCAAACCTGTCCTTCCCATCTAGTGGAGACGGTGATCGGATAATATATGCCTGCTCTCCCAGGAACAAGAATAGATTCATGTCACCGGTGCTGCAGTGACAAAAATGGCACATGTTCTTACTTTGCTGAAACATTTCTATATGTGAAAAGGAATATGTTTTAGCAGCGATAGCCGTTATAAGTCTTGTCACATTTTTGTTAGATGCAGGTAAATTAGGTCCAACTTTAACTGAACCTGAGAAGCTCTCGTGCTCAAATTTTGCCTGAAATATAGCTGGAGTTATACTGCTCGGCGGGATTGTAGCATACATGGCTCATGGCTTCAGGGAAAACGAAAATGTTCCAGAAGACAGTAATATCGGCTGCTAGTCCTTTTCCAGAATATCATGGCACTGTGAACCTATTACTAGCACAACGACCGTTTTGTTCCATCTGATAATTGGAAAAGAAGGCCGATGGTAGAAATTTGACATGGTCTTAATTGCATTAGACTTGTGGAATTCAACGGCTTGTGTCCTAAATTATTCTCCAAATGTCGCTGTCCATGCCGAATAATCTTTGTTTGAGATTAAAAAACCTGAACTCTTTGTTGGGAACAAAGAGTACTCTAATCTCTCCAGAGGTGAGGTGCAGCACTCAGGACCATAAGCGCCTGATAAGCTGACGGGCCAATGTCAACCTGTACAAAATGCAAAACTAATTAGATTCCCTGAGAGAATCATGCTAATCTGAAATGACCTGTGTATAATAATAATGAGTAGGGTAGCACCACACGAGCTAGCTACCCACGCCCATTCAGTCCTCACCAAATCTCTAGAAAGTTGGCCTAGCAGATAGGATTAAATGGGTTCCGCCAATTGCCAAGGAATTCTTCAGCAACCAAATGGGGGCCTCATCAGTTTGACGTTGCGAAGCTGCAGGCAGGAAATTAAGGTGGCGCCTACACCCAGCCGGTGGATAATGTAGTGTGGCTCCAGTCCAGGCTCCACATGTCAAATCAGGCATCAATGCATCATGGAACAAGACGGGGACGCCGCCTAATTCAGGGCTCGCCAGGCCCTGGCGCCCCCGGTCAGTAGAATGTTTGCTTCCAAAGTCCCCTGTCAGTGAGCAGATGCACACTGTTCCAGTTGCTGTCAGACCCTGAGGAATAACAATAATTCAGCTTCATCTGAATCACTGAATGCATACCATTCTTTCCTCTCTCGCGTGGGGAGATGTTCAGTAGTAGCGGATGCGTGTGAAGCTGAGTCGAGTCGAGTCGGGTCCCCTATCAATGCGATGCAATGCAATGCGGCACCACTAGTTGCTCTTTTATGAAAGGAAAATGATGAATCGACGCAACGCAGCAGTGGTTGCGGATTCGCTGGCGACGGGTGTGAATCTCTTCCTGCACGTGAAAGGGTGTCGTGCGATTGAAGGCCGGCCGCTCTTTTCCAGCTTGGCCTCCAACTTCGGTTGCTCCTCTGAATCTGAATGAATGCTCCACGGACAGCCAACGCCTCCAACTTCAGAGCCAGATGAAACCCGATACGGTATCTGCAGGGGTCAAATCGAGCCGTGTTGGTAGCGAGGGTGACCGACCGGAGACGAATGGGGTGTCTGCCATTGCCGCTGCCGATGGGCATGGCCGTGGCCATGGATGGGGATGGATCGTTTCTGGTTCGCGTCCAATCGGCACGGATCAGCCAATCGAGGACATAGCTGCTCCCTCATGCGACTGTAGCAGATGATGGAATTGCAGCAATATGAATGGTCAGGGTGGAGGAGGTACTCGTGTCCTAGTGTAGCATCTCTTGCTGATTGATTTCACTAGTCAACTGTTGTTTGCTATCGGTTGATGCTCTGCCGTCGTGCGCGTCTCCATCGATTGTATCATGGGGCTCCGTGCACAGAGTGGTGACATGCAGCTTCGACGCACGTAAGACTGTAAGAGCATCCCACCGGTGCCACCTAATTGACATCCGGCAAGAGAGCCGGAGAAGGTCTTTGGGGGAGCCCAAAAAAATTGCCGCGGCATATAGTCTCAAACATAAAAAATAAAACAACTACTTAGTTGTTTTTTACACACCCACTGAAAACATAAATCTCACTCATCACAAATTTGACAAATCTTTCTCAACTTATCCATATTTGCATCACTAGCTTTCAGAGTTAATTCGTGCCTATTTTCGAAGATCATGAAAATGTAAACTCACAACCATTTATGCCCTCGAGAGACCTTTTATGCTTTTTTTAAGGTAGCTATTTGTCGCGTCCACGGGACGGAGGACACCAGGGTTTGCACCACCTTTATTTGTTCGGTAGATGGGTGTTTTTTTTTGAACCAGGGGCGGTCCCAAAGGGACCTAAAATCTTTCATTAAGCAGTGATGTAACAGTTACATGATGGACCAAAGAGAAAAAATAAATTACAGATCAGTCCAAACATTGTGCACAAAGGACTCTAAAACTATTAGAGAAAACGTGATCGGGTCCTGCTCCATCACCACCGCTTCCACGCGCCCTAGCACAGCCGAGCATGTCACCGCCGGGGACAAAACTACTTGAGGTGAGGTGTCGGGAGCGAGCTGTGCTAAAGCTGAGGGGCCTCCGCAACGGCATGGATGCCTGGAGGGTTAGAAATTACCTGCAATCGTCGGTCGGAGAACACCGTAGCCGACGAAGAGGAGGGGAGTGGTCGCCCTTCGACCATCTTGGACAGCAGTCGGCAAGGAACTTCCATGCATTCACTCTCGGGATCAGCTTCTACGCTCCCCTGCCGCCGATCCCCCGAGCAACATCGCCGAAGAAGAAGGTCACCAACCTCACAGTTACCATGACCAGAGGAGGGAGACTCCATTCCTTGGCCGCCATCACCGAATCTGCAGAAAGTAGAGTGTGAGTTTATTGACGAAGACGTCGGCGCCACCCATCCGTGCCACCCGTAGCACCATGCCACCATGGCTAGGAAAAAAAACACCGAAAGCCAACCGACACCTCTCGCTGGCATCGGCAACACGCTCCGAGACAACATATAGCTAGAACTCCATCTAGGAAAATCTACCCCTAAGCCTAATACTACTCTATACAAGGGGAGCCAGCCACCTAATCCACCTCCTCGTCGGGTTGCAAAGCCACCAGAGAGAAAGAGAAAGAGGGGCGACACTCAATTCTAGAAGTCGACTCTCAAGGGAGGAGAAGGGACTGAGTGGATAAGGGTGCTCCCCGTGGTACATGGGTGTTGGACGCTGCTACCTGGATCAAGCACAACACACACAAGCACACAATGTTTACCTAGATTCAGGGCGCCAGAAGCGAAACCCCTACGTCTTGCATGTCTGATTTTCCTCTAATCTGCACAATGTACATGAGGGGTTGAGAATCCTCCATTCTACGCCTCCGATCCAGCTTCCTTCTCCTCCTTCCCCCGAGCATAACCTTTCTAAGGAACACAAGCCCTCCTTCAACCGCTTGGTGGATGTCGTAGCCTCCTCGACCAACGTGAACAACGAGCTCTTGCCGCCTGATACCCCTGAATCTATGGAGGGGTACGTATGGGTGTACTCTTGCTTCCTCACGGCGGGCATGGTGTCGTCGCACTCAGCTTGCATGGTGTCGATCCTGGTGGAGTATGACCTGCTCTTAACGCATATCCACCCGAATGGCCTCCTATAGTTCTCGATCTTCCAGGACCTATGTGAGGCCTTTGTGGGAGATACCCCAATGTGGCCTTGTTTCGCCACTACTTCTTCCCTCTCCCAGTGACCCGAGATGTCTCTGGCGGGGTCTCCTTTGTCCTTAGAGATCCCGAAAAGTACATCTTAGTGAAGGGGATGAAGACCGGAATGGTGCCACAAGTGGTGTTGGGTGCTCTTATCATAGTCGAGCCGGAGCAGGTGAACTGGAAAGCCCTTGGAGAGAAAAATGATGAGTTCACGCCCGTCTTCGGGGAAGTCAAGGATCTGAGGGCGTTAGGGTTAATGGGGCGTCAGGTGACGACCCATTTCCATAAGCACTGCCTAGCTCCTTTGCAACATCGCCTACCCCAACCTAGAAGCTCAAGCATGTGCACAACCGCAGACGCTTGTCCACTGGAAGGCACTCGGTTCCCGCCACAGTGGAACTCAACTGGAATGTAAACCTCTTGTCTGGCGGATAGGAGGGTGTAGGGTTGCATCCTCGGATATTCCGGCTCTCTCTGAAGACCCGGACAATATTGACTTCATCGTGGCTCTCATGCCTTCATGCAACAAGTTGGGATGTTCCCAGGTGGGCTCCTCCGAGGACGATAGAGCGCCACCTACGCAGGAAGCGCCCCATAGGACCTCAAGCAAAGGCAAGGGTCCAGTGGATGCTGATGGTGACTCTACCGCAGAGCGCGCACCATCCCAGGTTGGGAGCGGCCGGCGCAGTCGCTCTTCCACGGCACCTGAACAGGAGCGCCGCTCTAAGCATGCTTCTTTGGCCCTGTCTAAGGAGCCTCAGCCCTCCATACAATACACTCTCGTTCAGGATGGAGACAAGGAAGAGGACGAGGAGGACCTCGTGCCCATCATCCTTCGCCGGGAGTTCTCCGCGAACCGTCTGGGTGCACAGTTCCACCTTCATCATCTCCCGGCAAGTCAACCCCGGAGGAGAGAACGCACCATCCCATGTAGGGGGCATCCTCTCCCCAGGGGGAAGCCCCTACACCCACAGAGCCAAACAGTGGGTACCGTCCCGGCGTCGCGTTCGTTTCCAAACTTGACTCCCTGTGAGATATTGATGTATGTGAAATGCATACATGAACTTTGTTCTTTATCATATTGAATTCCCACATATTTGCACCATATATTATGATAATACCATGTTTTATATTGATTTATGGGGATTTACCAATGATCCTCTATATTTGGTTTATAACTCTGCTGAACAGGAATTCCCTGTTTTGTGTACTTTTCACTTTAAGAGACCTATACGGAGTCAAACTGACCTAGGATTTTTTTTAGCGTCATTTTTTCATCAGGAGAAGAACCATGCGACCTGGAAGCACACCTAGCTAGATGGGCATGTGGCCCAAAATGGACTACGTGGCATGCCCTACATGTCTAGCCCGAAGAGTTCTCGGGAAGAGAGCGCTGCAGAAGACAGAAACATGAAAACAGAGGTTGTAGCAGCGAAGATTGGAGGGGGAAACTCCACCGGGATCACCGCCGGAGGGATCTCCACCTTCTCCCACATCTTCATAATCACCATGATCAAGGGTGAGTACTCCACCTCTGGACTACGGGTTTGTGGTAGTAGCTTGATCTATTTCTCTCATGTTCTTCATAGTTCTTAGTGCCATATGAGCTGCCCTACATGATTATGGCCATATTTGTAATAAATATGTGGTCGATCCTTATTCTATGATATTGTGCTATGAGGTCTGACCATATTATGTGCAAGATGTATTGATAGATGCATATTATGTACCCCGCTCTTAAGTATTTGTTCTGATCCAACTTATATGCAAGAGCGTGTGTGAGGTGATGTGTGTATTAGGTGGAGTAGCATGGTTTTAGTGGTTGGATAGTGACAACAAATTCATGAGCTATTATGGTTTTTCCTTTTATTTTGCTACCTCACTAGGGATAAAGTGAATGCATGTGCTATGTTCGTCACGTGACAAAAGTGATGATCTTGTTTGTTCAAGCTAGCATATTTGATATTCAAACATCGTGTCAAAGTACTTATGTCTATGCTCTGTTAATTCTTAATATAAGATTGCACGTAGTTTTCCCTTTCTTGTGGAGTATAAGAGAGATGTGTTGCATCGTCTCTATGTTAGGACGTGATGCTCATATGAATGCGTATCTTTCACATGTTATTATTTTGCATCTTCATATCTCATTGATGAATTGTTATTGTCCAGTGCAACTTAAAACAGAGAATAGTCAAATGAACCTGTGAACCCCGTCCAATTTTTATCATAAGAAACAACTTTATATTGTTTTTATCTTGTTTTTTATTTGCTGCACTATTTAATCTGAAAATACAAAAATATTTACTTTTCCTATTTGCATCCAAAACCACAAAACAATCAACCCTTTATTGTTTTCACTTAGTTACTTTATTTTATCTAGTTTTACTTATTTTATTACTACTTGTGTTTTATTTACTTACGCAAAACCTTGTCCTTGACAACCACAATATGGAGTTGGGGACACAAGGCTTTATTTTACTTTGCAGGATTGCTAGAAGAAGAGAGGGAGAGATATCTCTTTACTTGAAAGTGCATGGAGCCCCCATGTGTGGTTTTGGCAATTAATGACAATCCCTATGGACTAATGTTTGCATTGAGTTATATTTGTAGGTGTTTTTCATAGGCAATGCTTGAACCATATGTTGGCTTCAAGGTTGCAATAAGAAGAAATTGATGAAGGATATCAAGTGTCAAGTATGTCTTGAAGATGAAGATGAAGATGAAGTGAGCCCTCAAGTTATTTCAAGACATCAACATAATGAAGTGCAAGTTCAAGATGAGCTAACTAGAAGAGATCATAAGAAGAAATTGATGAAGGTTGCAATAAGAAGAAATTGATGAAGGATATCAAGTGTCAAGTATGTCTTGAAGATGAAGATGGAGTGAGCCCTCAAGTTACTTATAGACATCAACGTAATGAAGTGCAAGTTCAAGATGAGCCAACTCGAAGAGATCACAAGCTTGAAGCTTGCCATGAAGAAATGAAGTGCAAGTTCAAGATGAGCCAACTCAAAGAGATATCATAAGCTTGAAGCTTGCCATGAAGAAATGAAGTGCTAGTTCAAGATGAGCCATCTCGAAGAGATCCTTTGATTGACTCTTGCCATCCATATGGTGATCATGGATATGTGAAGTTGCGTCGAAGAAGAAGCTCTCCCATGGTGGTTTATGGGGGAGAAATCTACAAGACTTAGTCAAGCAAGCACAATCAAGAAAGGTGTTCCATCTTGTTGCGGTCAAGACCATCATCATCAAGCTCAAGTGGAATGCGCAAGGTTAAGGTTTGCTCTTGATAGGGTTTCTTTCTCACCGGTCTCATGGTGTAGTTGGAGACCGATTTATAGTTTAGTTGCCGTACTATCAAGAGGGCTCTCAAGTGAGTAACTCGATTGTATCGTTCGGAGAGAGCTCAAACCTTTGCATCCTCGCATCATGTTTCTTGGTTGTTATTTGGATCTTATCCATGTGATGTTTTAGAGCTTGTGCTTATTCTCATGACAAGCTCTAGTTCATCGAAACGGATTTCGCATAGATCACTTGTTGCGTTTTCGAGTTTGGTTCATCATCATCTTTCTTGGTTGTTATTTGGATCTTGTCCATGTGATGTTTTAGAGCTTGTGCTTATTCTCATGACAAGCTCTAGTTCATCGAAAACGGATTTCGCATAGATCACTTGTTGCGTTTTCGAGTTTGGTGATTTTCTCGGTTTCTCATGTTGAGGTGTTGCACCTCTAAAAATAATAGAAAATCACCCCCACTTGTTTCCATATTTCTAACAAAATTGGTTTCACTCCATTCGGAGCTACCAATCTTGAGATATTGATTTTACAAGTTTGCTAGGACGGATTTTTCGGGCCGGATATTTGCCAAATATCCGGCCCCTGAAATTTGGCTAAGGACTCGAGGCGATCCGGCTCAGTACTGTCCCGGATATTTTGCTGGACTTTTGACCGAGGCCGGACATTTTGGGACGGATAATCTGGACCGGATATTTGCAAAATATCCGGGCCCCAAAATTTGGCTAAGGACTCAAGACGATTCGGCTCAGTACTTCCCTGGCATGAGGCCGAATATTTGGCCGGACATTTGACCGGAAATTCCCCTAGGCCGGACATTTTGGGGGGGGGGGGGATAATCCGGCCCCAACTTAGGCCGGATTATTCGTGCCCCCCAACGGCTCGATTTTCTTGGGGGGTATAAATACCCCCCTTTTTCCTCCTTGGGCTGGTGCTTCTTCCACTCTCTCTCTCCTCCATTGTTGATCTTGAGAAGCTTGCCCTATCTCTCTATCCCTCCATGATTCTTGCCCCATTTTGAGGGAAAAGAGAGAGGAGATCTAGATCCACACTTTGACCAAACCAAATCATCTCTTTGTGAGTGAATCTTTGGGATCTAGATCTTGGAGAATTTTGTGTTCTCCTCTTTGTTCTTCCTCTCCTATTCCTCCAATAGCTTTTGTAGCTTTGTTGGAATTTGAGAGAGAAGGACTTGAGCATCTTTGTGGTGTTCTTGCCATTGCATTTGGTGCATCGGTTTGAGTTCTCCATGGTGATTCGTGTGGTGAAAACAAGAAGGTTGTTACTCTTGGGTTCTTGGAACCCTAGACGGATTCTAGGCCTTTGTGGCGGTTTGTTGGGAGCCTCCAATTAAGTTGTGGATGTGTGCCCCAATCTTTGTGTAAGGCCCGGTTTCCGCCTCAAGGAAATCCCTTAGTGGAACCATGACCTAGGCCTTTGTGGCGAGGGTCACCAGAGAATAAGTGAGGCGCCTTCGGCGTCGGTGTGGTGTGAGTACCACATCTTGGGGTGAGGCCTTTGGGGCGTTGGTGTGCATCGAGCAACCACACCTCAAGGTGAGCCTCTTGTGGCGTTCGGGAGCACTAAGCACCTCTCCAACGGAGATTAGCACTCGCAAGAGTGTGAACTTCGGGATAAATCTTCATCTCCCGCGTGCCTCGGTTATCTCTATACCCGAGCTCTTTACTTATGCACTTTACCTTGTGATAGCCATCGTGCTTGAAGTTATATATATCTTGCTATCACATAAGTTGCTTGTATTGCTTAGCATAAGTTGTTGGTGCACATAGGTGAACCTTTGCTTAGAATAAGTTGGTGGTGCACATAGGTGAACCATAGTATATAGGCTTTGGCTTGACAAAGTAAATGCTAGTTTTATTCCGCATTTGTTAAGCCCATCTCGTAAAAGTTTTTAATCGCCTATTCACCCCCCTCTAGGCGACATCCGTGTCCTTTCATTACTCAGTTCCCCGAGAATTCGATATAACCCTCGAGTCACCCTTTTGTGGGGAAAATTTCTTCTTGGACTACACACTCTGCACTTGTGAAAGAACATATCTCATTTTATAAGTGGTTTTTGTGTTGATGACAATGATTATATATGAGCATTTCGTTATATAAGATTTGTAGGTTGTTGCATGCTCGAGATGCCCAAAAGTTGAAGAGCGTGCAAGATATCTAATGATATTGGTTTGTGGTTGTTTATCGGAAGAAAGCATGGAAGAGAAAAGAAAGAAAAGAAAAGAAAAAGAAAATGGAAGAAAAAGAGAAGATAGAGGAGAAGCAAAGAAGCTGCCTGACCGGAGGCTCGGGCGGTACCGCCGGCCTGGCCACGGCCGGAGCCTCCGGGCTTGGTACCGCCCGAGGAAGAAATGCGCCTCAAGATCCATGCCGTGGGGTTTGAGCCCGGTGGACCCGCCCGAGGCTCCGCCCCCTTCGGCCCGGCTCGACCTTGGCCACGTGGCCAGCTCCGGTTGGCCCGCGCCATTCATCCACGCTCAGTAGTACCGGCCCAACCTGGTCGGTACTACCGGCCAAACCTCCAACAGCTGGATTTCTCGGGAGTATTTATAGCACTTCTTCTCCAAAGGTTTTCTGTGATCTCAAACCCTAAAATCTTCCTCCACCATTGCTGCTCCACCAAGCTCTACCAAGAACACGAAATTCGTCGGATCTCCTCCCTCAACCAACCAAAGCTCTTGATCTTTGGAGATTCGAAGGAGAAGACACCGATCTACATCCTCACCGAAGAGATTTACATTTCCCCCTCATTTGCTTGAGGGCCCTCTTGCTAGTGTTCCTCTTTGGATCCCTAGTTGTTTGTTGTTGATGTATTCTTGTTGATTGTTGTGTTGTTACAGATTTGGGAGCCTCCAATTTGGTTGTGGATGTGTGCCCCAAGAACTTTGTAAAGGCCTGGTTTCCGCCTCGAGGAAATCCCTTAGTGGAAGTGGGCTAGGCTTTCGTGGCGTTGCTCACAGGAGACCTTACTGGACTCAAAGCGGTATCGGAGCGGCACAGCGGTACTGCGCCTAGTACTGAGTGGTGTGGCGGTACTACCGCCGTGACCGCAGAGGTACCGCAACTAGTATTCTGGGTCAAAGTCAGCACAGAACTCAGAGCGGTACCATGGGCGGTAATAGGGTACTCGTACATGTGCATTAGTACCTGGCTAAAACTGGTTTTCTCCCTTTTCTTTCAGCCATGTCACCTCGCGATACACACACAAAACCAGAAAACCTATAAACTATGCTTCAGTCTTCCGATCTTGACGTGTCCAGCGAGGTCACAGTGCACTTGCAAATCTAACAATGATACTCAAGGCACACGGTGAGATTACTCAAGTGTTGTCATCAAACACACAAAACTCGGGGTTTAGATTTTGCTCTTACAGTCTCCCCCTTTTTGGTGTTTGATGACAACACAAGACTTTACAATAGCATATGATATTATGATGAGATACTTAGATTTGCAAAAGCTCGACGGAGCTCCCTCTAAACATGTGCATATCATGAATATGTATTTGAATACAAATACACATGTTCTAGAGGCATCACCTCCCCTAGTTTTTACAAACCAAGCACATATGCAACACAGATAATTGACATGTTCAAATAGCATATGCACAATATGGAGGCAACATAAGATCATGTAAGGAGATTTGGGTGAAGTTATCATACCATAGCCTTGAGAATACCCAAACTCACCGTAAGATGCCTCCATAGAGTTGTTGATGTAGCCACAAGACAAGATAAGCAACTAGGACCACAAGGCTACAAACAACAAAGGTCCCCATCCACATAGGAACTTCTCCCCCTTTGGCATCGGAACACCAAAAAGGAGGGTAAAGAAACTAGAAGGATGGAGAAAAAGAACATACAACCAAGCTTGCAAAAACCAAAAGGGAAAACAAGCTTGAATGAGGTTCTCCAAAAACATGAAGAAAAAGATAGCAAAGAAGAAGGACAAAAAGAAGGTCACAAAGAAACACAAAGAACCGAAAAACTCCTCAAAGAGGAGGTTGGTGGCCGAAGCCACCGTGTAAGAGTGTAGTAGTGTGAGGTCGCGTAGATGTATCTAGGACTCACGGACTACAACTCAACATGAAGCTCATAAGTCACTTAATTGACGAATAGCATATGTTTTGGATTTCTTTATGCATTATGGGGGGAGGGATAGCTCAATAGATTTAAACCGCACTCCCCCTATGTTCATGCGTGCCTTTCATCTAGATATAAAGGTTAGGAGTGGTATGTGCGCACGACGGTCAAGCAAAGTTCGATGGATCAATGATATTTAGCTCATGCCTCAACTCAATGAAACGCTTCTCATCCAAGGGCTTCGTGAAGATGTCCGCCAATTGCTCCTTGGTACCAATGTAGGATAGTACAATATCTCCACGAGCAATGTGATCCCGGATGAAGTGGTTCCGTATCTCAATGTGCTTCATCTTGCCATGAAGAACCGGATTGTAGGCGATCTTGATTGCGCTCTCATTGTCACACAAAAGAGGCACCTTGCTATACTCGAGTCCATAATCCCGCAAGGTTTGCCTCATCCACAAGATTTGAGCACAACTACTTGCCGCGGCAATATACTCGGCTTCCGCGGTGGAGACGGAGACACAATTTTGCTTCTTCGAGGACCAACACACCAAAGATCTTCCAAGAAAGTGACAAGCTCCAGATGTAGACTTCCTATCAACCTTGTCGCCCGCCCAATCGGAGTCGGTGAAACCAATCAAAGCAAAGTTCGTGTCCCTTGGGTACCATAGTCCGAAGTGTGGGGTATCAACTAAATATCGAAAGATCCTTTTGACCGCCACAATGTGGCTTTCCTTCGGGCTCGCTTGAAACCGTGCACACATACCAACGCTTAACATTATATCCGGGCGAGAGGCACAAAGGTAAAGAAGTGAACCTATCATCGAACGGTAGAGCTTGGGATCCACGGCCTTGCCGGTCTCGTCAAGAGAGAGTTGACACTTGAGATGCATTGGAGTTCCAATGCCTTTGGCGTCCTTCATATCAAAGCGCTTGAGCATGTCTTGGAGGTACTTTGCTTGATTGATGAAGGTGCCTTGTCGCATTTGCTTGATCTCGAACCCAAGAAAGTACTTGAGTTCACCCATCATTGACATCTCAAACCTATTTGTCATCAACATAGCAAACTCATCATTGAATTTTGTGTTAGTCGAGCCAAAAATGATGTCATCTACATAGAGTTGGCATACGAAAAGCTCCCCATTGACTTTCTTAGTAAAAATAGTGGGATCAATTTTCCCCACTTCGAAACCACGATCTTCAAGCAACTCCTTTAGATGCTCATACCAAGCTCTAGGAGCTTGTTTGAGTCCATATAGGGCCTTTTTGAGCTTGAAGACATGGTCCGGGAAATGGGGGTCCTCGAACCCCGGGGGTTGCTTCACATATACCTCCTCATGTAAAGGACCATTAAGAAAAGCACTCTTAACATCCATTTGTTGCAACTTGAAGCCATGATGAGAGGCAAAGGCCAAAAGGATACGGATGGACTCGAGCCTTGCAACGGGTGCAAAGGTTTCACCAAAGTCCACGCCTTCGACTTGAGAATAGCCTTGTGCCACCAATATTGCTTTGTTGCGGATGACCATGCCATTTTCATCTTGCTTGTTCTTGAAAACCCATTTGGTGCCGATAACATTGCGGCAATGATCGGGTCGCTTCATGAGAGTCCACACATCATTCCTCTTGAAGTTGTTGAGTTCCTCTTGCATTGCATTCAACCAATCGGGATCTTTGAGAGCTTCATTAACTTTGAGTGGTTCCGCCATAGAGACAAAGGCGTGGTGCTCACAAAAGTTTGCTAGTTGCCTCTGGGTGGTTACTTTGCTCTTTAGATCACCAATGATATTACGCAAGGAATGAGACTTGAGACGCAAGTGTCTTGTAGTAGGATCTTCACGGCGAGTGTCGGCTAAAGGAGAAGATTCTTGTGAGTCCTCTTGGCCTTCATCACGGTTTAGGTCCTCGCCTTGACCTCCATTGTTGTTGAAAGAGGCATCATCATCATGAGAGCCGGATGGCTCGGGGGTACTAGGAATAGTATTGTCCATAAAGATTATCCCCGAACCACTCGGAGAAGAACTTGAAGCTTGGCCTTGGTCACTTGATGTTGGTTGTTGTGGTAGATGAGCTTGCGGTGAATGTTGTTCTTGAGCTTGTTGAGGTGAACTTGGACTTGATTGTTGTTGTAGTTGTTGAGGTTGTGTTGGGGGGATGACCCCCGGTATGCCAAAGGCATGCCAAACCGGATGGTTTGAGCCATCAAGATACCGGTTTAATGTTTATACCGGAGCACAAAGATAAGTGTTTGGCTAAGTAAAGCTAAGCCGGTATCCCCAAGAGGGGTATACCGGAACCGGGTAAAGAAGACACCGGTCTGCCGGTAAGAGAGCATGTCGGCAAGACTGGTCAAAGATTCTCTTCAGAGCTAGATGAAAAAGATGAGCTAAGCAAAGTAGCTTTAAACGAAGCCCTGGCGCCAAAGAGGAAGATGACGCTGAAAGAAGCCGGAGGACGTCAGCCTCCCTGATTAAAGAAGACCCCGGCGTCATCTATGATTAAAGTAACTTTGTAAAGTAGTTTGTCTAGTCAAAGATGCCATTAGGGTTTCTTGCCCTGTAAGCCACCCTCTCCCCTATATAAGGAGAGGGGGCATAGCCCTTTGCGGGCACGTACGATGAACCTTGTATCCAAAAACCTGTATCCTGTTGAGATCAATGAAGAGAATGATCTAGAGCAGAGTTCTTCCTTGTGTGTTTCTTCTTGTATCACTGCCTTTGGCTGAGTTCTTGAGGAAAGCATCCGGAAGTTCATCCCATCTAATCACAAACCCTCCCCCGAATCCTCTAGCGCCCATTCGGCCCCAACTTAAGCCATCCCATGGCATCTGCTCGTTCACCACGACGACAGGTTGAACTTGAGGTTGGTGTAGAGGTTGAGGTTGAACTTGAGGTTGTTGTAGAGGTTGACTTGCATTTGTAAGATCAACGGAAGAAGCTTGGCCTTGTGGTGTAGATGGCTCCACTTGGGTGGAACTTGGTCCTTCCCCGGTACTCATAGAAGGTAGCTCTTGAGGTCGGCGAATGCCAACACCCATCCTTCCTATGGTATCCGGGGGAATTGCATCTCATTTCTCACAAGAAGCACTTCGCTCCTCCAAAGATCTATCATCTTCATCGAATGTCACATCACAAGATTCTACAACTCGCCCACTTGACTTGTTGAAGACTCTATAGGCGTGAGAATCCGTAGCATAGCCAACGAAAATTCCTTCTTGAGCTCTTGAATCAAACTTAGATAGGCGTGTGTCTTTGACAAGCACATAGCATTTGCATCCGAAGACCTTGAAGTATGACACATTTGGCTTGTTGCCGGTGAGGATCTCATATGGTGTCTTCTCAAGACCTTTGCGAAAGTAGAGACGATTAGTAGCGTGGCATGCGGTAGAGATAGCTTCCGCCAAAAAATTGTAGTTAGACTTGTATTCCATCATCATGGTTCGAGCGGCTTCGATCAAGGTTCGATTCTTCCTTTCGGCGACCCCATTTTGTTGGGGAGTATATGGCGTGGAGTATTGGTGTTGGATTCCTTCTTCGCCGAGGAAGTCATCCAAGGTGTAGTTCTTGAACTCCGTTCCATTGTCGCTCCTTATTGCGAGGATCTTGTTGTCGTACTTGCGTTGAACTTGGTTGGCAAACTCCATCATGGTCTGTTGAGTCTCACTCTTGTACTTGAAGAAGAATACCCAACAATAGCGTGAATAGTCATCAACAATGACGAGGCAATACTTCTTTCCTCCAAGACTTTCATGAGACGGTGGACCGAAGAGATCAACATGTAGGAGCTCCAAGCATCTTGTGGTAGAGATGATAGTCTTGGCCTTGTGAGGAGCTCCATGCATTTTCCTTGTACGCAAGCCCTACAAACACGACGATCTTCTTTTAGTCCGAGAATGTGGCCACCCTTGTGGAGACTTTGCAAAGTCCTCATGTTGACATGGGCTAGTCGGCGATGCCATAACCAACCCTTGTCACCTTTGGCGAATAGGCAAAGAGCGGAAGATGTTGTCTTTCCGGAGAAATCGACAACATACAATCCGTTCTCTACATATCCAACAAAATCTACATTAAGTGTCTTGCTCCACAAGAGGACCACCATACGTTCATCAAATAAAGTACATAGACCCATACGAGCAATTTGATGAATGGAGAGTAAATTGTAACCAAGGGTCTCGACAAGGAGGACATTCACAAGTGAGATGTCGGGTGTTACCACCACCTTGCCAAGACCCAATACCTTAGATCACGTGTTGTCGCCATATGATACGGTAGAGTGAGAAGGCTCGAGGTCGACAACAATATCCTTGCTTCCGGTCATATGACTTGTGGCTCCACTATCAACCACCCACTTAGCGCCACCGGAAGCATAGTCCTACAAGGAATCAAGTCTTGGATTTAGGTACCCATTTTTCAATGGGTCCTAGCATGTTAGTAACAAGGGGTTTGGGAACCCAAATAGTCCAATCAACATTGTCCTTTTGAGGACCAATAAAGCGAGCACGAATATGTCCATAGTAATCAACAAAAAGAACATGAGAAGGGTTGTTAGAGCCGGTGAAACCCTTCGAGGCGGAGTTGGGTACTCCATCCCTTCTTGAGCTAGCATCGCTCTCCTCAAGGTTGATCTCCATGTTCTCCTTGTTCTTTGATACGTCTCCAACGTATCGATAATTTCTTATGTTCCATGCCACATTATTGATGATATCTACATGTTTTATGCACACTTTATGTCATATTTATGCATTTTCTGGAACTAACCTATTAACAAGATGCCGAAGTGCCAGTTGATGTTTTCTGCTGTTTTTGGTTTCAGAAATCCTAGTAAGGAAATATTCTAATTGGACGAAATCAACGCCCGAGTCCTATTTTTCCACGAAGCTTCCAGAAGACCGAAGAGTCAACGAAGTGGGGCCACGAGGTGGCCAGGGAGGCGGCGCGGCCCCACCCTTGGTCGCGCCAGCCTGTCTCTGGGCCCCTCGCGACGCCGACCTACCCTTCCGCCTACAAATAGCCTTCATCGGGAAACCCCGCACCGAGAGCCACGATACGGAAAACCTTCCATAGACGCCGCCGCCAATCCCATCTCGGGGGATTCGGAGATCGCCTCCGGCACCTGCCGGAGAGGGGAATCATCTCCCGAGGACTCTACACCGCCATGGTCGCCTCCGGAGTGATGTGTGAGTAGTCTACCCCTGGACTATGGGTCCATAGCAGTAGCTAGATGGTTGTCTTCTCCTCATTGTGCTTAATTGTCGGGTCTTGTGAGCTGCCAAACATGATCAAGATCATCTATCTGTAATTCTATATGTTGCGTTTGTTGGGATCCGATGAATAGAGAATACCATGTTATGTTGATTATCAATTTATATCTATGTGTTGTTTATGATCTTGCATGCTCTCCGTTATTAGTAGATGCTCTGGCCAAGTTGATGCTAGTAACTCCAAGAGGGAGTATTTATGCTCGATAGTGGGTTCATGTCTCCGTGAATCTGGGGAGTGAGAGAAACCTCTAAGATTATGGATGTGCTGTTGCCACTAGGGATAAAACATTGATGCTATGTCCGAGGATGTAGTTATTGATTACATTACGCGCAATACTTAATGCAATTGTCTCTTGTTAGCAACTTAATACTGGAAGGGGTTCGGATGATAACCTGAAGGTGGACTTTTTAGGCATAGATGCATGTTGGATAGCGGTCTATGTACTTTGTCGTAATGCCCAATTAAATCTCACTATACTCATCATAATATGTATGTGCATGGTCATGCCCTCTCTATTTGTCAATTGCCCAACCGTAATTTGTTCACCCAACATGCTGTTTATCTTATGGGAGAGACACCTCTAGTGAACTGTGGACCCCAGTCCAATTCTCTATACTGAAATACAATCTACTGCAATACTCATTCTACTGTTTTCTGCAAACAATCATCATCCACACTATACATCTAATCCTTTGTTACAACAAGCCGGTGAGATTGACAACCTCGTTGTTTCGTTGGGGCAAAGTACTTGGTTTGTGTTGTGCAGGTTCCACGTTGGCGCCGGAATCCCTGGTGTTGCGCCGCACTACATCTCGCCGCCATCAACCTTCAACGTGCTTCTTGACTCCTACGGTTCGATAAACCTTGGTTTCTACTGAGGGAAACTTGCCACTGCGCATCACACCTTCCTCTTGGGGTTCCCAACGGACGCGTGTCGAACGGAAAGACAATACGTCAACCACGCGCATCAAGCAAAATTTCTGCGCCGTTGCCGGGGAGATCAAGACACGCTGCAAGGGGTCTCCACATCCCAATCTCTTTACTTTGTTTTTGTCTTGCTTAGTTTTATTTACTACTTTGTTTGCTGCACTAAATCAAAATACAAAAAAATAGTTGCTAGTTTTACTTTATTTGCTATCTTGTTTGCTATATCAAAAACACAAAAAAAAAATTACTTGCATTTACTTTATCTAGTTTGCTTTATTTACTGTTGCTAAAATGGGTACTCCTGAAAATACTAAGTTGTGTGACTTCACAACCACAAATAATAATGATTTCTTATGCACACCTATTGCTCCACCTGCTACTACAGCAGAATTCTTTGAAATTAAACCTGCTTTACTAAATCTTGTTATGCGAGAGCAATTTTCTGGTGTTAGTTCTGATGATGCTGCTGCCCATCTCAATAATTTTGTTGAACTATGTGAAATGCAAAAATATAAAGATGTAGATGGTGAAATAATAAAATTAAAATTGTTCCCTTTCTCATTAAGAGGAAGAGCTAAAGATTGGTTGCTATCTCTGCCTAAGAATAGTATTGATTCATGGACTAAATGCAAGGATGCTTTTATTGGTAGATATTATCCCCCCGCTAAAATTATATCTTTGAGGAGTAGCATAATGAATTTTAAACAATTGGATACTGAGCATGTTGCACAAGCATGGGAAAGAATGAAATCTTTGGTTAAAAATTGCCCAACCCATGGACTGACTACTTGGATGATCATCCAAACCTTTTATGCAGGACTGAATTTTTCTTCACGGAACCTATTGGATTCAGCTGCGGGAGGTACCTTTATGTCCATCACTCTTGGTGAAGCAACAAAGCTTCTTGATAATATGATGATCAACTACTCTGAATGGCACACGGAAAGAGCTCCACAAGGTAAGAAGGTAAATTCTGTCGAAGAAACCTCTTCCTTGAGTG
Organism: Lolium multiflorum; assembly: GCA_030979885.1. Classification (NCBI taxonomy): domain Eukaryota; kingdom Viridiplantae; phylum Streptophyta; class Magnoliopsida; order Poales; family Poaceae; genus Lolium; species Lolium multiflorum. The sequence goes on along the minus strand of CM061751.1, from coordinate 115,961,575 downwards.
ATAAGATTGATGCTATTATGTCTATGCTTGTGAATGGTAGGCCTAATGTTAATCCTAATAATGTTCCGTTAGCGTCATTGGTTGCTCAAAAAGAATATGTTGATGTGAATTTCATTAAAAATAACAATTATAATAATTCTAGGCCATATCCTGCTAATGGTAACTCTTATGGTAGATACGCTTCACCTAATGAGGAAAAGATGTTAGAAATTGAAAGATCCACCAAGAACTTTATGCAATCACAATATGAGCAAAATAAATTGTTTACTAAAACTATGAATGAACAATCTACCTTGTTGAAGAATATAGGAAATCAACTTGAAAATCTGAATATGGAGATCTCTGGGTTGCAAACTAAACTTGCGAATGCTGAAAACCGAATCTCATATATGTCTGCGTCACAATCTTCTTTAATTAATAAAATGGCTGCTAAACCTAAGGATATAGATACTAAAATTACTACGACAGCAAATGCCATCCAAGTTAGAATTAATGAGAATATAAGATTGATGGCCGAATTGCGATGGGAAAGAGAAGAAAATGAAAAAGAAGATAATATAGCTAAAGTTTGGACTATTACCACCACTAGTAATGCTAATGCTACACAAGTTGCTGCACCTCCTACTATTACTAATAAAAGAATTGGTGTTAGCAATGTTTCCACTTCTAATGCAAAGCGCGAAAAACTACCTGAAACTGCTAAAACTGCTGAAACTGCCTGTGATAAAACTGCTGAAATTTTTTCCAACATTGGGGATGATGATCCCATTGCTTTAGATTATAATGGTTTGAATTTTGATGATTGCCACATCTCTGAAGTTATAAAGTTCTTACAAAAACTTTCTAAGAGTCCTAATGCTAGTGCTATAAATTTGGCTTTCATGAAACATATTACAAATGCTCTCATAAAAGCTAGAGAAGAGAAATTAGAACGCGAAGCTTCTATTCCTAGGAAGCTCGAGGATGGTTGGAAGCCCATCATTAAGATGAAGGTCAATGACTTTGATTGTAATGCTTTATGTGATCTTGGTGCAAGTATTTCTGTTATGCCTAAGAAAATCTATAATATGCTTGACTTGCCACCGCTGAAAAATTGTTATTTGGATGTTAATCTTGCTGATCATTCTACAAAGAAACCTTTGGGGAAAGTTGATAATGTTCGCATTACCGTTAACAATAACCTTGTCCCCGTTGATTTTGTTGTCTTGGATATTGAATGCAATGCATCTTGTCCCATTATATTGGGAAGACCTTTTCTTCGAACTGTTGGTGCTATCATTGATATGAAGGAAGGTAATATTAAATATCAATTTAATCTCAAGAAAGGTATGGAACACTTCCCTAGAAAGAGAATGAAGTTACCTTTTGATTCTATTATTAGAACAAATTATGATGTTGACACTTCGTCTCTTGATAATACTTGATGCACACTTTCTGCGCCTAGCTGAAAGGCGTTAAAGAAAAGCGCTTATGGGAGACAACCCATGTTTTTTACTACAGTACTTTGTTTTTATTTTGTGTCTTGGAAGTTGTTTACTACTGTAGCAACCTCTTCTTATCTTAGTTTAGTGTTTTGTTGTGCCAAGTAAAGTCGTTGATAGTAAGGTTCATACTAGATTTGGATTACTGCGCAGAAGCAGATTTCTTTGCTGTCACGAATCTGGGCAAAATTCTCTGTAGGTAACTCAGAAAATTATGCCAATTTACGTGAGTTATCCTCAGATATGTACGCAACTTTCATTCAATTTGAGCATTTTCATTTGAGCAAGTCTGGTGCCTCAATAAAATTCGTCATTACGAACTGTTCTGTTTTGACAGATTCTGCCTTTTATTTCGCATTGCCTGTTTTGTTATGTTCGATGGATATTTCGATTCCATTGACTTTCAGTAGCTTTGTGCAATGTCCAGAAGTGTTAAGAATGATTATGTCACCTCTGAACATGTATATTTTGATTGTGCACTAACCCTCTAATGAGTTGTTTTGAGTTTGGTGTGGAGGAAATTTTCAAGGATCAAAAGAGGGAGATGATACAACATGATCAAGGAGAGTGAAAGCTCTAAGCTTGGGGATGCCCCGGTGGTTCACCCCTGCATATATCAAGAAGACTCAAACGTCTAAGCTTGGGGATGCCCAAGGCATCCCCTTCTTCATCGACAATATTATCAGGTTCCTCCCCTGAAACTATATTTTTATTCCATCACATCTTATGTGCTTTGCTTGGAGCGTTGGTTTGTTTTTGTTTTTGTTTTGTTTGAATAAAATGGATCCTAGCATTCATTGTGTGGGAGAGAGACACGCTCCGCTGTAGCATATGGACAAGTATGTCCTTAGGCTTTACTCATAATATTCATGGCGAAGTTTCTTCTTCGTTAAATTGTTATATGGTTGGAATTGGAAAATGATACATGTAGTAATTTGCTAAAATGTCTTGGATAATGTGATACTTGGCAATTGTTGTGCTCATGTTTAAGCTCTTGCATCATATACTTTGCACCCATTAATGAAGAAATACATAGAGCATGCTAAGATTTGGTTTGCATATTTGGTATCTCTAAAGTCTAGATAATTTATAGTATTGAGTTTGAACAACAAGGAAGACGGTGTAGAGTCTTATAATGTTTACAATATGTCTTTTATGTGAGTTTTGCTGCACCGCTTCATCCTTGTGTTTGTTTCAAATAGCCTTGCTAGCCTAAACCTTGTATCGAGAGGGAATACTTCTCATGCATCCAAATACTTGAGCCAACCACTATGCCATTTGTGTCCACCATACCTACCTACTACATGGTATTTCTCCGCCATTCCAAAGTAAATTGCTTGAGTGCTACCATTAAACAATTCAAAATTTATTACCTTTGATTTGTGTAAATGTTTTATAGCTCATGAGGAAGTATGTGGTGTTTATCTTTCAATCTTGTTGGGCAACTTTCACCAATGGACTAGTGGCTTCATCCGCTTATCCAATAATTTTGCAAAAGAGCTGGCAATGGGATTCCCAGTCCCAAATTAATTAATAAAAATAGACACTCCTCCATGGTATGTGATTGTTGGACGGCACCCGAAGGATTCGGTTAGCCATGGCTTGAGAAAGCAAAGGTGGGGAGGAGTGTCATCATAATAAAACTAAAATAAAAAGGCACTCCTTCATGGTATGAGATTGTTGGCAGCACCAAGGATTCGGTTAGCCATGGTTTGTGAAAGAAAGGTTGGAAGGAGTGATACGTCTCCGACGTATCGATAATTTCTTATGTTCCATGCCACATTATTGATGTTATCTACATGTTTTATGCACACTTTATGTCATATTCGTGCATTTTCCGGAACTAACCTATTAACAAGATGCCGAAGTGCCAGTTCTTGTCTGCTGTTTTTGTTTCAGAAATCCTAGTAAGGAAATATTCTCGGAATTGGACGAAACCAACGCCCAGGGTCCTATTTTGCCACGAAGCTTCCAGAAGTCCGAAGAGGAGACGAAGTGGGGCCACGAGGTGGCCACACCAGGCGGCGCGCCCCCTTGGCCGCGCGGCCTCGTGCCCCCTCCGACTTGCCCTTCCGCCTACTTAAAGCCTCCGTCGCGAAACCCCGCACCGAGAGCCACGATACGAAAACCTTCCAGAGACGCCGCCATCGCCGATCCCATCTCGGGGGATCCAGGAGATCGCCTCCTGCCGGAGAGGGGAATCATCTCCCGGAGGACTCTACGCCGCCATGGTCGTGATGTGTGAGTAGTCTACCCCTGGACTATGGGTCCATAGCAGTAGCTAGATGGTTGTCTTCTCCCCATTGTGCTTCATTGTCGGATCTTGTGAGCTGCCTAACATGATCAAGATCATCTATCCGTAATTCTATATGTTGCGTTTGTTGGGATCCGATGAATAGAGAATACTTGTTATGTTGATTATCAAAGTTATGTCTATGTGTTGTTTATGATCTTGCATGCTCTCCGTTATTAGTAGATGCTCTAGCCAAGTTGATGCTAGTAACTCCAAGAGGGAGTATTTATGCTCGATAGTGGGTTCATGTCTCCGTGAATCTGGAGGGGTGACAAGAACCTCTAAGGTTATGGATGTGTTGTTGCCACTAGGGATAAAACATTGGTGCTATGTTCAAGGATGTAGTCACTAATTACATTACGCGCAATACTTAATGCACTTGTCTGTTGTTAGCAACTTAATACTGGAGGGGGTTCGGATGATAACCTGAAGGTGGACTTTTTAGGCATAGATGCATGCTGGATAGCGGTCTATGTACTTTGTCGTAATGCCCAATTAAATCTCACTATACTCATCATAATATGTATGTGCATGGTCATGCCCTCTTTATTTGTCAATTGCCCAACTGTAATTTGTTCACCCAACATGTTGTTTATCTTATGGGAGAGACACCTCTAGTGAACTGTGGACCCCGGTCCAATTCTCTATACTGAAATACAATCTACTGCAATACTTGTTCTACTGTTTTCGCAAACAATCATCTTCCACACAATACGGTTAATCCTTTGTTACAGCAAGCCGGTGAGATTGACAACCTCACTATTTCGTTGGGGCAAAGTACTTTGGTTGTGTTGTGCAGGTTCCACGTTGGCGCCGGAATCCCTGGTGTTGCGCCGCACTACATCCCGCCGCCATCAACCTTCAACGTGCTTCTTGGCTCCTCCTGGTTCGATAAACCTTGGTTTCTTTCTGAGGGAAAACTTGCTGTGCGCATCATACCTTCCTCTTGGGGTTCCCAACGAACGTGTGAGTTACACGCCATCAAGCTCTTTTTCTGGCGCCGTTGCCGGGGAGATCAAGACACGCTGCAAGGGGAGTCTCCACTTCCCAATCTCTTTACTTTGTTTTTGTCTTGCTTAGTTTTATTTACTACTTTGTTTGCTGCACTAAATCAAAATACAAAAAAATTAGTTGCTAGTTTTACTTTATTTGCTATCTTGTTTGCTATATTAAAAACACACAAAAAATTAGTTACTCGCATTTACTTTATTATCATGTCTAGTCCCGTAGTTGTTACTCTATCACCTGAGGAATCGATCTTCACTTTTAAACAAGGAGGTGAAGAGAATTTTAAAGAGGCATGGTCTAGAATTTTTGATGCTTATAGTAAAACTGAACCTAAAATGACCTTAAGCTTGCTTCTTAGTAATTTCTATTTCGGGCTTATTCTTCGCTATAGATATGCCTTAGATGCTGTAGTGGGAGGAGATTTCCTTCATTGTGATGGGGATCAAGCTTTTAATGCTATAAGGAAATTGATTACATCATTTAGCTCCGATAATAATTTTGATCCATCTCATGCTAGCATGCATAATAGATTAAACACTATTGAAACAAATATATCCTGTTTAAAAGAAGTGTATAACCGAATTCGCGAATATTATGATTATGTTCCATTAAGCTTCGAACCTTCAATGTGGGTGCCTACCGTTAAAGCTACTATTGGTGGTGAAACTTTTCCTGCCCGTTGTGATATTATGTCCGAGTTTTGCCTCATGCCTGAAAAAATTTATAAATCTTTGACACTTTGGGGACTTACTGAAGGGGGAGAAGAAATAACTCTTACGGATAACTCTGTTGTAATTCCTAAGGGTATAGCTGAAGGTGTTTTCACAACCTTTCTTGGAAGGACGGTATCCACTGATTATCTCGTTATTGAATGTGTAGGGACAGGACAAATCACGCTTGGAAGATCCCTGCTGAAACTCATGGGAGCAGTCATAGATGTTGGGAAAGGCACTCTAAATTTTACCTCTACACCCGGATGCGGTCATGTATTCCCTAGACCAAAGAGTAGGAATAAGAGTAAGAAAGGTAAGAGCAACACCCCTGGTAAGAATGCCGATGCACCACCCTTCGATAATACTTGATACACACTTTCTGCGCCTAGCTGAAAGGCGTTAAAGAAAAGCGCTTATGGGAGACAACCCATGGTTTTACCTACAGTACTTTGTTTTTATTTTGTGTCTTGGAAGTTGTTTACTACTGTAGCAACCTATCCTTATCTTAGTTTAGTATTTTGTTGTGCCAAGTAAAGTCGTTGATAGAAAAGTTCATACTAGATTTGGATTACTGCGCAGAAACAGATTTCTTTGCTGTCACGAATCTGGGCTGTTTTCTCTGTAGGTAACTCAGAAAATTATGCCAATTTACGTGAGTGATCCTCAGATATGTACGCAACTTTCATTCAATTTGAGCATTTTCATTTGAGCAAGTCTGGTGCCTCGATAAAATTCGTCAATACGAACTGTTTTGTTTTGACAGATTCTGCCTTTTATTTCGCATTGCCTCTTTTGCTATGTTGGATGAATTTCTTTGATCCATTAATGTCCAGTAGCTTTATGCAATGTCCAGAAGTGTTAAGAATGATTGTGTCACCTCTGAACATGTTAATTTTTATTGTCGCTAACCCTCTAATGAGTTGTTCTAAGTTTGGTGTGGAGAAAGTTTTCAAGGATCAAGAGAGGAGTATGATACAACATGATCAAGGAGAGTGAAAGCTCTAAGCTTGGGGATGCCCCGGTGGTTCACCCCTGCATATTCTAAGAAGACTCAAGCATCTAAGCTTGGGGATGCCCAAGGCATCCCCTTCTTCATCGACAACATTATCAGGTTCCTCCCCTGAAACTATATTTTTATTCCGTCACATCTTATGTGCTTTGCTTGGAGCGTCGGTTTGTTTTTGTTTTTGTTTTGTTTGAATAAAATGGATCCTAGCATTCACCTTATGGGAGAGAGACACGCTCCGCTGTAGCATATGGACAAGTATGTCCTTAGCTTCTACTCATAGTATTCATGGCGAAGTTTCTTCTTCGTTAAATTGTTATATGGTTGGAATTGGAAAATGATACATGTAGTAATTGCTATAATGTCTTGGGTAATGTGATACTTGGCAATTGTTGTGCTCATGTTTAAGCTCTTGCATCATATGCTTTGCACCCATTAATGAAGAAATACATAGAGCATGCTAAAATTTGGTTTGCATATTTGGTTTCTCTAAGGTCTAGATAATTTCTAGTATTGAGTTTGAACAACAAGGAAGACGGTGTAGAGTCTTATAATGTTTTCAATATGTCTTTTATGTGAGTTTTGCTGCACCGGTTCATCCTTGTGTTTGTTTCAAATAAGCCTTGCTAGCCTAAACCTTGTATCGAGAGGGAATACTTCTCATGCATCCAAAATACTTGAGCCAACCACTATGCCATTTGTGTCCACCATACCTACCTACTACATGGTATTTTCCGCCATTCCAAAGTAAATTGCTTGAGTGCTACCTTTAAAATTCCATCATTCACCTTTGCAATATATAGCTCATGGGACAAATAGCTTAAAAACTATTGTGGTATTGAATATGTAATTATGCACTTTATCTCTTATTAAGTTGCTTGTTGTGCGATAACCATGTTCACTGGGGACGCCATCAACTTTTCATTGTTGAATTTCATGTGAGTTGCTATGCATGTTCGTCTTGTCTGAAGTAAGAGCGATCTACCACCTTATGGTTAAGCATGCATATTGTTAGAGAAGAACATTGGGCCGCTAACTAAAGCCATGATCCATGGTGGAAGTTTCAGTTTTGGACATATATCCTCAATCTCAAATGAGAAAATTATTAATTGTTGTTACATGCTTATGCATAAAAGAGGAGTCCATTATCTGTTGTCTATGTTGTCCCGGTATGGATGTCTAAGTTGAGAATAATCAATAGCGAGAAATCCAATGCGAGCTTTCTCCTTAGACCTTTGTACAGGCGGCATAGAGGTACCCCTTTGTGACACTTGGTTAAAACATGTGCATTGTGATGACCCGGTAGTCCAAGCTAATTAGGACAAGGTGCGGGCACTATTAGTATACTATGCATGAGGCTTGCAACTTGTAAGATATAATTTACATGATACATATGCTTTATTACTACCGTTGACAAAACTGTTTCATGTTTTCAAAATCAAAGCTCTAGCACAAATATAGCAATCGATGCTTTTCCTCTATGGAGGACCATTCTTTTACTTTCATTGTTGAGTCAGTTCACCTATTTCTCTCTACCTCAAGAAGCAAACACTTGTGTGAACTGTGCATTGATTCCTACATACTTGCATATTGCACTTATTATATATTACTCTATGTTGACAATATCCATGAGATATACATGTTATAAGTTGAAAGCAACCGCTGAAACTTAATCTTCTTTTGTGTTGCTTCAATGCTTTTACTATGAATTATTGCTTTATGAGTTAACTCTTATGCAAGACTTATTGATGCTTGTCTTGAAGTGCTATTCATGAAAAGTCTTTGCTATATGATTCACTTGTTTACTCATGTCATATACATTGTTTTGATCGCTGCATTCACTACATATGCTTTACAAATAGTATGATCAAGGTTATGATGGCATGTCACTCCAGAAATTATCTGTGTTATCGTTTTACCTGCTCGGGACGAGCAGAACTAAGCTTGGGGATGCGATACGTCTCCGACGTATCGATAATTTCTTATGTTCCAGGCCACATTATTGATATTATCTACATGTTTTATGCACACTTTATGTCATATTCGTGCATTTTGGAACTAACCTATTAACAAGATGCCGAAGTGCCGGTTGCTGTTTTCTTTTTTGGTTTCAGAAATCCTAGTAAGGAAATATTCTCGAATTGGACGAAACCAACGCCCAGGGTCCTATTTTGCCACGAAGCTTCCAGAAGTCCGAAGAGGAGAGTGTGGCCACGAGGTGGCCACACCCTAGGGCGGCGTGGCCCCCCTTGGCCGCGCGTGTGGTGTGGGGCCCTCGTGCCCCCTCCCGACTTGCCCTTCGCCTACTTAAAGCCTCCATCGCGAAACCCCCGTACCGAGAGCCACGATATGGAAAACCTTCCGAGACGCCGCCATCGCCGATCCCATCTCGGGGGATCCAGGAGATCGCCTCCGGCACGCCGAGAGGGAATCATCTCCCGGAGGACTTTACGCCGCCATGGTCGCTCCGGAGTGATGTGTGAGTAGTCTACCCCCGGACTATGGGTCCATAGCCTAGATGGTTGTCTTCTCCCCATTGTGCTTCATTGTCGGATCTTGTGAGCTGCCTAACATGATCAAGATCATCTATCTGTAATTCTATATGTTGCGTTTGTTGGGATCCGATGAATAGAGAATACTTGTTATGTTGATTATCAAAGTTATGTCTATGCGTTGTTTATGATCTTGCATGCTCTCCGTTATTAGTAGATGCTCTGGCCAAGTTGATGCTAGTAACTCCAAGAGGGAGTATTTATGCTCGATAGTGGGTTCATGTCTCCGTGAATCTGGAGGGGTGACAAGAACCTCTAAGGTTATGGATGTGCTGTTTCCACTAGGGATAAAACATTGGTGCTATGTTCAAGGATGTAGTCACTAATTACATTACGCGCAATACTTAATGCAATTGTCTGTTGTTAGCAACTTAATACTGGAGGGGGTTCGGATGATAACCTGAAGGTGGACTTTTTAGGCATAGATGCATGCTGGATAGCGGTCTATGTACTTTGTCGTAATGCCCAATTAAATCTCACTATACTCATCATAATATGTATGTGCATGGTCATGCCCTCTTTATTTGTCAATTGCCCAACTATAATTTGTTCACCCAACATGCTGTTTATCTTATGGGAGAGACACCTCTAGTGAACTGTGGACCCGGTCCAATTCTCTATACTGAAATACAATCTACTGCAATACTTGTTCTCTGTTTTCGCAAACAATCATCTTCCACACAATACGGTTAATCCTTTGTTACAGCAAGCCGGTGAGATTGACAACCTCACTGTTTCGTTGGGGCAAAGTACTTTGGTTGTGTTGTGCAGGTTCCACGTTGGCGCGGAATCCCTGGTGTTGCGCCGCACTACATCCCGCCGCCATCAACCTTCAACGTGCTTCTTGGCTCCTCCCGGTTCGATAAACCTTGGTTTCTTTCTGAGGGAAAACTTGCTGCTATGCGCATCATACCTTCCTCTTGGGGTTCCCAACGAACGTGAGTTACACGCCATCAAGCTCTTTTTCTGGCGCCGTTGCGTGAGATCAAGACACGCTGCAAGGGAGTCTCCACTTCCCAATCTCTTTACTTTGTTTTTGTCTTGCTTAGTTTTATTTACTACTTTGTTTGCTGCACTAAATCAAAATACAAAAATTAGTTGCTAGTTTTACTTTATTTGCTATCTTGTTTGCTATATTAAAAACACAAAAAAATTAGTTACTCGCATTTACTTTATTATCATGTCTAGTCCCGTAGTTGTTACTCTATCACCTGAGGAATCGATCTTCACTTTTAAACAAGGAGGTGAAGAGAATTTTAAAGAGGCATGGTCTAGAATTTTTGATGCTTATAGTAAAACTGAACCTAAAATGACCTTAAGCTTGCTTCTTAGTAATTTCTATTTCGGGCTTATTCTTCGCTATAGATATGCCTTAGATGCTGTAGTGGGAGGAGATTTCCTTCATTGTGATGGGGATCAAGCTTTTAATGCTATAAGGAAATTGATTACATCATTTAGCTCCGATAATAATTTTGATCCATCTCATGCTAGCATGCATAATAGATTAAACACTATTGAAACAAATATATCCTGTTTAAAAGAAGTGTATAACCGAATTCGCGAATATTATGATTATGTTCCATTAAGCTTCGAACCTTCAATGTGGGTGCCTACCGTTAAAGCTACTATTGGTGGTGAAACTTTTCCTGCTCGTTGTGATATTATGTCCGAGTTTTGCCTCATGCCTGAAAAAATTTATAAATCTTTGACACTTTGGGGACTTACTGAAGGGGGAGAAGAAATAACTCTTACGGATAACTCTGTTGTAATTCCTAAGGGTATAGCTGAAGGTGTTTTCACAACCTTTCTTGGAAGGACGGTATCCACTGATTATCTCGTTATTGAATGTGTAGGGACAGGACAAATCACGCTTGGAAGATCCCTGCTGAAACTCATGGGAGCAGTCATAGATGTTGGGAAAGGCACTCTAAATTTTACCTCTACACCCGGATGCGGTCATGTATTCCCTAGACCAAAGAGTAGGAATAAGAGTAAGAAAGGTAAGAGCAACACCCCTGGTAAGAATGCCGATGCACCACCCTTCGATAATACTTGATACACACTTTCTGCGCCTAGCTGAAAGGCGTTAAAGAAAAGCGCTTATGGGAGACAACCCATGGTTTTTACCTACAGTACTTTGTTTTTATTTTGTGTCTTGGAAGTTGTTTACTACTGTAGCAACCTATCCTTATCTTAGTTTAGTATTTTGTTGTGCCAAGTAAAGTCGTTGATAGAAAAGTTCATACTAGATTTGGATTACTGCGCAGAAACAGATATCTTTGCTGTCACGAATCTGGGCTGTTTTCTCTGTAGGTAACTCAGAAAATTATGCCAATTTACGTGAGTGATCCTCAGATATGTACGCAACTTTCATTCAATTTGAGCATTTTCATTTGAGCAAGTCTGGTGCCTCGATAAAATTCGTCAATACGAACTGTTCTGTTTTGACAGATTCTGCCTTTTATTTCGCATTGCCTCTTTTGCTATGTTGGATGAATTTCTTTGATCCATTAATGTCCAGTAGCTTTATGCAATGTCCAGAAGTGTTAAGAATGATTGTGTCACCTCTGAACATGTTAATTTTTATTGTCGCTAACCCTCTAATGAGTTGTTCTAAGTTTGGTGTGGAGGAAGTTTTCAAGGATCAAGAGAGGAGTATGATACAACATGATCAAGGAGAGTGAAAGCTCTAAGCTTGGGGATGCCCCGGTGGTTCACCCCTGCATATTCTAAGAAGACTCAAGCGTCTAAGCTTGGGGATGCCCAAGGCATCCCCTTCTTCATCGACAACATTATCAGGTTCCTCCCTGAAACTATATTTTTATTTCGTCACATCTTATGTGCTTTGCTTGGAGCGTCGGTTTGTTTTTGTTTTTGTTTTGTTTGAATAAAATGGATCCTAGCATTCACCTTATGGGAGAGAGACACGCTCCGCTGTAGCATATGGATAAGTATGTCCTTAGCTTCTACTCATAGTATTCATGGCGAAGTTTCTTCTTCGTTAAATTGTTATATGGTTGGAATTGGAAAATGATACATGTAGTAATTGCTATAATGTCTTGGGTAATGTGATACTTGGCAATTGTTGTGCTCATGTTTAAGCTCTTGCATCATATGCTTTGCACCCATTAATGAAGAAATACATAGAGCATGCTAAAATTTGGTTTGCATATTTGGTTTCTCTAAGGTCTAGATAATTTCTAGTATTGAGTTTGAACAACAAGGAAGACGGTGTAGAGTCTTATAATGTTTTCAATATGTCTTTTATGTGAGTTTTGCTGCACCGGTTCATCCTTGTGTTTGTTTCAAATAAGCCTTGCTAGCCTAAACCTTGTATCGAGAGGGAATACTTCTCATGCATCCAAAATACTTGAGCCAACCACTATGCCATTTGTGTCCACCATACCTACCTACTACATGGTATTTTCCGCCATTCCAAAGTAAATTGCTTGAGTGCTACCTTTAAAATTCCATCATTCACCTTTGCAATATATAGCTCATGGGACAAATAGCTTAAAAACTATTGTGGTATTGAATATGTAATTATGCACTTTATCTCTTATTAAGTTGCTTGTTGTGCGATAACCATGTTCACTGGGGACGCCATCAACTTTTCATTGTTGAATTTCATGTGAGTTGCTATGCATGTTCGTCTTGTCTGAAGTAAGAGCGATCTACCACCTTATGGTTAAGCATGCATATTGTTAGAGAAGAACATTGGGCCGCTAACTAAAGCCATGATCCATGGTGGAAGTTTCAGTTTTGGACATATATCCTCAATCTCAAATGAGAAAATTATTAATTGTTGTTACATGCTTATGCATAAAAGAGGAGTCCATTATCTGTTGTCTATGTTGTCCCGGTATGGATGTCTAAGTTGAGAATAATCAATAGCGAGAAATCCAATGCGAGCTTTCTCCTTAGACCTTTGTACAGGCGGCATAGAGGTACCCCTTTGTGACACTTGGTTAAAACATGTGCATTGTGATGACCCGGTAGTCCAAGCTAATTAGGACAAGGTGCGGGCACTATTAGTATACTATGCATGAGGCTTGCAACTTGTAAGATATAATTTACATGATACATATGCTTTATTACTACCGTTGACAAAATTGTTTCATGTTTTCAAAATCAAAGCTCTAGCACAAATATAGCAATCGATGCTTTTCCTCTATGGAGGACCATTCTTTTACTTTCATTGTTGAGTCAGTTCACCTATTTCTCTCTACCTCAAGAAGCAAACACTTGTGTGAACTGTGCATTGATTCCTACATACTTGCATATTGCACTTATTATATATTACTCTATGTTGACAATATCCATGAGATATACATGTTATAAGTTGAAAGCAACCGCTGAAACTTAATCTTCTTTTGTGTTGCTTCAATGCTTTTACTATGAATTATTGCTTTATGAGTTAACTCTTATGCAAGACTTATTGATGCTTGTCTTGAAGTGCTATTCATGAAAAGTCTTTGCTATATGATTCACTTGTTTACTCATGTCATATACATTGTTTTGATCGCTGCATTCACTACATATGCTTTACAAATAGTATGATCAAGGTTATGATGGCATGTCACTCCGAAATTATCCGTGTTATCGTTTTACCTGCTCGGGACGAGCAGAACTAAGCTTGGGGATGCTGATACGTCTCCGACGTATCGATAATTTCTTATGTTCCATGCCACATTATTGATGTTATCTACATGTTTTATGCACACTTTATGTCATATTCGTGCATTTTCTGGAACTAACCTATTAACAAGATGCCGAAGTGCCATTTTTGTTTTCTGTTTTTGGTTTCAGAAATCCTAGTAAGGAAATATTCTCGGAATTGGACGAAACCAACGCCCAGGGTCCTATTTTGCCACGAAGCTTCCGAAGTCCGAAGAGGAGACGGGCCCAGGCCACACCCTAGGCGGCGCGGCCCCCTGGCCGCGTGGCCCGTGGTGTGGGGCCCTCGTGCCCCCTCCCGACTTGCCCTTCCGCCTACTTAAAGCCTCCGTCGTGAAACCCCCATCGAGAGCCACGATACGGAAAACCTTCCGAGACGCCGCCATCGCCGATCCCATCTCGGGGGATCCAGAGATCGCCTCCGGCACCCGCCGGAGAGGGGAATCATCTCCGGAGGACTCTACACCGCCATGGTCGCCTCCGGAGTGATGTGTGAGTAGTCTACCCCTGGACTATGGGTCCATAGCAGTAGCTAGATGGTTGTCTTCTCCCCATTGTGCTTCATTGTCGGATCTTGTGAGCTGCCTAACATGATCAAGATCATCTATCTGTAATTCTATATGTTGCGTTTGTTGGGATCCGATGAATAGAGAATACTTGTTATGTTGATTATCAAAGTTATGTCTATGTGTTGTTTATGATCTTGCATGCTCTCCGTTATTAGTAGATGCTCTGGCCAAGTTGATGCTAGTAACTCCAAGAGGGAGTATTTATGCTCGATAGTGGGTTCATGTCTCCGTGAATCTGGAGGGGTGACAAGAACCTCTAAGGTTATGGATGTGCTGTTGCCACTAGGGATAAAACATTGGTGCTATGTTCAAGGATGTAGTCACTAATTACATTACGCGCAATACTTAATGCAATTGTCTGTTGTTAGCAACTTAATACTGGAGGGGTTCGGATGATAACTGAAGGTGGACTTTTTAGGCATAGATGCATGCGGATAGCGGTCTATGTACTTTGTCGTAATGCCCAATTAAATCTCACTATACTCATCATAATATGTATGTGCATGGTTATGCCCTCTTTATTTGTCAATTGCCCAACTGTAATTTGTTCACCCAACATGCTGTTTATCTTATGGGAGAGACACCTCTAGTGAACTGTGGACCCCGGTCCAATTCTCTATACTGAAATACAATCTACTGCAATACTTGTTCTATTGTTTTCTGCAAACAATCATCTTCCACACAATACGGTTAATCCTTTGTTACAGAGCCGGTGAGATTGACAACCTCACGTTTCGTTGGGGCAAAGTACTTTGGTTGTGTTGTGCAGGTTCCACGTTGGCGCCGGAATCCCTGGTGTTGCGCCGCACTACATCCCGCCGCCATCAACCTTCAACGTGCTTCTTGGCTCCTCCTGGTTCGATAAACCTTGGTTTCTTTCTGAGGGAAAACTTGCTGCTGTGCGCATCATACCTTCCTCTTGGGTTTCCCAACGAACGTGTGAGTTACACGCCATCAGAGTGCCACACAAAAATAAAATAAAATGGGAGCCGCTCTTTGAAGGTTTGTCTGGCAAGGGGGTTAGAGTACCCACTACCATTCGTTGACAACAACAAACACCTCTCAAAATTTTACTTTTATTGCTCTCTATATGTTTTCAAAATCAAAGCTCTAGCACAAATATAGCAATCGATGCTTTCCTCTTTGAAGGACCTTTCTTTTACTTTTATGTTGAGTCAGTTCACCTATCTCTCTCCACCTCAAGAAGCAAACACTTGTGTGAACTGTGCATTGATTCCTACATACTTGCATATTGCACTTGTTATATTACTCTATGTTAACAATATCCATGAGATATACATGTTATAAGTTGAAAGCAACCGCTGAAACTTCATCTTCCTTTGTGTTGCTTCAATACCTTTACTTTGAATTATTGCTTTATGAGTTAACACTTATGCAAGACTTATTGATGCTTGTCTTGAAGTGCTATTCATGAAAAGTCTTTGCTATATGATTCAGTTGTTTACTCATGTCATTTACATTGTTTTGATCGCTGCATTCACTACATATGCTTAAAATAGTATGATCAAGGTTATGATGGCATGTCACTCCAGAAATTATCTTTGTTTATCGTTTACCTGCTCGGACGAGCAGGAACTAAGCTTGGGGATGCTGATACGTCTCCGACGTATCGATAATTTCTTATGTTCCATGCCACATTATTGATGATATCTACATGTTTTATGCACACTTTATGTCATATTTATACATTTTCTGGAACTAACCTATTAACAAGATGCCGAAGTGCCAGTTGCTGTTTTCTGCTGTTTTTGGTTTTAGAAATCCTAGTAAGGAAATATTCTCGGAATTGGACGAAATCAACGCCCGGGTCCTATTTTGCCACGAAGCTTCCAAGACCGAAGAGTCAACGAAGTGGGCCACGAGGTGGCCGGGAGGGTGGCGGCGCGGCCCCACCCTTGGTCGCGCCAGCTGTCTCCGGCCCTCGCGACGCCCCGACCTACCCTTCCGCCTACAAATAGCCTTCGTCGCGAAACCCCCAGACCGAGAGCCACGATACGGAAAACCTTCCGAGACGCCGCCGCCGCCAATCCCATCTCGGGGATTCAGGAGATCGCCTCGGCACCCTGCCGAGAGGGGAATCATCTCCCGGAGGACTCTACACCGCCATGGTCGCCTCCGGAGTGATGTGTGAGTAGTCTACCCCTGGACTATGGGTCCATAGCAGTAGCTAGATGGTTGTCTTCTCCTCATTGTGCTTAATTGTCGGGTCTTGTGAGCTGCCGAACATGATCAAGATCATCTATCTATAATTCTATATGTTGCGTTTGTTGGGATCCGATGAATAGAGAATACCATGTTATGTTGATTATCAATTTATATCTATGTGTTGTTTATGATCTTGCATGCTCTCCGTTATTAGTAGATGCTCTGGCCAAGTTGATGCTAGTAACTCCAAGAGGGAGTATTTATGCTCGATAGTGGGTTCATGTCTCCGTGAATCTGGGGGAGTGAGAGAAACCTCTAAGATTATGGATGTGCTGTTGCCACTAGGGATAAAACATTGATGCTATGTCCGAGGATGTAGTTATTGATTACATTACGCGCAATACTTAATGCAATTGTCTGTTGTTAGCAACTTAATACCGGAAGGGGTTCGGATGATAACCTGAAGGTGGACTTTTTAGGCATAGATGCATGCTGGATAGCGGTCTATGTACTTTGTCGTAATGCCCAATTAAATCTCACTATACTCATCATAATATGTATGTGGATGGTCATGCCCTCTCTATTTGTCAATTGCCCAACTGTAATTTGTTCACCCAACATGCTGTTTATCTTATGGGAGAGACACCTCTAGTGAACTGTGGACCCCGGTCCAATTCTCTATATTGAAATACAATCTACAATACTCGTTCTACTGTTTTCTGCAAACAATCATCATCCACACTATAAATCTAATCCTTTGTTACAGCAAGCAGGTGAGATTGACAACCTCGCTGTTTCGTTGGGGCAAAGTACTTGGTTTGTGTTGTGCAGGTTCCACGTTGGCGCCGGAATCCCTGGTGTTGCGCCGCACTACATCTCGCCGCCATCAACCTTCAACGTGCTTCTTGACTCCTACTGGTTCAATAAACCTTGGTTTCTATTGAGGGAAACTTGCCGCTGTGTGCATCACACCTTCCTCTTGGGGTTCCCAACGGACGCGTGTCGAACGGAAAGACAATACGTCAACCACGCGCATCATTCTTCTTCTTCTTGGTCCTCTTATTCCTCTTTCTCTTTGGCTTGGTAGCCACTCCTTCATTGTAAGAGCCCTCTTTGACTCCATCTTCAGCTTCAATGACTCCTTCCAAGTACTTGGCTTGAACTTGGAGTCTATCAACTTTGGCCTTCAAACGATTGACTTCATCTTCATGCTCCGGATGAGGGTGGCAAATATCAAACACTTGGACTTCCTTTGCCTTGTTCACCCGGAAGTGTTCCATCAAAGCTTCTTCTTGGAGAGCGTTCATCTTCATGAGTAAGCGCTTGTCACTCTCCATCTTGGCAATGTCACTTTCATGAGTGCAACACGCACGGTCCTTGCTCAAAGGAAAGTACTCCTTCAATGCTTCCTCTTGCATGGAATTGACTTCCATGAGCTTGGCTTCCCTTCTCTTCAAGGCGGCTATTTCTTCCTCATGATCACAACAAGTGGCCTTCTCCTTGCTCATGCGGAGACATTCCACCAAAGACTCTTCTTGCATGCTACTCAAACTCAATAGCTTGGCCTTGGTGGTCTCAAGAGTGGCAATTTCTTCTTCATGGTTGCAACATGAGGTCTTCTCCTTGCACAAGCGGTAATATTCATCCAAGGCTTCTTCTTGAAGAGCATTGACTTCCAAGAGAAGAGCATTGTGCTTCCTCAAGGAAGCAACTTGATCAACAAGCTCGTCATGGCAAGAGTTGGGGTCGTCATCATCTTTCTCTTTGTTAGCTTCCTCGAGAGAGAGCATCTTCTTTTTGAGCTCACCCATCAAACCAAGAGCATGGTCTCGATCCTTGGTGAGTCGAGAAACAATAGCTTCGTTGGAGTCTTCAAGGACGATGACACTAGCTTCAAGAGACATGCGCAAATTTAGTTCATCTTCAAGCTCTTCTTTGAGAGAGGAAATCTCATTTGCCGCTTCCCTTTCCAACCTCTCCTTCTCCTCTATAAGGTCTTGTGCCGCACCAAGTTGGCTCAAGAGAGCCCCAACATGAGTCTTGGTATCCCCTTGCATGTTAGTGAGAAAAGAATCCAAACCCATAATCTCACGTTTAACGGTGAGACTAGTGGCATCATCAATATATAAGGCATTAGTCGAGGATGATGGTTTGGAAGGGGATTTTACCTCCGTGGATACCTTTGCCATAAGGCAACGAGCATTGTTGGTGACGAGGTTCTCATTGGGAGAGTCAAAGAGGGAGATAGAGGGAGTGGTAATGGCGATGGCGGCCACTCCCTCTCCTTCCTTGTTGGAGCTCTTGTCCTCACTTTCTTCATCATCATCGGAGGAGTACTCTTCTCGAATGATGAAGGCTCTAGGCTTCTTGGTGAAGGAGACCTTGTCGTCATCGGACTTGGGGGAGAACTTGGAGAATCCTTTGGAGAGTGACTTGAACTTTTCCTTGCGGATAAGCCTTCCACCATGATCTTCTCTTCTCTCAAACATACAATCCGCGACAAAATGATTCTTGTCGCCGCAATTGTAGCATGTTCTTCCCCTTTGCCCCTCCCTTGGGCTCTTGGAGAAACTTCTTGGAGAATCACGTGATCTTCTTGGTCTTGTGCTTCGGGACTTGTTTCCATCCCAAAATTTCTTGGCGGCGAGAGCCATGTGCTCATGATAATTGATCTTGAGATCACCCGGTCCCCACTCAATGGGATCCTCATCGCTTTCACTAGCCTCATGTACCCTCATCTTCAATGCAAGGTTGGGCTTGCGGGAGTTGTGGGCGCGAGCAACAAGATCCTCCGCATTCTTCTTGGAGATGTCCAAAGCGATGACTTCGCTAAGGACTTCATCGGATGTCATAGCACGGAAGGAGGCGTTTTGGCGGATGGCCGTCAACTTCACTTCCTCATAAGGGAGGAGAGCATTGTAGAACTTGCGCTTGATCCAATGGTCATCCACAAACGTTGCTCCAAGATCTTGCATTTGTACGGCAAGAGCGATGAGGCGCCGATACATTTCTTTGGGGGACTCTCCTTCATTCATGATGAAGTTGTCGGCCATGTTGTTCACTTCATCAAAACGAGAGCTTTGGATGCTCTCATTTCCGAGGAAGAGCTTCTCAAGTTTATCCCATGCTTCCTTGGCGGTCTTGAGCGAGTGGATATGAGCGCGGTCCTTGGGCGTGATGGCCATGTGAATCATGTTGATGGCGGTGGCGTTGAGTTGGACATCCACCACTTCTCTTCTTGTCAAGCTCTTTGGGTTTCGTGGTGAGTAGCCCTCCTCGATGATACGCCAAAGCTCGGTAGATGCGCTGCGCACATGAGAACGCATTAAGAATTGCCAATTTTCAAAGTTATTTGACTCAAGTAACGGTGGTGAACCATGCGACAAGATATGTGGCATAGGTATTGGAACGTTTATGGTGTAATCACTTGGTGGTGGCACCTCATGATAACCCCCTAGACGTTCCGCAACCGGTGTCTCATCCTTCCCCTTTGTTGAAGTGCCGGTCTCCCCAAGCCCTTCCTTTTGTGGATCCTTTGTCGTTTGCGCGACAAAGTCAACAAGAGGAAATGGGTTAGCTTTTGGTGGGGGATCCTCGGCACTTGCTTTAGGATCAACAATAGGGTTCGGCTTTTGAGCAACCAACTCCATCATCATCGCCTTCATTTGGTTAACGATGGATGACTCCAATTTCTTGAGGTCATCCAACGTAGCCGTTGTGGTATCGATGGGAGATGATGGAGCGGGTGGCACAAGGGAAGGTGACCCATTCCCACCCATCTCTTGTTCGGCCATTTCTTAGGCGGTAAAGCCCGAGCAAGAAAACCTTGCTCTGATACCACTTGAATGGATTGTAGCGAACAAGAGGGAGGGGGGCGAATGGCGCTACGACAAGTTTTAGCCTTTTTCAATTTTTAGTGCAACAGAAGATAAAGGTGATAGCTTTAGCGATAGCGGTGTTCCTACAATGATCCTAGGACAAGTGCAATAAGCAAAGGAATCAACAATATAGTAAGAGTAAGGAGCGAGACAACCGGGGGCGCGGAGACGAGGCGAGGTTTGTTTCCCGCAGTTCCTTCCACAATAGGAAGTACGTCTGCGTTGAGGAGGTGCTAGTCTCACACAAGAGACTAGACGGCCACACCACGAAGGAAGGCCTCACCTTCTTCCTCGAGAGAGCTCCACGAAGGTGCTCCCCCTTCTCCACTAAGGCACCGGTCGAGGCGGTGATTCCTTCACAAGGTTGGGGCAATGTTGAGGAAATCACTTATCGGTGTTAACTCGGTTGGCTGACGATTAGCGATTAATAGGCAAATCGGCCGATTAATCGGGCGATAAATGAGTTAATCGGGCGATAAATGAGTTTATCGGCTAATCGGTGACCACAAAATAGGGATTAATCGGGCGATTAATCGTTGAATCGGACGATTTTTTGAACAGTGGGTTGGGGCGAGCTCCACACACAAGGATGCTCCCAACACCCTATGGAGCTAGTACTGTTGGAGATATGCCCAAGAGACAATAATAAAATGGTTATTATAATATATCTTTGTGTTTATGATAATGTTTACATACCATGCTATAATTGTATTAACCGAAACATTGATACATGTGTGTTATGTAAACAACAAGGAGTCCCTAGTATGCCTCTTAACTAGCTTGTTGATTAATAGATGATTAGTTTCATAAATCATGAACATTGGATGTTATTAATAACAAGGTTATATCATTGTATGAATGATGTAATGGACACACCCAATTAAGCGTAGCATAAGATCACGTCATTAAGTTATTTGCTATAAGCTTTCGATACATAGTTACCTAGTCCTTATGACCATGAGATTATGTAAATCACTTATACCAGAAAGGTGCTTTGATTACATCAAACACCACTGCGTAAATGGGTGGTTATAAAGGTGGGATTAAGTATCCGGAAAGTATGAGTTGAGGCATATGGATCAACAGTGGGATTTGTACATCCCGATGACGGATAGATATACTGGGCCCTCTCGGTGGAATGTCGTCTAATGTCTTGCAAGCATATGAATAAGTTCATAAGAGATCACATACCACGGTACGAGTAAAGAGTACTTGTCAGAGATGAGGTTGAACAAGGTATAGAGTGATACCGATGATCAAACCTCGGACAAGTAAAATATCGCGTGACAAAGGGAATTGGTATCGTATGTGAATGGTTCATTCGATCACTAAAGTCATCGTTGAATATGTGGGAGCCATTATGGATCTCCAGATCCCGCTATTGGTTATTGGTCGGAGAGAAGTCTCAACCATGTCTACATAGTTCACGGACCGTAGGGTGACACACTTAAGGTTTGATGTCGTTTAAGTAGATATGGAATATGGAATGGAGTTCGAAGTTTTGTTCGGAGTCTCGGATGGGATCCAGGACATTACGAGGAGTTCCGGAATGGTCCGGAGAATAAGATTCATATATAGGAAGTCATTTTCTAGGTTTGAAAATGATCCGGTATTTTCTCTGGAAGGTTCTAGAAGAGTCCGGAAGAAATAAGGATGGAAGGTGGAGTCCCAGAGGGACTCCACCCACCTTGGCCGGCCAGCCTAAGGGAGGAGGAGTCCCAAGTGGACTCCCCACCATGGTGGCCGGCCACCCCACCAAGGAAAGGGGGAGTCCCACTCCCCCTAGGTTTGGTCACATGGAAGGTTTTTGTTGGGGTCTTATTCGGACACTTTGACCTAAACCTTGGGGCTTCCACCTATATAAAGAGGGGAGGAGAGGGGCTGGCCGGCCACCACAACACCACCATGGCCGCACCCCTCAAGGCTGCCCTAGCCGGCGCCCCTCTCCCAAACCCTAGCGGTTCCCTCCTACTTCTCTCTCCCACATAGCTTAGGCGAAGCTCTGTGGAGATCTCCACCACCACCGCCACCACGCCGTCGTGCTGCCGGGATTCCGAGGAGGATCTACTACTTCCGCTGCCCGCTTGAACGGGGAGAAGGACGTCGTCTTCATCAACACCGAACGTGTGACCGAGTACGGAGGTGCTGCCCGATCGTGGCACCGTGATCAAGATCTTCTACGCGCTTTTGCAAGCGGCAAGTGATCGTCTACCGCAGCAATAAGAGCCTACTCTTATAGGCTTTGGAAATCTTCAAGGGTTAGTCTCGTTCATTCCCTCGTTGCTCCCATCTTCTAGATCGCATCTTGGCTTGGATTGCGTTCTCGTGGTAGGAAATTTTTGTTTTCTATGCAACGAATCCCTACAGTGGTATCAGAGCCGTGTCTATGCATAGATGGTTGCACGAGTAGAACACAATGGTTTTGTTGGCGTTGATGCTCTTGTTATCTTTAGGTTGAGTACTTTGCATCTTGGTGGCATAGTGGGATGAAGCGGCCCGGACTAACTTTACATGACCGCGTTCATGAGACTTGTTCCTCGTTCGACATGCAACTTGTATTGCATAAGAGGCTTTGCAGGTTTCTGTCTCTCCTACTATAGTGAAGATTCAATTTACTCTTCTATTGAAAACACTAGTATCACCGTTGTGGTTCATGTTCGTAGGTAGATTAGATCTTTCTCGAAAACCCTAAACCACGTAAAATATGCAAATAACTTGTTTTTGCAGGCTTTGGTGATGTGATATGGCCATAATGTGATGATGAATATGTATGAGATGATCATTATTGTATTGTGGCAACCGGCAGGAGCCTTATGGTTGTCTTTAATTTTCATGTTGAGTAGTATTTCAAAGTAGTTGTAATAGTTGCTACATGAGGTGAACAACCATGAAGACGGCGCCATGAACCTTGACGCTACGCCGACGATGATCGAGATCATGCCCGTTGATGATGGAGATCATGTCCGTGCTTTGGAGATGAAGATCGAAGGCGCAAAGACTAAGGGCCATATCATATCACATATGAATTGCATGTGATGTTAATCCTTTATGCATCTTATTTTGCTTAGATCACGACGGTAGCATTATAAGATGATCCTTCACATTAATATCAAGATAATAAAGTGTTCTCCTCGTATGCACCGTTGCCAAAGTTCGTCGTTTCAAAGCATCTCGTGATGATCGGATGTGATAGATTCAACGTTCATATACAACGGGTGTAAGCCATGTTGCACACGCGGAATACTTGGGTTTGCTTGACGAGCCTAGCATGTACAGACATGGCCTCGGGACAACGGAAACCGAAAGGTTGAACACGAGTCATATGGATGATATGATCAACATGTTGATGTTCACCATTGAAGCTACATCATCTCACGTGATGATCGGTTTTGGTGTAGTGGATTTGGATCGTGTACCACTTAAACACTATGAGGGATGTTGTATTAAGTGGGAGTTCATTAGTAATTAGATTAAAACATGAACTAATTATCATGAACATAGTCTGAGTAGTATTTTGAATTAATTTTGTAGTATTGGCATCCGTTTTTCTACCATGCGCTAGTCTTGTTATTGAGATAGAAATACTGTTAAAATCTGACAAGAAACTTTACGGACTGGTACCGTATTGTTAAAGAATCAAGAAGTGATTAAGTCCTATAGCAAACTTTTAGTAAACCTCACATTGTTGATTCAAAGAGCTATGGTTTCAATTAGTACATAAAGTTATCTTGTCTCCGTGAAACTTGAAGTTCAAATCTGTTTGAAAAGTAAGGAGCTGAAAATTTAGTTTTCAGAAATAATCAAGGTATGAGATATATGTGATATCTAAGACCTTATTGCAAGATGATAGAATATAATTTGGTGAGACTACATAAACTCATAAGTTTTATGAGAATGTACAAAGGTTGAAGATGCAAGGCGTCCCAATCCTCCAACTATTGGGGCACTAAAAATATTCGCATATCCATGAAGTTATCATCCTTAGTATGCACCGTTGCTAAGACTCGTCGTTTCGAAGCATCACGTGATGAACATGTGTGATAGATTCTACGTGTACATACAACGGGTGCAAGCCAGATTTGCACATGCGAATACCAAGGTTAAAACTTTACGAGCCTAGCATGTACAGACATGGTCTCGGAAAGTCGTCATGATATGATGGATAAAATTATGAGTGAAATTGTTCATCATATTACAAAGTTACTAATAGTGAAATCTAAAACACTTGTCATATGATGATCAACTTAAAAGTAAGAACCTCAAGGTTATTGGTATTTGACCAACAAACCTAGAAGTTAATAATGTTAAAGTGTTTTTCTGAATAATGAGGAAAGCTGAAAGAGAAACTACAAAAGATTATTGGCAGAAAGAAAGAAAAGACTAGAATGTCTAGCTCAGGTGTATATAAATGATATACATGTTATGGTTGTATTCCTAGTTAGGTCACACAATAAAATTCTTGGGTATTAGTACTATATTGGTTGGTATGAAGTGTCATACAAAACAACGCAATACAAGAATACAATGGCCTAAGTGACTGACAAGGAATATGATAGGAATGCACGTCTGGAACAAAATAAAGTGTTATTATGTTCATCGTTAGCATTCTATCTAGCCCTTAGAATTTATAATAAAGAACTTAATAATTGTTATTTTGCTCTGGTCAAATGAAAACAATGAGTTGTTCAAATTATGACATTACTCCATGTACGATGGATAAGTTATTATAAATCTTAATGGTGAAACACACATACATAACACTGACGCTAAAATGCCATAAGGCAAATGATTTGAATTCCACGTATTTGTGGAACCGCCATTTAGGTCATGTTAGAAAGGAACGCATGAAGGAACTCCATGCAAATGGATTTTGGAGTCATTTGATTTTTGAATCATTTGGCGCTTGCAAATCTTTTCTAAAAGAGAATGATTAAAATACCGTTCATAGGCCAAGAGTTGAACGGACAACTAACTTAGTGAAAACATACATGATGATATATGTGGTTCACTGGGCATAGTTGTGTGCGGGAGATTCTTCTACTTCATGAAAACTTCCAACAATAAATTGAGTATATATTCGATAAGGAAGAAGTTTGAAACATTTGAATGGATTCAAATAAATTTCAGCATGAAGTGGAAATCATCGTAATAGAAAAATCAAATATCTATGATTGGATCATGGTGGAAATATTTGAATTACGAGTTTTAGCAAACATCTAAGAGAGTCATGAAATTGTTCTACAAATCACATTTCTTGGAGTATCATAATGATGATATAGTATCCGGGAGATGTATCCAAACCTTGTTGGATTAATGATGAGATAAAATATTATGACGCCATTATATTTTCGTGGATTATGCTTTAGTGACTACCGCTTTAACACTGAATAGAGCATCATCATGATCCATTGAAATGACACCATACGAGTTATGGCATGGGTATAAACCCTAATAGTCCTTTCTTTAAATTTTGGTTTAAAAGTTTACAACCGAAATCGGATAAATGTCTTTGTTGGTTATCCCAAAGAATTGATTGGGAATTCTTTCCACTATGAAGTAAAAGACAAAAGTGTTTGTTAATGTTACTTGCTTATTTCCAAGAAATTGTTTTCTAGCGAAATATTTGAGTGGGAGGACAATAGAACTTGATAAGGTTTATGAACCTGAGCATAATGATCAGAGTAGCGCAGCATTGGAATTGGTTCCGGAAGCGGCCACGGCGATCATGGCTCCCATGACTACAAATTGTTTTAGCCATGGAGATCGAAGTACATATTGAACCTTGTAACTATGGTCTACTTTGTGATCAAATAAATGATTTGTGGACAAAGGATTGATTTAGAACAATGATAAACCAACTACAAACAAAGAAGTTATGATGGGCCCTAACTCCGTTAAAATGGCTATATGCCATGAAATCCAAGATAGATGAATACTTTTTTGAAAGTAAATGGATCTATAAAAATTGATGAAGCTTGACTTGTTGAAAAGTTGTTTATGACAAAGTTCAAAGAGTTGACTACGATAAGATTAGATCTTCCGTAGCAATGCTTATAGTCTATGTGGATTATTCTAGTAATCACTACATATTTCTTTTATGAGATATGTTAGTAGGATGGCAAAATACATAACTTATCAGAAGTGTGTATTAAAAGGTGTATACAAGATACAACCAAGAGTTTTGCTGGTCCGTGGAATACTAGATAGGTATACAAACTTCAATTGGATGAAGTAAGTATCATGGAGTTGGAATCTTCACCAGATGAAATAGTCAAAGAGTTTTTGATTTCATCAGAGACGATGAAGAGACTTGCATTTGCAAGAAATTAAGTGGGAGCGCTGAGACATATTTATAATACTTTATGTAGATGACATATAGTTGGTTATAAATGATGTAATTATATACTTGATTAAAAAGGTTTCATTGAGAAATTAACTTCAATGAAAGGATATGGACTGAAACAAATTTAGTGACAAGATCTATGAAGATAGATTTAAACACATAATAAGTTTAAGTCAAAGTACATAGAATGGATATTGAAGTAGTTCAATATAGAAATATTAAGAAAATGTTCTTGTCATGTGAAGTTTTAACAAGACTTGAGTGTATCTGACACTCAATGAGTAAAAACACATGAGTGATTATAGATCACAAATAATATGTACACAATCAGATGTCATGTGCTCTTAAAAGTGTTATGAGCATGTACCAGAATGATTCATGCGATGATCATTGAAAAACAGTAAGAATATTCTTGAGTACTTAAGAAGAACCAAGGATATATATATAGTTTTGTATGGAGAAATGACAAACAAATCGCTGTAAAGTGTTGCACCGATATTTGTTTTGTCACATATGAAAATAAATTTTCAATCTCAAATTAGACTAAGTGTTGTTTAAAAGGTAGCACAATGAGCTAGAAGTTGTCTATGCTAGATTTAGAAGATTTCTAAATATTGTGACGGATTCTGCAAAATAAGGTAGAGTATGTCATTGTTTTGACAATGACAAAGGATGTTAAAGTCAAGAGGTTCTTTGAGAACTTGGTGTAGTTCCGACAGAGTCAGAACTTTGAAGCTATATTGTGTGTGACAATATTAGTGACATATTTCAGACCACGGAATTAAGGTTCCACCAAAAGACCAAACATATTTAATGCCGACTCATTTGGAAATGAGTGATGCATTGAGACGCAAATGAATTACAAAATACATACGTTTCTGAGCGTGTCAGATCCGTTGACTAAAACCTCTCCCGTGAGCAATACATGATAAAGCACTGGAAGGCCAAGGTGTTATATCTTTACAAAGGTAAACTAGATTATTGACTCTAGTGCAAGTGGGAGACTGTTGGAGATATGCCCAAGAGACAATAATAAAATGGTTATTATAATATATGTTTGTGTTTATGATAATGTTTACATACCATGCTATAATTGTATTAACCGAAACATTGATACATGTGTGTTATGTAAACAACAAGGAGTCCCTAGTATGCCTCTTAACTAGCTTGTTGATTAATAGATGATTAGTTTCATAAATCATGAACATTGGATGTTATTAATAACAAGGTTATATCATTGTATGAATGATGTAATGGACACACCCAATTAAGCGTAGCATAAGATCATGTCATTAAGTTATTTGCTATAAGCTTTCGATACATAGTTACCTAGTCCTTATGACCATGAGATCATGTAAATCACTTATACCGGAAAGGTGCTTTGATTACATCAAACGCCACTGCGTAAATGGGTGGTTATAAAGGTGGGATTAAGTATACGGAAAGTATGAGTTGAGGCATATGGATCAACAGTGGGATTTGTCCATCCCGATGATGGATAGATATACTCTGGGCCCTCTCGGTGGAATGTCGTCTAATGTCTTGCAAGCATATGAATAAGTTCATAAGAGACCACATACCACGGTACGAGTAAAGAGTACTTGTCAGAGATGAGGTTGAACAAGGTATAGTGTGATACCGATGATCAAACCTCGGACAAGTAAAATATCGCGTGACAAAGGGAATTGGTATCGTATGTGAATGGTTCATTCGATCACTAAAGTCATCGTTGAATATGTGGGAGCCATTATGGATCCCCAGATCCCGCTATTGGTTATTGGTCGGAGAGAAGTCTCAACCATGTCTACATAGTTCGCGAACCGTAGGGTGACACACTTAAGGTTTGATGTCGTTTAAGTAGATATGGAATATGGAATGGAGTTCGAAGTTTTGTTCGGAGTCTCGGATGGGATCCAGGACATCACGAGGAGTTCCGGAATGGTCCGGAGAATAAGATTCATATATAGGAAGTCATTTTCTAGGTTTGAAAATGATCCGTATTTTCTCCGGAAGGTTCTAGAAGAGTCCGGAAGAAATAAGGATGGAAGGTGGAGTCCCGAGGGACTCCACCCACCATGGCCGGCCAGCCTAAGGGAGGAGGAGTCCCAAGTGGACTCCCCACCATGGTGGCCGGCCACCCCACCAAGGAAAGGGGGAGTCCCACTCCCCCTAGGTTTGGTCACATGGAAGGTTTTTGTTGGGGTCTTATTCGGACACTTTGACCTAAACCTTGGGGCTTCCACCTATATAAAGAGGGGAGGAGAGGGGCTGGCCGGCCACCACAACACCACCATGGCCGCACCCCTCAAGGCTGCCCTAGCCGGCGCCCCCTCTCCCAAACCCTAGCGGTTCCCTCCTACTTCTCTCTCCCACATAGCTTAGGCGAAGCTCTGTCGAGATCTCCACCACCACCGCCACCACGCCGTTGTGCTGCCGGGATTCCGAGGAGGATCTACTACTTCCGCTGCCCGCTGGAACGGGGAGAAGGACGTCGTCTTCATCAACACCGAACGTGTGACCGAGTACGGAGGTGCTGCCCGATCGTGGCACCGTGATCAAGATCTTCTACGCGCTTTTGCAAGCGGCAAGTGATCGTCTACCGCAGCAATAAGAGCCTACTCTTATAGGCTTTGGAAATCTTCAAGGGTTAGTCTCGTTCATCCCCTCGTTGCTCCCATCTTCTAGATCGCATCTTGGCTTGGATTGCGTTCTCGCGGTAGGAAATTTTTTGTTTTCTATGCAACGAATCCCTACAAGTACATCACCAAGCTAGCCTCCATAGCTGCACATCTCGAATGTCCCACCATAGGAACCCTACCACCAAGATCCACTAAGGAATAGCTAGTATTGGTGAAATCTCTCTTGGTAGAACTATAGATCGGGGTCTCCTCCACCACTCCTCAAAGTTTGGGCAAGATTGGTTGGATGGTTGGGGAGATCCTCAAGGTTTTGGCTCAGCAACAATGGAGGAGAGAGAGGGGAGAGATAAAAACGAGTTGGGGAAGAAGGGGCCCTTAAATAGGCTCCTCCAAATCTAACCGTCCAGTTTTGCCTAGCGGTTACCGCTGGGAAGCGGTACTACCGCTTTGAGTTCGAATTCCCCAAATCTGGTCCACGTGGACGCAGAGCGATACTACCGCTCGCAGTACCACTCGAGGTACCGCAACAGGGTCCAAATCTTACTAGACTCGAAGCGGTACCGGAGCGGTACTAGAGCGGTACTACCGTAACTTGTTACGGAGCGGTACTGTACTACCGCTCGTGAGCGGTACTACCGCTCCAGGTACTGCAGAGGTACCACAACTAGTATTCTGGGTCAAAGTCAGCACAGAACTCAGAGCGGTACCATGGGCGGTACCTATAGGGGTAGCGGTACTACCGCTACCACCGTAGTACCGGCCCGGCTAAAACGGTTTTCTCCCTTTTTCTTTCCAGCCATGTCACCTCGCGATACACACACAAAACCAGAAAACCTATAAACTACGCTTCAGTCTTCCGATCTTGACGTGTCCAGTGAGGTCACGATGCACTTGCAAATCTAACAATGATACTCAAGGCACACGATGAGATTACTCAAGTGTTGTCATCAAACACACAAAACTCGGGATTTAGATTTTGCTCTTACATCTGGGCCTCTCGATTGAATGTCATCCAATTAGCTTGCAAGCATGTGACTAGGTCACAAGGGATGTCATATCACGGTACGAGTAAAGAGTGCTTATCGGTAACGAGGTTTAACTAGGTATGGAGATACCAATGATCGAACCTCGGATAAGTAAAGTATCGCGCAACAAAGGGAATTGGTATCATATGTTAATGGTTCTTTCGATCACGAATTCATCATTCAATATGTGGGAGCCATTATGAATCTCTAGGTCCCACTATTGGTTATTGGTCAGAGAGGTGTCTCGATCATGTCTGCATAGTTCACGAACCGTAGGGTGACACACTTAAGGTTAGATGTTGTTTAAGTAGATATGGAATATGAGACGGAGACCGAATGTTGTTTGGAGTCTCGGATGGGATCCAAGAAATCAAGAGGAGGTCCGGAATAGTTTGGAGAATAATATTCATATATGGGAAGTCATTTCCAGGGTTACCGGAAAAAGTTTAGAATTTTTCGGTATTGTACCGGAGGTTCTAGAAGGTTCAGGAGGGTACCATAGTGGGGCCCACATATACCGTACGACCAACATGGACCGGAGTGGGTCGCATAGGCCCACATGGGCCAGGCACACCAACCCCCAAGGCCCATGCAGCAGGATCAAGTGGATAAGATCATATCCCTTGAAAATAGGGACTTAACTTGGGGGGAAAGTTTCCCCCCTTTTTTTGGATGACCCTAGGGATTGGAGGAGGGGCCAAGGCAGCCCCCCACGCCTATATAAGAGGGAGGGGAGGGTTGGGGTGCAGCACAACATCCCCAAACCCTAGCCGCCCCTCTCTCCCTCCTTCTTCCTGCGCAGGCTTGGCGAAGCCCTGCAGGAATTTCTCCTCCACCACCACCACGCCGTCGTGCTGCTGGGATTCCGAGGGGATCTATTACATCCACTGGCCCGCTGGAACGAGGAGAGGGTGATAGGGCAAAGGTGGCCGATCTTTCGATGAGAGTATGATAACATCGATTTGTTGGTGGAGCTCGTGCTTGATGATCCGACTACACATGCAAAGCTCGTGTGCCAATGCAAATGCTAGGACAATCTCGGGGAGTTACTGATCTTGCGGATGCACGATCAGCCTGACCAGCGAGGGTCTTAATTCCTACCTGAAATCGAGAACAAGTAAGAACTAATTATGCAATCAGAATATTGCGAATATAGATGAAAGCTTTATTGAAAAGGTGGGATTCCGAATAGTCGGTCTTGTTCTGGGCGTTGGCCTCAAAAGAAGTACACGAGAGTTGCAGCAATGGCTAACTTTTAGTCTAATAAAAATCCGAGTCTAAACATGACGGCTATGGGGGTATTTAAAGGAGTAAAAAGTGGGGTTTCGGCCAGCCATACGTATGGTGGCCAAACCAAACCCGAGAAGGCCTTTCCCCCTTCAATACAGACTCTAAAAAGTGGCTGACTTAATTCCTGGAAAATGACATGGGCCTGGCCCAAAACTAAAGCTGACGCAGCACCATATTATGCTATGGACGAAAGTATGAAGTAGAAAACTCTATATTTCGTCCATGTCTTCATCTCTTCTTATGGTGGCTTCAAAGTTCTGAAATCTCCACTTGCGGCGTCCTTTTCAATCCTCCAATGCCTGTTGCCATCTCCTCCATGTGTCATCATGCTCCAATGCTTGTCCTCCTCATCCATGCTAGGTCCATCATTCCTAAGAGTAACAAACATATCTGATTTAGGCAGCATCATATTCTCATGTATGTGAGGAATAGTTCCAAAAAACGAAAGTACCTGGTAGTTAAGTTATTTGGCACGAGCTCGAGTGATTGGTCCTTGTATTTGTATGGCTGTAGGTACAACAGTTGTATCAATAGATGGGATGTCCTCATCAGAGGGCGTCATCATCGACAACGTACGTGTGACCGAGTACAGAAGTGTTGCCCGATCGCAGCACTAGAAAGGACTGCAACGCGAACCGGAGTTCGTCAAGTGTACATCTACATCAACCACGAGATCTGATATCGTTAATACTTTGATTCTACGAGGGTTAGTTTCTCATATATCTCGTTGCATAGATTTCATAGATTGGATCTTGGCTTTTCCATAGATTGGATCTTGATTTTATTCGTTCTTGCGATAGATTTTTTTTGTTTTCTATGCTATGAACCCTACACTTTCCGAGGGCAAGCTTGTCCTTGGCCCAAGCGGTTCCAACTTCGATGATGGTGATTTCCGCCACGTCTTGGGCGACCCCAGTATTTACGCCTTCGCCCACTAGCAACTCTACAATATGGAGGCGAGAGAGAAATGCGTAGCACAAAGCATGGCGCGTGAGCACGAGAGATTTAAGGCGAAGGCAACCTATCTGGCTGCTGAGTGCCAAGGCTCGATGAGACTCGCGCAACTCATAATTCCGCAGAGGCCTCCTGCGGGACCACCAAGAGAGGGTTCCAGCTTTGTCTTCTGACCGTTCTGCGTGGAACCCGTGGGGGCGCAGGCAGTTCCACCGACGCCACTACCGGTTACACACAACAAATCACATGCATATGCCCCGATCATGCCCAGGAGGTGGCTAACCTTGAAGATAAGTGCAGGAAGCTGATAGATGGCAATCTTAGGCTTGAGGGACATGCTGAGGGAGAAAGAAGACACGCTCCTCATTTACTCCAACAATCTATCCAAACTACACACTTCCCTCCAGAGCACATCTCAGCGCGAGGCCAACTTGTAGGGGGATCTAGAGATCCTCCAGACTCAGCTGACCGACGCCAAGACACGGCTCTAGACCGAACTGGAAGACCACTACTCCATGGAGAAGCAGAGGGACCGATTGGCCAAAGAGCGCAACCACAACATCCAAGAGGCCTCCCACGTCCGTGAGCTGGCTCAGCAGAGAGAGTGCCCGATCGTCAAAGACCTCGCAGCGGAGACGAGGCCGTCCAAGAGGCTTCCCACGTCCGATTTGCATGTAATGATGATAGCCACTTTGAAGTTGAAAGTGTCATAGGAAGCACTAATATTTTGTAGGAGGAAGATGATAAAAGCATAAGCTTGGGGATACCCATGCACCACCAAGAAAAGGGGATAGATAATGAAGAGAAGGAGCAAGAAAATGAAGAATGGGGACCTCCCAACTATGATAGTAATTATCAAACTCAAAACTTGTTATTATGATGAATCTGATGATGATATGCCTATTATTGATTTTATGGTTCCAAATGATGACTTTGATATTGAATATGTTTTGGATATAAAATATGATAATCTTTAGATGATGGTCCTATTTCGTCTGATATCCTCCATGTTTAGAAATTGTCACTAGCTTATGGGAGGATAAAAATTATGAACTTGTTGGTTGTGATGACACTCTCACTCATGAGACTCATATATTATTCTTGAATTCTTCCATTTACACCGTAGAGGAGAAATGCTTTATGTAAGAAATAAATGCATGAGTTGAAATTATCGAAATCCTACTTGTAACCATGATGTTAATGATGATCTTGATCCTTGCAACTACTTTGAGAGCGAAGCATGTTAATGGTTGTTGTGATAATGTTAACGATCCTTTTAGTCTCTATGCAAAACCTGCAAAGTTGCCCCAATCTAGTAGTTATATATTGTCAACTTTGTTTTCAATACTTGCAAATATTATGAAATAGGAAGTGATAAGTTCCGTCCTTATGTTTCTAATAATTCAAAATTTCAAACAAAGATCCTAGAAACCATGTTTGTATAACAAAAATAGGTGATCTACCATGAAAACAAGCTAAACCAGGTTTATACGGCTTGAAACGATGATATACACATGTTTTGTAGCTCAGTAGCTACCCCGATGTATAGAGGGTCCTTTTGCCAAAAATAAAAATGTTTCTGTTAAATCCATCATGTTTGTGTGAATTCATTTTGTTTTGAGACATTTGAACATTTCTTAAAGGGAAAATACATGAAAGTTTGAATAAACAATAAGGTTAAACTTTGGTTAGGGCAATTCTTTTATGATCTACATGACTATTTTATACAAATTGTGTGAACATTATTTTGGTATTATAGCGGAACAAATTTCATAAACAACATGAACAAAATTTAGTAACTAATATATTTTTATCCTCCAATACATAATAAATTTCTCTTGTGCTATAAAATATATAAAAAAAATTATGCAATTTTTGGCTTAACGTGGTTTAAAAATTGAAACAATATACATTGTCTATTAAAATTTTGAACAGAAAATGTCCCGGGTTCTATGGGAATAAAATGTAATGTAAACCAAAAGTTAATATACTAAACGGGTCTCGGCAGCAGCAGGCCAACCAACCTGAGGGTGTTTGTTTGG
The DNA here is from genome assembly GCA_030979885.1 of Lolium multiflorum. Taxonomy (NCBI): domain Eukaryota; kingdom Viridiplantae; phylum Streptophyta; class Magnoliopsida; order Poales; family Poaceae; genus Lolium; species Lolium multiflorum. The sequence continues at coordinate 115,926,939 of CM061751.1, read as the reverse complement.
GCTTTTTCTGGCTTTCCACGAAAATAAGCTGGCCTAACGAGCCAAACGGCACAGCTTCGCTTTGGGCTTCGCCGAAGCCACGAGACAGAATAGGCAGACAAGGAAAAGCACCTCTGGAGGTGCTTCCCGCGGCTTGACCGAATCGTTTTCGTGTTTGGGCATTTCGTTTGAGATTCCTGCAATTTGGGTCGTTCGATCTTAGCCAGCGGACAGGATCAATCATAATTTATTCTGCCACCAACTATAGCATATGTGCAGAATGATCCATCTGCCTTTTTGTATTGCTGCACACGGTCCTTCCCTGGTGTCTCTCTGCTGACTAGATTTAGTTAATCTCCAAATCAAAGCTAGAAGCTACTACGTTACAGGAGCAAATCAAATCAAAGCCACGAGATTCAGTTCGTCCTGAATCGAGCTTGGTTGGAGCTGAAGCTCGACGTGACGCGGCCGAACATCAAAGGTTCTTCGCACGGTTTTGTCGGGAGCTGACCTTGTCATGCTGCACAAAATCTGTCCGTTTAGTGCCTTCCTAGATTTCCTTCTCTCCGTTTGTTCTTGCTATTTTCTAATTAGCACAGTTGCTTGTTTTGGCAACTAGCAGCCATCTGATATGTGCTCCTTTGGTTAAACAAAATATGGTGGTTCGAATTTAAAAAAACTTCAATCGGTAGAGGTCATCGAGTGAAACAAAAGTACAAGAGAAGTGTTGACAAGTTAACAAATTTGGGTGCAATTTCGTAACATGATGGCTGGAGATTTCTTCAGGAGAGAGATTAGATGTTGATGGATTTTATGCCACAATTCGAAAAAACAGAAGACCTAAATTGCATATGTGTCATGGTAGGTGAGGAACTGTAGCTATGTTTGATCCTGTCCCTTCACTTAAGTTGGATGGCCCAGATTGGCGTGGAAACTGGTAGCACCCATAGTCTATGTAGCACTAGATACTCTCTCGCCCGTTCTACTCCCTGCCCCGAAACGTTATTTGTCCAGTTATCCTCTTTCTATCCCATGAAGCGCCACCGGCACCTACGACCGCCGATTCGCTATTACCGGACCCGCCGCCGTCTGAATCTCCATTCTGCGCTCGATTCCCGCCGTCTGCGCCTGGCTCCTGCCACCCGTCCGCCACCAGGCTGTTCCAGCTCCACCCTGATCGAGTCGCTCCCAAGCTCTGGTACAGATCCGTTGCCTAGCCGAGTGGCAACCCACCTGATCTGTGCGCCGCCCCGTTTCCACCATGGACTAGCTCCCTGACGAGATCTTGATTTACGTGTGCTAGTCTCTGACATGCAAAGCAAACGAATCTCCTAGTTTGATGATGTTTTCGTGGATGGGGTCTGCAGCGTTTCGCCTCGGCCGCTTCTGATTATTTCGATGGAGACTGTAGTAGGCAACGAGCTTTGCAAGTAATAGTAGGTGAGAGGTGGAAAAAATTCGCCCATATTTGTTGTAGAAACAATCATCTGCTATGGGAGACAACAATCGTTATTTATTATGGATCCAATTAATCTCTGAAATTCGCCCATAATTGTCTGAAATTTTAGGGTATTTCAGACAATTCCTCAGCATGCAGCTAAACAGCCAGCAAGTTAGCCAAACAGTGAAACTTGAAACAGCAGCTTTTCATACACAGCAGCTTTCGCTGCACAGCAGCTTTCCCAGCCAGCCAGCCACAGCCCAAACAAACAGGCCCTACGAGGCCCCCGTATTCCCGCTGTAACCGGGCGCAGGCTAGAAGATACTTCTTTTAATGGGCCTAGCAGACACATGGGCGCTCGCGCAAGATCACCTCTTACCAAACGTTGTCGCAAAAAAATTAAAAATACCTCTTACCAGCGAGCAAATTTTTCCAAAGTGTAAAACAGCAACGAGCTATCAGCCTATCATCAGGGTGTACATATTTCGAAGCCATGGCGAGCCGCTTTATCCATATTATCATCAGTGACAAACATTGAACTTCCTTGGGTGGATGTGTACTGTTCCAAGCTCTCCATTTTCCTCGGACGCTTTTGGGTTATTTGATGAGGTTGATCAGAGGTGTTGGCAAGCAAAATAATGGTCAAGGATGAGCAAGAGGCTTAAAGAGGTGGATGAACTTCACTCCTGGAATCTGGCCAGTATTCAGGGCCTCCCAGCTATCCTGCAGCCCAGATTCTCTGTCAGTGTTCTCTTCGACTGTAGTATTTCTTCAGTTAAGCCTGCTACAATTTTGCTTTAGTTTGTACATAATTTTCCCCCACCTTGTACTTTACCTGGCTCTGTAAATTTCTCTTAATGAATGCAAAGCATCGCTGCTACACCTTTGAACAAGAAAAGAATCAGTACCCATTCCAGAAGGAAGATGCTGTCTGATCCATGTGCAAAGGCCGGAAGGTTTTCGACATCCAACATATATGTTGAAAGTAAACTTAAAGGCAATGTATCTTACCTCCATAAACTAATTTAATACAGTACCGCAAAAGAGTATTTTCAACATTCAAGAACAGAATCTGACAGAATGGAGTAAGAGGACAGTGCAGTAATGAAAATATATTCAGGGTGATTATTGGTTATCCTAGTGGAATGGACTACAAACTTAGGATTTGTTGCTTCAGTCCAAGTATATACTGGCGAGGTGAAAGGTTTCTTGTATCTGTAACATGTTTAGAAATAACTACAAAAAAAATCTTTTTTTAATTGACACAAAAAAATCTTTTGTTGTCTTAACACAACATGATCAAATCAACATCAGTCTTATATCTATTTTGGATTTCATATTTGAATGAAAGGAGTGCGTCCATGCCGAGTAGGCAAAAATAACTTGATTATGGTGACAAATCCATGCACATTAATAATCAGTTTTGCTTGGGTGCCTTGAAGTATGAATAGGATGCAAAAAAGAAGGTCTGGATCACAGTGAGCACAAGCAGCAATGCCACAGCGGCGAGCGACGTGTCCATCCATGGGTTGCTGCCGTAGTTACGAACAAGGACTACTCGCCACCAGGGCCACCTGGACCGCAGGTACTTGTTAACCTTCCCAATAACACCAGCGAAGTAGTTGTTGTTGGCCGCCAGGTGAGCTTCCGCGCAGAGGCAGGCAGAGAACCCCACCAGGCCCGCCTCGGAGGTGCCACTCATTTGGTTCACCAGCACGCCACCAAGTTCTAGCAGTCTCATGTCCTCCGGCGAGGCAACAAGGAAATCCATTTAGACAGCATATGCAGTGACATTGCATGGCACCAATGTGTAGGTCTGCTCAAAGACTATCAGCCTGCGGAAGAGGGGCTCACTGCAGTAACATAGCTGCGTTGGGACCTCCAGGACGCCGAACCTCACATCAAGAAAGCTCTTCGTGTCAGCAGCCTTCCTTGCCCAGAACTCAATGCCAGGTTCCCCTAGATCCCTGGCCCATGGTATCTACTGCAGGAGGTGGTGCACATCGTGGCAGGCAATGGAGGAGTGCAGCCTCCGAGGACCGAGGGAACGGAAGAAGCACAGAGCACCAGTCACACAGACACCGCTGCTATCCGCTGGCCATCTGGAGCTGCTCGAACAGCTTCTCCAAGAATGAAGAAAGGAATTTTGTTCTCGAGCAGCAGCAGGTCGCAAGTGACAAACCCCCACACCCAGCACCTCCCGAACATCTGGGTCTAGTCATCATTCTCCTCCCCACCGCAATTACCACTGCTAGTGCTAGAGGTAGAACCAGCAGCTTCTGTTCTGTTGATGCACGCATACTTCAGCAGGCAATGGAGGAAGAAGCATCCGTCTAGCAGCATGTTGCGCAGCACCTCTTACTTGGCACTGCCATTGTTGCACCACTGCTAAAGTGGGTGGTAGGATATCCACAGGCGTTTTTAAGACTCTCGAAGGTGTCCAAGCAGCGAAGCAGGAGTGCCAGAGACCCAGAGTCTGTTCAGACTCATGGAGGTGGTGCCTGCCGATGAGCCTAGGCAAGCAACATCATTTATAGGCCTGGAGCCTCGAGGGTGTCCACTCCCAGGGTTATGGCGAGCGAACAAGCCGAGCTCAACAGCGACCGTGTGGTAGGCCTGCCCACAGCAGCCTTTCACCATGAATGACCACAACATTCATGGTCTTCTCCATGTGCTTTACCAAGTCTGGTACATCGGTAACCACACTGTTTGTGGTCTTCTCGATGTGCTTCATAAAGTCCTCCGGTGCATCAGGGATATGATAATCCAGAATGTGAGTATTGTTCTAGATACCAAAATAAAAAAATAAACCCTCAAGTATACTCTTCCACACTGTTTGTACCTCAAAGGTCTTGTCACATTCAAACTTTTGCGGACAATTAGTGAAGATCCATTACCATCTCATTGCTGGTTCCCTACAAAGTCAAGGGTGAATCTCCAAACCCTAAGCCCTCAGTCTCATATCAGTCACCATTGCCACTAGAGCAGCAACAACAGAGGCAATAGAAATAGCAGAGACAAGGAAAAGTAAGAAGCAATGTATTTGCAGTTCTTCTCAGTCAACAAAAAATAAAAGAGCCAGTAGTCACGCGACTACGTGAGCACTACTTCCATTCTTAGTTGTAATACTGGAAGCTTCTGTTTCAAAATATCTATTCATCTAGAGTATCGAGAGTGCAGTCAGTACCTGTTTCACATTATCATTACTCAACTCTTTTAGGAGGTTAAATGGTTGCATTATGGCAACCAATAGAGTAAGCATCGGCAGTTCTCATTACTTTTCTCGGATTTAGTATTTCCTTGACATGTGCGCATGGTAGGCCCCAAACAATCATCGAGTAAAAGAGGGAGTAGAATGAGTACAGATTTCACTAAGCTACAAATCCAGCACACAAACTATCACTAAAATATGTAGTATTTCAAACCAATTTGACATTCAGAATTCAATTACTTTGCCAGTATACCACAACAGCACATATGAGTGATTTTGCCGGTATGCCAACTTGGGTTTTGTGACAGCATGTCACAAAAAGTTGGTTAGTGGATTGTGATACAGTTCAGTCAGTCCATAAATCTACAATTTTATGAACATGGTCTTAAAACCTACAGTTCCGTGACACAGTTGGTTAATCTATGGTTTTCTATAATTGATAAACATGTAGATTTCATATGAATGTAACTTTACAACATTTACTCAAATGAAAGAGACAGTGAGAGACCTTGGAGTCAAGGATGATCCTGGAGTAGAGAACCTTGAGAGAAGTGCCCAGCCAAAGCATTATTGCATCATTAATGTAGAAGCGCACTTGAGTCCCTTCCAAGAACAAGTTAGACATTGATGCATGAATATTTCCTTTATACTCCCCATGTATGAAATTAAACTATTCAAAACATGTATGTAAATCAATTAGAATCCCTTTCTTCATTATAAGATACTGAAGAAGGAAAAGTGTAATAAGATATGATGCGAGAGGCAGGAAACAACTTTACAGCTTACACATCTCATGGACTTCCTTGCGTGACATTTCTCTTTGAACAGCCCGTTAGAAAATGTTTGTGTAGCACAAAAAGAGAAGGGGAGCTTCTTAATTCTTGGAATTAATCTTTCGAATACCATAGAATATATATAGGCAAACAAGCTTAAGTGGACAGGAGCCAGATATCACTGCATAAATTCTCCGCTTGCTGATAGAGAAGGAATATTTGTGTGATAAATTATTAGCTTGTGTTCATAAAAAGGGAGCATCCTGGAAAATTATGACAGGTGCGGAATGTGCTCGTCGACACTAAATGTGGACAATGTTATGCCAATAGACAGGAACCTAATGAAGTTACAAATGATGTTCTTGGTCAAATAGCAGGTTTAATTTCTGGTATACTTTATTTGTTTATTTATTTTTGTCCTTTTGACGTTCTGAGAAGAAGCAATTACAAATGTGAGGTCAAGAAAATTACGAACACCACTGCATTCTTTTCCAGAAAAGATAAACTAAAAGATATCAAGTTATCAACAAGAAACTGTGTAACACGTTTCGGACTATCACTAATTCAATATAATCGAATAACCACAGGAGTTAACAAGCATACACCATTTTCATCTAGATGATCTGCAAATCCATTGCAGTACATCCCCTACTATAGACAGTATGCACGCTGCAGTTGGTTACAGACAACCATTAGGAAAACGAAAGATATATACTGTAGTATCAACCTCCATCACAAAATCGGCACATCTCCTTGATTAATGCATCATGTAGATTGAGACCAACAACAGATCCATACATGTTGATCTTCCTGCATCAAACCTCTACCACAACAGGTGAAGTGATCTTCCTGCGTCTTCATTCTTCTATGTGATCTACTTGTGGAAAAGCACAAGCTAGCAGTTCATGCATAACTGACATGGACTTCCTATCATTTGAAATTATTGCTGGAGACTAAACTGAGGGAATCTCTGGCAGCCACAGAATGCGCCAGGCTTGGTTCAAACGAGGTGCGTTTTTTTTTTTTGTCAAAATTACACTGCAGTGTAAACAGCATAAGGTTCATAAATCATAAGAATAATATATACTCACAGCAAATCGGAATTCATAATAATAGTAGTCGGTTGAAAGGAGCAGCCATGACCACCGAAGCGAAATAATTTGATACAAACGTAGTAAAGGTTCAGCACGACCAGGGCAACAGGCAAGCTGAAGCTAGAAACCTAGAGTAACACTCATCCCGAAACCAAATTATTATAACAAAACAGATTCAACCGAAGAGAACCGGACGAGCAGAGATCCAATGTAAAAAAAGAGAGAGAAGGAAATCAAGTCGCGATGGGAAACGAAGAGGAAAACTGCAAAATATTGGGGATTGCTTGGGTGAACCCGCGCGGCCATCATCGCGCGCGCTCCGACCGCGGGCAGTCGTCATCGCTTGCCGCCGGTGGCGGTCGCGGACGACAGAGCCGCCTCTTTATTCCCCCAATACTGCGCCACCTTCCCGCTCACCCTCCTTGGAGGGCGGCGGTGGCGGCGCGGCTGGGGAGAGGCGATTCCGGCCGCCGCGGCGCCTCCGGGCAGCTCGCTCGGATAAGATCAAGTAGTGTTTGTGAGGGCCGAAACCCTACTCCTCGTCTAATTCCACCACGGAGTTTTATCATTCAACAAGTTATTATGACACCTGGGCCTCTTCAGGCCCAACTTACTTGGCCCAAAGCGGGCCCAATTACTTAGCTCAGCCCATAAACCCATCCCGGACCTGAGCTGCATAAACCCTAGCGCCTCATGCTATAAAAGCGCCCTCTCGCCGCGATCACCTGCCTACGCCGCCACTCTTCCTCCCGGATCAAGCCGCTGCCGCCGCCGCCGCGCTCCCCACCAGCCACCACCGCAACCATGTCCGCCGTCCTCACCCGCCCGACCCCGGGCACGGTCCAGTGCTTCGGGCGCAAGAAGACGGCGGTGGCCGTCGCCTACACCAAGCCCGGGCGCGGGCTCATCAAGGTGAACGGCGCCCCCATCGAGCTGATCCGCCCGGAGATGCTCCGCCTCAAGGCCTTCGAGCCCATCATGCTCGCCGGCCGCTCCCGCTTCAAGGACATCGACATGAGGATCCGCGTCCGCGGCGGCGGTAAGACCTCCCAGATCTACGCCATCCGCCAGGCCATCGCCAAGGCGCTCGTCGCATACTACCAGAAGTACGTCGACGAGGCCGCCAAGAAGGAGGTCAAGGACATCTTCGGCCGCTACGACCGCACCCTCCTCGTCGCCGACCCACGTCGCTGCGAGCCCAAGAAGTTCGGAGGACGTGGCGCCCGCGCAAGGTTCCAGAAGTCCTACCGTTGATTCGCCGCCTGCAGGCCATCGCCGCCAAGGCGCTCGTGGCCTACTGCCGGAAGCTCGTGGATGGGGTGGTTTTCTCTGCTTTACCTACCAAGTTTTAGACTATCTATCCTTAGCTGCCTATCTTGTCAAGACATTGTGGTATGGATGTGATGTGGGATGTTGAAGACTATTTAGTTGCTGCAATATCGTTTTTGCTTGTTACCTATCTTGAGGAATTTTGATATGGTCTGTTCGCCTTATATTTATATTATGTCTGATGCTAAATGTTTCATCTCATGTTTTGTTTATGTTAGTGTAATGATTAGTCATGATAATAAGTAATATTTTCTATCTTGGAAATGATCATTTTGTTTGTGATCTATTCATTTTCAATTTGATCTTCTATATGACTAGGCATCTAGTGTTCACTTGTATATGACATGTGGAGTCTGCACATCAGGAGTGTTCTGTTGCTAAGTTTGAGATGATGCTACTTATCAGTTGGGAATTGGGTAGTGTATCAGAAGTTTATTTGTACAATCTTGTGCATAGGTTGAGTCTGTTACCTGCTGAGTCTTTAGTTGGGCTAGTATGTTCTAGGTACCTAGTGCTGACTGATGTTAGCTATCTTGGGCCTTGCACAGCGTTAGTTGTTGGTTGCTAGGTTTGAGATGATGCTGTCAACTGGGAAATGGTAGTGCATGACAAGTTTATCAGTACAATTCTGTACATATGTTGAGTTTTTTACCTGAGTATTTAGTTGGACTGATCTGTTCTAGGTATCTAGTGCTGACTGTTGTCTAGCACTCTGGACTTCTGCACATAGGTAGTTGTTGGTTGCTAAGTTGCAGATGATGCTCTTTATCAAATGGGAGTTTGGTAGGGTATGACAAGTTTATCAGTACAATCCTATGCATAGGTTGAGTATTTAATCTGCCTAGCCTTTAGTTTGTGTAATGTGCACTAGGTATCTTGTGCTGACTGGTGTCTTTGCTACCTGGGCTTCTCAACATTGGTTGTCCATAGTTGCTATGTTTAAGCTGATGCTCCATATGAACTGGGAATTCAGGTGAATCAGCAGAGGATCATTACTATGTATTTGAGTTCTTCTCCCTGCCCTTTCTATTGTGATAACCTGTAGGCCAATCGTACCATGTTTTTTAGTCAGGTTGTTGCTTATAGAAAGTTAAATGTTGCTGCTCACTTGTCTTGCTTCTAGCTTAGAGGTAGGTCGTGACTTCTGGATTCAGCTTGTTGGCCTCTAGAAGGCTTGGTCATTCTATCCTCGAACATGTTGCCTGTCCATATAGGCCATTACTGTTGGCTTTCCTAGATGAAGGTGATGTCAAGTTTTTTTTTTCAATTGTCTGCTTATAAAGTGCATGCAGTGTGCTTCCCTAGATTAAGGCGATGTTAGGTTTTTTCCATTGGCTGTTTATTTAGAGCAGCACAAAATGTAAGTACTGTCGCCTCCTACTACCTTCTTACAACTTGTTAGCTGATTAGTTGCGTTCCTTGTTGTATCAGTGCTCTGTTTGAACATCTACTTTGTTTGTTCATCAGTGTTCTTGAGCTGTCTTGTCATCTACCCGCTTAATGGTAGCTTTGTTTGATCATTCTTGATGAAATGTTCTACTGTGATAAGTGTGGTTTAGCTTTGTAGCCATGCTTCTGCTGCTCCTGAAACACTGTTGCATCGCACCTGGTCGATCCCTGTGTTTGTACCATCAGATGATGGACGATGTTTTGCGTCAAATGCTCTCAGTTTCATCCTCACCATCGGCCGTTGATGTGCAGCAAGTTCTTACAATTACAAATCAACAGTAGGAGGCAGAAAAGGAAGAATGTACATCTCTAGCTAGGGCCTCCCCCATCCAGTCCCTACGTGGAGTCACTGAGCCAATTCAAATGTTTCTACATTGGCTCTCCAAAAATCGAGGCTTAGGTTTGTCCTCAGCACATATCCAGAGACATTGTTTAGGCTCTACTCCAGAAACGAACATTCTTTAGGCTCTACTCCAGAAACGAAAACGGGTCAAACGTTTGGCCTGACGCAGCACTTCACAGGTTCCTTCCAACTCCCTAACAACTGGAGCTCCCATTCTGATTCATGACCCAGTTGAGAATTTCAGATTGTTGATGTAGATCTAACCATCCACCTAAATTTGCAAAAATCCACACCCAAGAATTAATGACACTTTTACCATCTGCTTACGATTCAGCGCATCTCCACTCTAGTGTTTGAGAGGATCCTGCTGCCTTCTCTCGAACCAAAATAGAATAGTATTATTTTCTAATCGATAGTTTATTTCTCTTCAAATGCAGACTAATTCTTTTACAGGCGTTCTTCTATTAGGCGAATGACATCCATTATGTGGCATAGGTGTAACATCGGACATCCATTATGCGGCATAGGTGTAACATCGTGTATACAACTTAATTGCACACTGCTTTTAGAAATGGATCATAATATGGCATCTCTTCCACTACCAGCGCCCTTTACCATCCGCTAATTATTTTCTCCTTTTCCGCAATTTTATTCAAAGAGTTTTTGGCGAAAACGATAATAACATGACTGGAGTGGATGCTGCTTTAGTATCTGGGTTGAGTCATGTTATTACCCGGAAGCTCGTGGATGGGGTGGTTTTCTCTGCTTTACCTCCCAAGTTTTAGACTATCTATCCTTAGCTACCTACGTTGTCAAGACATTGTGATGTGGATGTTATGTGGGATGTTTAAGACTATTTAGTTGCTGCAATATGGTTTTTGCTTGTTACCTATGTTCAGGAATCTTGATATGGTCTGGTCGCCTTATATTTATGTTATGTTTGATGCTAAATGTTTTATCTGATGTTTTGTATATGTTAGTGTGATAATAATTAGTGATGATAATAAGTAATATTTTCTATCTTGGAAATGATCATTTTATTTGTGTTCTATTCGTTGTCGGTTTGATCTTCTATATGACTAGCATCTAGTTTATACTGGTTTAATATTGTTAGTTTGTGCACATCCGAAGTTGCCGGTTGCTAAGTTTGAAATGATGCTACTTACCAGCTGGGAATTGGGTAGTGTATGAGAAGTTTATTAGTACAATCCTATGCAAAGGTTGAGTCTGTTACCTGCCGTGTCCTTAGCTGGACTAGTATGTTCTAGGTATCTAGTGCTGACTGGTGCTATCTGGGCCTCTGCACATCGTTAGTTGTTGGTTGCTAAGTTTGAGATGCTGCTCCTTATCAACTAGGAGTCGGATGGCGCATGAGAGCATCTCCACCGGCGGCCCCCAAATAGTCGCCTGCAGGGGCGCCGTCACTGCATCCTATATTTAGGGATGATGTTCCCACACCGGCGCTACCCATACGGTGGTCGGTTAGTGTTTTGAGCAGAAATTTGGTGCTGGCACTCCCAATCGAAGCCCTTAACATAGGGATCCTTTCGGGAGTGCCGACGTTTTTATTAGGCTCCAAAACATGCCAGCGCTCTTTGGGGAGCGCCGGTGTGGATACTTTCTCTCACTAGAATCACAATAAAACTATTGGGAGCTCTATTGGGAGCGCCGGTGGAGATGCTCTGACAACTTTATCAGTACAATCGTATGCACAGGTTAGAGTTTTTTACCTGGTCTTTAGTTGGACTAATGTGTTCAAGGTATGTAGTGCTGACTGTGTCAAGCTATCTAGGGTTGTGCACATTCGTAGTCATTGGTTGCAAAGTTTAAGGTGATGCTTTGTATAAACTGGGAATTTGAGTGTTTGAGCATGATCAGTAATGTGTGCTTGGGTTGTTCGTTTGTTCATCTCCCTACCCTTGTAACCCTATCTGATTAATGAAATCCCCTTTTACCTGCAAAAAAAAAAACAAAGCATGTTGTTTTAGTCAGATTTTTGCTTAGAATGTTAATGTAGCTCCCACTTATCTTTGCTTGTAGGCTTGTGCCTTTGAGGTAGGTCTCTTCTCGCTTTTCAGTTGTGTTACCCTAGAAGGCATGTCCAAAGTAAAGTCCCAATTGTTCCTGTCCATTACCTTGGGCTTTCCTAGATGAAGTGCACATTTAAGTTATTCCATTGGCTGTTTATTAAGTCCATACAATATAGAGAAACTTTTATCATTTGTACTAGCTGTTAAGAGCATCACAAAACGTAAATGCTGTCACTTAGTACAACCCATCTCACGACTTTGTTGCCGATACAGGATCAAAAATATAAGCTAATCAGCAATGAAGTTGCTCTGTTTGTTACTTAGTAATGTACCTGCTTGATGGTAACTTTGTTGGATTATTGTTGATGATATTTTTACTGTTAATAAGTCTGCTTTTGCTTTGAAGCCATGATACTTGATACATTACTGCTGCTACTGAAATACTCTTGTTGAAATAATCCTGTATAGTACGCATGTCAAAGCTACGAGCTGGAAACCAAAAGGGGGCGACCATGTCCGTGACGGGGGATAGCTTGCCGCCGCCGCCTTGATCTCCCACCTCCGGCCAGCTCCGCCTCCGCCGCGACAAGATCCGGAATCCTCTCGGCGCCCTCTCTCCCTCCATCCCGAGGTCCACCGCAGCTGTCGCAGGCTCGCAGCGGAGCCCCTGCTCCGTTGTGTAGCCTCGTCGGCTACTTTGCGTGCCGGCCCTCGTCCTGGCTGCTGCCTCCTCAGCACCTCCACGCGCTCAGCCGGGTGCAGAAGGCCAGAAGCTCTTTCATCTCCGCCCTCTACAGATTCGATGTGCGCTCCTAGCAGCAGGGGCACTTCCGCTCGTCCCCAGGCACCATCCGCGGAGGTTGTTCTACCGCAGACCTGCGGGGCTCCCCCAGCTCCTCTCCCTCCGACGGCCCCTCCACGATCGTCGAGGCTGCCCCCGGCAGGGAGGTTCCGGAAGGAAAATGCCGGTGCGATGGTCACGCCCCTGGCCGGCCCCATGCCTGCGGCAGCGACCGCCTCTGGCCCGATGCTTGGCGCCCTGGAGCGCTCGCGGGTGATGTCGCCGGCCTGCCGCTGCAGTCGGTACTGATGCCTGCAGGGTCTTCCATGGCTCCGACGGGCTGCTGCCCGCCGTCTGCTGTTAGTTGTGCTCCATCTTCTCGCCGGCTGCGTGATGCCGACCCGTTGTGGGTTGGCTCTTTGGGCTCGGACGATGATGATGTCGAGGAGCTGGCGCCGCAGACTCCGTTGGTTGTTGCCCTTGGCCCTGATTCTGGTGTCGTTCGGGTTTCCAACATTGTTGGCTCGCCCCCAGCTGGTGGCGGGACAGTGGATGAGCACATGGAGCCGGTGGCTGCTATGTCCTGCAGTGTTGCTGCTAACGACGAGGTCGAGGGTAATGCGATGAAGACCTGCGCTGCACCTGTTGTTGTTGAAGATGATGAAGGTTGGGTGAAAGTGGGTCGGGGCGGCCGCCCTGGCCGTGAGCCAACATCTTTGCTTCGAGGGGAAGGTCTTGACTGTAGTCTCGCCTTGTCTTCGCATCGTGAAGGTCTCGACCGCCTTCAAGGTGTTTTCGGTGCCTTGAGCGTGGACACCAGGTCAGCTCATGTCGTGGGTCTTCAGATGCATCCGATGTCGTCGTCCTGGTCACCGGGAGCGTTTCTGCCGTGCGCGCTCTCCTGCTGCTCGTTCTCGCTCTCCGGAGGCTCGGGCTCGTTCTCCGGTCGCTCGTGCTCCTTGCCAGCGGAGTCGCTCTCCGTCCGCTCACCCTCGTCGCCCCTCGTCGCCTCTGAGTTGGGCTGGGGTTTTGGGCCACTCGTCGTCTCTTCTGTGGAGTCCCAGTTTGCTCTGCTACGCATGGAGGTCCTTCAGAAGTTTGAGTTGCTTCGCTCTGAGGTTCAGGACGCTCTTGCCAAGCTTCAGGTTGCGTCTGTTGTGCCTCTACCACCTGAGATACAGACTGGTTCTGTTGATGAGGGGTTCGAGTGCCGCTTTGGAGAATTTTCTCCCCGTGCTCTACATACGCCGTCGTCTGTCCTTACGACGGTTGTCGCCACCGAGGTTGTGGCTCCAGTTGTGGAGATCTTGCCTGAATTGCAGGATCATTGTGGGAAATCATCTGTGGTGCTTCCAGTTGAGCTAGGCCATTTGGAGCCTTTGGCGGTGGACATCGCGCCATCCCCATCTCCGTCTGAGTCCTGCGAGTTGCCCTCCTCTGTGGATAGTGGAGGTCCGTCCATCCGGTTGCCCCTCTTCGACCGTGAAGCTATGTTGGCAAGTATTGATCAGGCGGTCTTCGTGAAAAAGCTTAGTGGTTTGCTCGCTTGCTTGGAGGCAGCTAGCCCTGGATCTGGCGAGGCGATTGCTTGCCTCATAGTTGAGGAGGCTTCTACCGGCAAAATCAAAAAGGTGAAGAAGGCTCTTAGGAGCATAGGCAAGAAGGGTGGCGCCATTGGTAAGGCGCCCGCGACTGCTTAACGGCAGCTGCGTGGTCCTAGGGTAGTCGTCAGTCTGCGGTTGCTTAGCTAGAGTGGGGTTGTCGCTTCGTGAGTTGCTGGTCTTAGGTGTTGCCCTTTGTGGTTGTGTTGCCTCATGTTGTTGGTGTTTGTTGTATGGTTTTCGCCCGGTTTCTTCCATTAATAAACCGGGCACTTCCTTCTTAATAAATGGTTGGAGCAAAGCTTTTGCCCCACAGTTTAAAAAAAAAAAAAAGCTACGAGCTGGTACTTCGTTGTCGCTACCATGACATGATGGATGCTGTTCAGCATAGCAGATGCACTCAATTTTGGATACTGAGATGCACTCAATTTCATCCTCGCCAAACGCACCTGTCTCCATAGATGCTCTGCCTTGCCATCTGCAGTTGATGTGGAACTGCAAGTTTTTACAAGTACGAACAAACAGGAGTCCGTAAAGAAAGCAGATGCATCGCAGTATCAAAGACCATGCATGGGCGGAATTCCTATATGCCGACCAGGTCGGCACCTGCACCGCGCCGCACACCCCCGCGCGCGGTGTGGGCCGGCCCGGTTAGGCGTTTTTTCCCGTTTCTTTCTTTCTTTTTTCCTTTTCTTTTCTCTTTTCTGTTTTTTTTTCTTTTTCTGTTTTCTTTTTCACTGTTTCTTTTTTCTCACGTTTTATTTTACGTTTAAAAATAATTTTCTAAAATTAATAAATTTGAAAAATGTTCAAGTTTTGAAAAAAATTGAACGAATTTTGAAATTTATACAAATTTTTAATCTTGAACGAATTTTGAAATTTGAACAAATTTTAAGTTTTGAACGATTTTTAAATTTGGATGAATTTCGAATTTAAACAAAATTTTAATCTTGAACGAATTTCCAAATTTGTGAAGAATTTTGAATTTTGAACAAAAAAATTTCGAACGGTTTTTGAAATTTGAACGAATTTCGAAATTTGAACAAATTTTAATCTTGAACGAATTTCCAAATTTCGGAATAATTTTGAATTTTGAACAAATAATTTCGAACGATTTTTAAAATCTGTAGATAGAAAATTTTAAACAAAATTTTAAACGAACGTTCAAGGAGCAGAAAGTCGAGAACCAAGATTATGGGCCGGGCCCGAAACGCCAAGGGGGTGTGCGGCACCTCACTTTACACCGACCAGATCGGTGTAAGCTAGCATGGGTGTCTGCCTCGGCTGAAAACGAGGCCCAACGGTCGACCTCATCCATCTTTCCGTTCGGGTGCAAACTCGGCCCAGCGGGCGAACCTCATCCATCTTTCCGTTCGGGTGCAAACTCGGCCCAGCGGGCGAACTGGGCGCGTGGCGGCAATTTACACAAAAATAACCCTTTTCTGAAACTATAGTATAAACTGACCCTCCGGGCAAACTATTTCACTCATCTAACCCTTTTGTGTGGCGCCCCTTCCATGGGCGTCACACATGACCGAGTGGCGCCCGTGCTGCCGGCGCCACACTCCCATCCGACGTGGCGTCCTCGACGCTGAGGTGTGCTCGAAACTGACGTGACAGGATGTGTGGCGCCACCCACATCGGCGCCACACTTTGAAAGTGTGGCGCCCGTGGCAAGGGCGCCACACATCCACTTATGTGTGGCCGCGCGAGCCCACCCCAGCCCGATCCAGCCATTCTCCTCTCTCTGTATCTTCTCCCCTCAAGAAGGCGCTCGGTTCTCTCTCCCCCCTCAAATCCCTACTCAAATCTCTTGTATATCGTCAGATCTGCCCGTGGAGATCGTTCCCAACCCGTTCCTTGAGGTAATCTTCTCTGTTCCCCTTCTTTTCATCCATTGATTTTGTGTATTTGGTTGAATCTACATGTGAAACCCTAGATGTGGATTTGGTTGATTTGAGGGTGGAGATGGATTTGGTTGGATGTTAGGGTTGTTGAAGTAGGAGAAATGGTAGTGTGCTAGTTTGTATGGGTAGATTATGTTGATTATGGTAACTAATGAACACATGTGTGTATGTGTTGTTCCCATTATGCTAGGGGGATGGAAATAATTGTTCATGTTCATCATGTGGACAAGGATGCTTTCTTGAAGGGAAACATAGAGCCGGACCCGGAAGAGGTTGACTTGGTGTTTGACCTTAGCCCTAGCTTTGCGGAGGTGGTAGCACAAGTGAGGGTTGAGTTGAATTGGAATGAGCCAAATGATGGTGTTGAGCTAGAGGGAAGACATAATGTGGGGTTTGGAATGCACACCCATTGGAAGAAAATGCGTATCAACTCCGAGTAACGTTGGTCCGTTTACAAGGAGACGGTGGCCGGGTCACAAGACAAGGCTTTGGAGTTGTTTGCAACCAAGACGGTTGATGCTCGTATCGAGCTTGACCTTAACCGGCCCTCCTCCCCCGTTCGAGAGAGGAGTCCACCACCCATGAGCCAAGAAGAAGCCACCCAATCTCCCATTGCCCAACAACCTCCGTTGGAGAATGAGTATGACGAGCATGACGATGGTGATGATGGTTTCGAGATGAATGACAACAATGTCGGTGATTTGGATAAATATTTGACGCAAGAGGAGATGGACCACTCCATTCCTTATTCCCGATGCTATGCGTCGGACTCGGATGATGATGGACCCGAAGAGGAAGTTGACGAGGATGGCTTGACGGCTAAGGAAGCCGAAAGAGCCGAGATCTTCAAGAAGGTAACCGGACGGGATATTCGGGTACCATTGTTCCGTGATGTTAGTCTTGCGGATGGAGCCGTGGTTGATGGTGGCAAAAGTTTACTTCTTGGAGCTAGGCCAATATCGAAGAGAGATGTGGATGGTAGGATGGCTATGATATCTAAAGGGCTCACGTTTGATACCTTCTTGGAATTAAAGATATGGTTGAAGGAGTTCTCCATTAAGCATCATCGCCCTTACATCGTTGTTCACTCGGACTTGAAGAAGCGGTACACGCTAAAATGTGTGGATAAAAGGTGCCCATGGGTTGTCCGTGCAAGACCTTTCAAAAAAGGGCCCTCTTGGCACATAACAAGTTGTGTAGCCACTCACATGTGCCGGGGGCCGAAGCTTGATGGCAAGGATGCGCAGCCGGACCACCGTCAACTCACATCCGAGTTCATTGCATACAAGCTCTCGGCGGAGATATCATCACTTCCTACCATGAGCATTAGGTCCATGCAAGATATGGTGAAATCCCGGTTTGCCTACGACGTCAAGTACGGGAAGGCATGAAAGGCCAAACAAGCCGCATTCAAGATGTTGTATGGTGATTGGGAGGAAGCATACAACCGAGTCCCTAGGTTGTTGTTAGCGATGGCCGCAACTAACCCGGGCATGGTGCATGTGGTGGAGCCTTCCGCAACCAAAATGACATTGCATGACGGTAAAAGAGTGAGGGTATTTCACCGTGCATTTTGGTCATTCCAGCAATGCACGAGGGCATTCAAACATTGTAGGCCGGTGATAGCCGTGGATGGTACCTTCTTGACCGGGCAGTACAAGGGCACACTATTGGTGGCAATAGCAAATGATGCGAGCAACCGTTTACTACCATTGGCTTTTGCATTGGTAGAGATTGAGAACAATGATAACTGGCAATGGTTTTTCCATATATTGAGGACGAGGGTCATACCACCCTCAAAGGAAGTGTGTGTCATCTCCGATCGTCATCAAGGAATTCTCAATGCGGTGGAGCTTGCCATTCCCGGGCATGCTCCCTTGCACCACCGATGGTGCATGAGGCATTTTTGTGCAAACTTCTATCGGGCATGCAAGAGCAAAGAGTTGTCTGACCTTCTTCAAGATTGTTGCCTCGCTTACTCTGAGCACCGCTTCGCAAACCTATACAACGGCTTGCTGAAGCACAAAGACCTCAACGCAGGTGGTCAAGAGTTTCTTCATAGACACCTTATATTTAACTCAAAGTGGGCAAGAGCTTATGATGAGTATGGGAGGAGATATGGCCAAATGACAAGCAACATGGCCGAGTGCTTCAACAATGTGTTGAAGGGTGTCCGTGCATTGCCCGTGACGACAATCATTCAATACACATTCGAGAAGTTGAATGTCTATTTCCAGAACTACACCGATGAAACGGAGAAGGAAATTGCTAGGAATTGCGAGTTCCCTACGAAGGTTGAAGAGTTCATGGAATTTCAGGCGAGGAAGGCGGACTCCCAAACGGCTACATGTTATGACAATGTTGACTGGGTTTACCAAGTGAATGAGCCGGGAGGCACCACACAAGGTGGTGTCCAACACGGAGGCCGGGCTTTCCGTGTGTCCCTAAAGACATGTGAATGCACATGTAGGAGGCCATCTTTGCTTCTTTTGGCTTGCTCCCACTTGCTAACAGTGCCCCACACTAGACGTGTCGACTACAATAACCCGCTCACCGTTCGGGAGTCCGAGTTCTCAATCGAAGCCACAAAGAGGACATGGGCTCCAAGGTTTTCTCCTTACTTGGATCAATCACAATGGCCGGAGTATCATGGAGTGCAAGTTTGGCCAGATCCGGAATGGAAGGTTGTGAAATGTGGAAGAAGAAAGACAAAGAGGTATCACGGAGATATGGATAGATGGGGTCATTCGGGAAACAAGTTATTCCAAGAGGCTCGCGAGCCAACTAATTGTGGATCATGCAATAGTAAGGGCCACAATAAAAGGAAGTGTACATCCGGCAAAAAATCAAAGGGCAATGATGCTACCACAAGTCAAGCATCAAGTAGCCAACAAGCTTCAAATCAACCTCCAAGCCAACAAACCCCAAGCCAACAAACCCCAAGCCAACAAGCTCCAAGCCAACAAGCTCAAATCCAACAAGCTCCAAGGCAACAAGCCCCACGGCAACAACCTCCAATGCAACAAGCTCCAAGCCAACAAGCTCCAAGGCAACAAACCGCAAGGCATCAACCACAATGGCGACAAGCTCCAAGGCAACCAAGGATTCATGTAGGGCTTAGTAGAGGTCGGCATGGTGGCCGTCGGGGTACTAGTATGCTAGGATACCTAGCGGGGCCTTATCCGTATGTGTCTCCAAGTTACTAATTGCATTGTACTATATATTTTCCTATTCCGTGACTAACTTTGGTTTTCTCAATTTTGTTTTCAGGTATGGCAACTCAACCCAACAAGGGGAAGGGGGCGTGGGAGGGCAATGAGAAGGAGGAGTCGGTTTGGGAGGAGGCGGTGAGGACGGTGCGGAAGAGGGACAAGGAAGAACTTGAGAGGAAGAAGAAGGAGGAGGAAGACAACAAGATGGCCGAGCGTGCCCGTATGCAAAGGGAGTATCAGGAATACATATGGCGCGAGAAGAAGAGGAATGAGAAGATCAAGGCCGAACGGGACCGTCTATGGAGGGAAAAATTCCAGAAGAACTGGCAACTTGCTCAAATAGCGAGGGAGAGGGCCAATAGGATACACCTAGAGGAGGTGGCTAGGGAGGCTGAACGCATCAAGGAGGAAAGAGCTCAAGCGGAAGCTGAAAGGATCGTATGCCGCACCTAGAGGGGGGGTGAATAGGTGCTAACCAATTTTTAGTTCTTTTTCAAATTAGGCTTGACACAAAGGTAAATTCTCTAGATATGCAACTAAGTGAATTTACCTATATGACAAGGCAAACAACTAAGCAAGATATAGCTAAGCAATATAGAGATAGAATAGGATAGAGGTAACCGAGAGTGGAGCACGCGATGACACGGAGATGATTCCCGTAGTTCCCTTCCTTTGCAAGAAGGTACGTCTACGTTTGGAGGAGTGTGGTTGCTACGAAAGCCAAACCAACAGCCACGAAGGCTTCACTCAGATCTCCGGTGAGCAAGCCACGAAGGCCTAGCCCACTTCCACTAAGGGATTTCCTCGAGGCGGAAACCGGGCCTTTACAAGGTTCTTGGGGCACACATCCACAACCAAATTGGAGGCTCCCAAATCTGTTACAACACAACAATCAACAACAATACATCAACACAAATCAACTAGGGAACCAAATAGGAACACTAGCATGAGATCCCTCAAACAAGAGAGGGGAAATGAAGAATGCTTCGGTGAGGATGTAGATCGGTGTCTTCTCCTTCGAATCTCCAAAGATCAAGAGCTTTGGTTGGGGGAGGAAGGAGATCTTGCAAATCTTGTGTTCTTGAGGTGGCTCTAATGGTGGTGAAGCTTGGCAGATTTTTCTTGCAATGATTGAGCAACTTGTCCCTTTGGAGGAGAAAGCTATTTATATGGGTGGAGCTTTCAGATCTGACCGTTGGGGACGAATTCCACTTACACCGGAAGTTCCGGCCAGGATGGCCGGAAGTTCCTTCCAGGAGTACAGGCCACTCGGGCCGGAACTTCCGCCCTTGATAAAATACCTGCAAAGCAAAAGAAGGGGCGAACTTGGGCGGAACTTCCGGTGGCCGAAGTTCCGGCCAAGTTCCGGCCAAGTTCCGGAAACTTGCGAAAACCTTACTGACATTACGAGCCACAAACTCGGAATTCCGGAACTTGCCCGGGTTAAGGAATCACTGTGGAACTTCCCAACTCCAGAACTTCCGGTCTGAAGAGAAAACGAGCATAGACGGCGCTGAGAAGCTTCTGCTGAAAATGTCAGGAACTTCCGCCAGATTAGGAACTTCGCATGAGAAACCTGCAGAACTTCAGAACAGCAAAACCAATACACCGATCCAACATAATTTTTGATGGCTTGTACCTGTCTACATCAACACACATAAAAATATACATAGTGTTGACGTCAAACACACAAAACCCAAAAGGGCGGGAAATGTTCTTTCAATCTCCCCCTTTTTGGTGTTTGATGACAACACAAGTATTTGCAAGGAATAGATAATGTAAACAACAATGTGAGAGATATAGAGGAGCTCCCCCTAGATATGAGCAATGGTACATAAGAAGCTCCCCCTATATCTTGCATCCGTCTTCCAAGGGTTAGCAATACAACATAGTGATAAGCATATGGATAATAAGATCATGCACACATAGATAACCAAGGAAGACTCACATACGGAGTTTACCATACACAAATAAGGTTCCAAGCACATAGATAGAGTTTACAAACCAAATAGCTAAGACATAGTTCGACACCATAAAGATAACTAGAATCACAAGCAATAAAAACCAAAGCCAACACGAGCTTGTGACTCCCCCATGCAAATACCCACCGAAGAGCAACCTAACAAGGTCTCACTCTCCCCCTTTGGCACCAAAGCACCAAAAAGGAAAAGGAGAATCTACGCGTCCCAAGGGTCGGCGTTAGCCCAGCCGGGAGGGAGGTTCGATGAAGCGCCGGGATAGGGAGGAGTGTGAGGAGGAGACTCGATCTCAAGGCCATCCGGAGGAAGAGGAACACCATAACGAGAGACCCACTCAGCTTCCGGAGTGACATCCTCCTCGGATCCGGGGGGGACACTTCCACCTCAAGTGCCCTCATGATGCTCTTCTGACGAACCCTTGACTTCTTGGCTTCAACATGCTGCTGATACTGACGTTGGTTGACTGCAGAGGTGAGGCAAAAGATCTGTCTCATGCGGCGTGCTAGCTTGGAAGCCCAACTAGGTGGCTTCTCATCCATGGGGTTAACATCTTCAAGAGGAGAGTTGTGGCGCTTGGCCCTCAATGTCTTCACTTCATGGGATGTGAGAGTGAGTGGAATGGATTGAACGAGTCTAGCCTGACAAGTATCCATCCAAGTGTCCTCAATGAGCTTCATAATGTACGGAGCAAAGGCGGGAAGCTTCTTCTCATACACACATGACCACATCTCATGGTAGATGTAGTCCATCACATCAATCTTCTCACCGGTGCCCTTCTTAGCAAAAGAGTTTGCCATTAGATCCACTTCATAAAGATGTATCTCATCAAGGTTGCCACCCTTTGGTCCAATGGTTTCCCGGTAGACTCTAAGCATAATATCCCAAGTGGGGAGAAGATCCGCACTCTTGCCCGGAACACCCCAACCGGGGATGTAGAGGTGCTCCAAGACTTCCCTTGTTTGAGCCCATGAGCTATCATGGCACCTCCAACCATTTGCATTAACACCCGGGTAGCGAGGGTATCCAAGGGCGGCTCCAAACTTTGCCAAGTTAGACTCAAGGAGCCTCTCATGAGTCATCCACCGAAATGTTCTTGCTTCATCTTGCTCAAAGTGGACGGTGGCATAGAACTGTTGAATCAACCCAACATCATAGTCCTTGTTGAGCTCCATAATGGGATAGAGCCCAAACTCTCCGCACATAGTATAAGCTTCTTCAAAGTACTTGTTAGCGGCCATCTTCCCGGTGTCAATAGCATGTTGAGGGGCTACCCCCTTCTTGAATGGAATGTAGATCTCATAGAATATCTCCTCTTGGGACTTGTTGTGGAACCGCTTATCCCCAACCCTATTGTTCCGAGGGGTGAGGTAAGGGTTCATGTCACGGAGCTCCTTGTACTCATTGTATTGCATGCTCTTCACGGATATATGTATGTTCTTCCCACGAACAGCCGGTGACTTGAGCCTCTGAGCAGCTGCAGCTTGCTGGCGAGCGGTGAGCTTGGATGGTCGGGTTTGCTCGAGTTCTTCCTCAACCTCATCCACATGATCCTTGCCTCTCTTCTTGGAACCACCTGATAACGGAATCAACATGATAGGAATGATGAAAGAGAACACATAAGCAAGGAGGCCAAACACCAGAGCATGCACAGGATATCGGGTAACAGCAGAAAAAATCGCCAGGCCGGAAGTTCCGGTGAGAACCGGCGGAAGTTCCGCCCCGGGCGGAAGTTCCGGCGTGAAGGGCCGGAACTTCCGGCTGTTCGAAAACAGCGGCAGTTTCTCACCAGATCTGAGGCAATGGCTAAGAGACCCGCATTACCACGACATCCTAAGCACGATCTAGTAGAGGAAAGGCATCTAGAGGATTTCTACCATAGCTTTGCCTAGAGTATGCCCTATATTTCATCTAGTGAGGTCTACCCACACATAGAGAGGGAGAGGGCACAAACCGGGGGGAGCCATGGAGGAGAAGAGGGAGAGGATGCCGATCCACGGAGACGATCCGGCGGGGAGCGCCGGAGGAGGGAGATCCGGCCGGAGGAGCAGCAGCCGTCACAGGGGAGGAGCACCACCAAATAGATCTTGGAAAGGGGAAAAGTGAGGAAGATGGAACTGCTCACCCGTTCGGCCCAGTTATATAGTGGCCACTTGAGGCCGGAAGTTCCGCTCGTTAGAGCCGGAACTTCCGGTCTCTCAGGAACCACCCAGGCTGGACACGAAAGGCTGAACTGGCGAAAAGGATGCCGGCCGGAAGTACCGGTCGAAACGACCGGAACTTCCGGTGGAACAGGAAACTGTGCCCAAAAACAGGATTTTGACACGAACAAGGTGCACTAGGAGAAGATGAAGGATATGTCTTAGATGAGATAGGCTTAGGACAGATACGCCAAACTGTGAGATGGTACATGATCACTCATTTTTGCAAATAAATCAAATGAAGGCCAAAAATGAGTGATTTCCCATAAACAAGGAGATGTCAATAAAATCCAATGAAGATCCAAACAACTCCAACTCTTCACGAAGAAGAGTGCGGTGGCCTAGGCCACCATATATGAGTGTTATGATATGGCACCGCGAAGATATATCTTGGGTCCAAACCAATACTCATCATTTAAGCTCACATATCAACATATGATATAACGAGAATGAAATCTTTAATGTTGGCATTATGGGGGAGGGATAGCTCAATTATTTAAACCGCACTCCCCCTATTTCCATGCCCACATCTAAACCAAATAAAGTTTTGAGACGAAGGTGTGTTTGCAAGATGGTCAAGCTATACTCCTTGAATCGATGATATTTAGCTCATTCCTCAAATAAGTGAACCTTGCTTCATCAAGAGGCTTCGTGAATATATCGGCAAGTTGATCTTTGGTAGGAACATAGATGAGCTCAATATCACCACGGGCAACATGATCCCTAATGAAATGATTCCGGATCTCAATATGCTTCGTTCTTGAATGTTGCACCGGATTATAGGCAATCTTGATAGCACTTTCATTGTCACATAATAGAGGCACTTTGTCACAAATGACACCGTATTCCTTTAAAGTTTGCCTCATCCATAACAATTGAGTGCATCCACTTGCGGCGGCAACATATTCGGCTTCGGCGGTGGAGAGAGATATACAATTTTGCTTCTTAGATGACCAACACACCAAGGACCTACTGATGCGTGTGGTTGGCACGTCCGTTGGGAACCCCAAGAGGAAGGTGTGATGCGCACAGTGGCAAGTTTCCCTCAGTAAGAAACCAAGGTTTAATCGGACCAGTAGGAGTCAAGAAGCACGTTGAAGGTTGATGGCGGCGAGATGTAGTGCGGCGCAACACCAGGGATTCCGGCGCCAACGTGGAACCTGCACAACACAACCAAAGTTTTGCCCCAACGAAACAGTGAGGTTGCCAATCTCACCGGCTTGCTGTAACAAAGAGTTAACCGTATTGTGTGGAAGATGATTGTTTGCAGAAAACAGTAGAACAAGTATTGCAGTAGATTGTATTTCAGTAAAGAGAATTGGACCGGGGTCCACAGTTCACTAGAGGTGTCTCTCCCATAAGACGAACAGCATGTTGGGTGAACAAATTACAGTTGGGCAATTGACAAATAAAGAGGGCATGACCATGCACATACATATTATGATGAGTATAGTGAGATTTAATTGGGCATTACGACAAAGTACATAGACCGCCATCCAACTGCATCTATGCCTAAAAAGTCCACCTTCAGGTTATCATCCGAACCCCCTCCAGTATTAAGTTGCAAAGCAACAGACAATTGCATTAAGTATGGTGCGTAATGTAATCAACAACTACATCCTTAGACATAGCATCAATGTTTTATCCCTAGTGGCAACAGCACAACACAACCTTAGAACTTTCTGTCACTGTCCCAGGTGTCAATGCAGGCATGAACCCACTATCGAGCATAAGTACTCCCTCTTGGAGTTACAAGCATCTACTTGGCCATCTACTAGTAACGGAAAGCATGCAAGATCATAAACAACACGTAGATATAACTTTGATAATCAACATAACAAGTATTCTCTATTCATCGGATCCCAACAAACGCAACATATAGAATTACAGATAGATGATCTTGATCATGTTAGGCAGCTCACAAGATCCGACAATGATAGCACAATGGGGAGAAGACAACCATCTAGCTACTGCTATGGACCCATAGTCCAGGGGTAGACTACTCACACATCACACCGGAGGCGACCATGGCGGCGTAGAGTCCTCCGGGAGATGATTCCCCTCTCGGCAGGGTGCCGGAGGCGATCTCCTGGATCCCCCGAGATGGGATCGGCGTTGGCGGCGTCTCTGGAAGGTTTTCCGTATCGTGGCTCTCGTACTGGGGGTTTCGTCACGGAGGCTTTAAGTAGGCAGAAGGGTAGGTCAAGAGGCGGCGCGAGGGACCCAGACCATAGGGCCGCGCGGGGGCAGGGCCGCGCCGCCCTATGCTCTGCTGCCTCGTGGCCCCTCTTCGTTTCGTCTTCGGACTTGGAAGCTTCGTGGAAAAATAGGCCCTGGGCTTTGATTTCGTCCAATTCCGAGAATATTTCCTTACTAGGATTTCTGAAACCAAAAACAGCAAAAACAGCAACTGGCACTTCGGCATCTTGTTAATAGGTTAGTTCCGAAAAATGCACGAATATGACATAAAGTGTGCATAAAACATGTAGATAACATCAATAATGTGGCATGGAACATAAGAAATTATCGATACGTCGGAGACGTATCAGCATCCCCAAGCTTAGTTCTGCTCGTCCCAGGTAAAACGATAACACAGATAATTTCTGGAGTGACATGCCATCATAATCTTGATCATACTATTTGTAAAGCATATGTAGTGAATGCAGCGATCAAAACAATGTATATGACATGAGTAAACAAGTGAATCATAAAGCAAAGACTTTTCATGAATAGCACTTCAAGACAAGCATCAATAAGTCTTGCATAAGAGTTAACTCATAAAGCAATAACTCAAAGTAAAGGCATTGAAGCAACACAAAAGAAGATTAAGTTTCAGCGGTTGCTTTCAACTTGTAACATGTATATCTCATGGATATTGTCAACATAGAGTAATATAATAAGTGCAATAAGCAAGTATGTAGGAATCAATGCATAGTTCACACAAGTGTTTGCTTCTTGAGATGGAGAGAAATAGGTGAACTGACTCAACATTGAAAGTAAAAGAATGGTCCTCCATAGAGGAAAAGCATCGATTGCTATATTTGTGCTAGAGCTTTGATTTTGAAAACATGAAACAATTTTGTCAACGGTAGTAATAAAGCATATGCATCATGTAAATTATATCTTATAAGTTGCAAGCCTCATGCATAGTGTACTAATAGTGCCCGCACCTTGTCCTAATTAGCTTGGACTACCGGATCATCACAATGCACATGTTTTAACCAAGTGTCACAAAGGGGTACCTCTATGCCGCCTGTACAAAGGTCTAAGGAGAAAGCTCGCATTGGATTTCTCGCTATTGATTATTCTTCAACTTAGACATCCATACCGGGACAACATAGACAACAGATAATGGACTCTTTTATGCATAAGCATGTAACAACAATTAATAATTTTCTCATTTGAGATTGAGGATATATGTCCAAAACTGAAACTTCCACCATGGATCATGGCTTTAGTTAGCGGCCCAATGTTCTTCTCTAACATATGCATGCTTAACCATAAGGTGGTAGATCTCTCTTACTTCCGACAAGACGGACATGCATAGCAACTCACATGAAATTCAACAATGAATAGT
The DNA here is from genome assembly GCA_030979885.1 of Lolium multiflorum. Classification (NCBI taxonomy): domain Eukaryota; kingdom Viridiplantae; phylum Streptophyta; class Magnoliopsida; order Poales; family Poaceae; genus Lolium; species Lolium multiflorum. The sequence continues at coordinate 115,900,035 of CM061751.1, read as the reverse complement.
TGATGGCGTCCCCAGTGAACATGGTTATCGCACAACAAGCAACTTAATAAGAGATAAAGTGCATAATTACATATTCAACACCACAATAGTTTTTAAGCTATTTGTCCCATGAGCTATATATTGCAAAGGTGAATGATGGAATTTTAAAGGTAGCACTCAAGCAATTTACTTTGGAATGGCGGAAAATACCATGTAGTAGGTAGGTATGGTGGACACAAATGGCATAGTGGTTGGCTCAAGTATTTTGGATGCATGAGAAGTATTCCCTCTCGATACAAGGTTTAGGCTAGCAAGGCTTATTTGAAACAAACACAAGGATGAACCGCTGCAAAACTCACATAAAAGACATATTGAAAACATTATAAGACTCTACACCGTCTTCCTTGTTGTTCAAACTCAATACTAGAAATTATCTAGACCTTAGAGAAACCAAATATGCAAACCAAATTTTAGCATGCTCTATGTATTTCTTCATTAATGGGTGCAAAGCATATGATGCAAGAGCTTAATCATGAGCACAACAATTGCCAAGTATCACATTACCCAAGACATTAATAGCAATTACTACATGTATCATTTTCAAATTCCAACCATATAACAATTTAACGAAGAAGAAACTTCGCCATGAATACTATGAGTAGAAACCAAGGACATACTTGTCCATATGCTACAGCGGAGCGTGTCTCTCTCCCATAAAGTGAATGCTAGGATCCATTTTATTCAAACAAAACAAAAACAAAAACAAACCGACGCTCCAAGAAAAAGCACATAAGATGTGATGGAATAAAAATATAGTTTCAGGGGAGGAACCTGATAATGTTGTCGATGAAGAAGGGATGCCTTGGGCATCCCCAAGCTTAGACGCTTGAGTCTTCTTGATATATGCAGGGGTGAACCACCGGGGCATCCCCAAGCTTAGAGCTTTCACTCTCCTTGATCATGTTGCATCATACTCCTCTCTTGATCCTTGAAAACTTCCTCCACACCAAACTCGAAACAACTCATTAGAGGGTTAGTGCACAATAAAAATTAACATATTCAGAGGTGACACAATCATTCTTAACACTTCTGGACATTGCATAATGCTACTGGACATTAGTAGATCAAAGAAATTCATCCAACATAGCAAAAGAGGCAATGCGAAATAAAAGGCAGAATCTGTCAAAACAGAACAGTTCGTATTGATGAATTTTAAAATGGCACCAGACTTGCTCAAATGAAAATTCTCAAATTGAATGAAAGTTGCGTACATATCTGAGGATCATGCATGTAAATTGGCTTAATTTTCTGAGCTACCTACAGGGAGGTGGACCCAGATTCGTGACAGCAAAGAAATCTGGAACTGCGCAGTAATCCAAATCTAGTACTTACTTTTCTATCAACGGCTTAACTTGGCACAACAAAACACAAAACTAAGATAAGGAGAGGTTGCTACAGTAGTAAACAACTTCCAAGACACAAAATAAAAACAAAGTACTGTAGGTAAAAACATGGGTTGTCTCCCATAAGCGCTTTTCTTTAACGCCTTTCAGCTAGGCGCAGAAAGTGTGCATCAAGTATTATCAAGAGACGAAGTGTCAACATCATAATTTGTTCTCATAATAGAATCAAAAGGTACCTTCATTCTCTTTCTAGGGAAGTGTTCCATACCTTTCTTGAGAGGAAATTGATATTTTATATTACCTTCCTTCATATCAATAATAGCACCAACAGTTCGAAGAAAAGGTCTTCCCAATATAATGGGACAAGATGCATTGCATTCAATATCCAAAACAACAAAATCAACGAGGACAAGGTTATTGTTAACGGTAATGCGAACATTATCAACTTTCCCCAAAGGTTTCTTTGTAGAATGATCAGCAAGATTAACATCCAAATAACAATTTTTCAATGGTGGCAAGTCAAGCATATTATAAATTTTCTTAGGCATAACAGAAATACTTGCACCAAGATCACATAAAGCATTACAATCAAAATCTTTAAACTTCATCTTAATGATGGGCTCCCAACCATCCTCTAGCTTTTTAGGAATAGAGGCTTCGCGCTCTAGTTTCTCTTCTCTAGCTTTTATGAGAGCATTTGTAATATGATGTGTAAAAGCCAAATTTATAGCACTAGCATTAGGACTTTTAGCAAGTTTTTGCAAGAACTTTATAACTTCAGAGATGTGGCAATCATCAAAATTCAAACCATTATAATCTAAAGCAATGAGATCATCATCCCCAATGTTGGAAAAAATTTCAGCAGCTTTATCACAGGCAGTTTCAACAGTTTTAGCAGTTTCAGGCAGTTTTTCGTGCTTTGCATTAGAAGTGGAAACATTGCTAACACCAATTCTTTTATTAGTATTAGTAGGAGGTGCAGCAACATGTGTAGCATTAGCGTTACTAGTGGTGGTAATGGTCCAAACTTTAGCTACATTCTTCTCTTTAGCTAGTTTTTCATTTTCTTCTCTATCCCACCTAGCACGCAGTTCAGCCATTAATCTTATATTCTCATTAATTCTAACTTGGATGGCATTTGCTGTAGTAACAATTTTATTATGATGATTCTCATTAGGCAAAACTTTTGATTTCAAAAGATCAACATCAGCAGCAAGACTATCGACTTTAGAAGCAAGTATATCAATTTTCCCAAGCTTTTCTTCAACAGATTTGTTAAAAGCAGTTTGTGTACTAATAAATTCTTTAAGCATGGCTTCAAGTCCAGGGGGTGAACTCCTATTATTGTTGTAAGAATTCCCATAAGAATTACCATAGCCGTTGCCATTATTATAAGGATATGGCCTATAGTTGTTACTAGAATTGTTCCGGTAAGCATTGTTGTTGAAATTATTATTTTTAATGAAGTTTACATCAACATGTTCTTCTTGTGCAACCAATGAAGCTAATGGAACATTATTAGGATCAATATTAGTCCTATCATTTACAAGCATAGACATAATAGCATCAATCTTATCACTCAAGGAAGAGGTTTCTTCGACAATTTACCTTCTTACCTTGTGGAGCTCTTTCCGTGTGCCATTCAGAGTAATTGATCATCATATTATCAAGAAGCTTTGTTGCTTCACCAAGAGTGATGGACATAAAGGTACCTCCAGCAGCTGAATCCAATAAATTCCGCGAAGAAAAATTTAGTCCTGCATAGAAGGTTTGGATGATCATCCAAGTAGTCAGTCCATGGGTTGGGCAATTTTTAACCAGAGATTTCATTCTTTCCCAAGCTTGAGCAACATGTTCAGTATCTAATTGTTTAAAATTCATTATGCTACTCCTCAAAGATATAATTTTAGCAGGGGATAATATCTACCAATAAAAGCATCCTTGCATTTAGTCCATGAATCAATACTATTCTTAGGCAGAGATAGCAACCAATCTTTAGCTCTTCCTCTTAATGAGAAAGGGAACAATTTTAGTTTAATAATATCACCATCTACATCTTTATATTTTTGCATTTCACATAGTTCAACAAAATTATTAAGATGGGCAGCAGCATCATCAGAACTAACACCAGAAAATTGCTCTCGCATAACAAGATTCAGTAAAGCAGGTTTAATTTCAAAGAATTCTGCTGTAGTAGCAGGTGGAGCAATAGGTGTGCATAAGAAATCATTATTATTTGTGGTTGTGAAGTCACACAACTTAGTATTTTCAGGGTTGGCCATTTTAGCAACAGTAAATAAAACAAACTAGATAAAGTAAATGCAAGTAAACTAATTTTTTTGTGTTTTTGATATAGCGAACAAGATAGCAAATAAAGTAAAACTAGCAACTAATTTTTTTGTATTTTGATTTAGTGCAGCAAACAAAGTAGTAAGTAAAACTAAGCAAGACAAAAACAAAGTAAAGAGATTGAGAAGTGGAGACTCCCCTTGCAGCGTGTCTTGATCTTCCCGGCAACGGCGCCAGAAATTTGCTTGATGCGTGTGGTTGGCACGTCCGTTGGGAACCCCAAGAGGAAGGTGTGATGCGCACAGCGGCAAGTTTCCCTCAGTAAGAAACCAAGGTTTAATCGGACCAGTAGGAGTCAAGAAGCACGTTGAAGGTTGATGACGGCGAGATGTAGTGCGGCGCAACACCAGGGATTCCGGCGCCAACGTGGAACCTGCACAACACAACCAAAGTACTTTGCCCAACGAAACGCAGTGAGGTTGTCAATCTCACCGGCTTGCTGTAACAAAGAGTTAACCGTATTGTGTGGAAGATGATTGTTTGCAGAAAACAGTAGAACAAGTATTGCAGTAGATTGTATTTCAGTAAAGAGAATTGGACCGGGGTCCACAGTTCACTAGAGGTGTCTCTCCCATAAGACAACATGTTGGGTGAACAAATTACAGTTGGGCAATTGACAAATAAAGAGGGCATGACCATGCACATACATATTATGATGAGTATAGTGAGATTTAATTGGGCATTACGACAAAGTACATAGACCGCCATCCAACTGCATCTATGCCTAAAAAGTCCACCTTCAGGTTATCATCCGAACCCCCTCCAGTATTAAGTTGCAAAGCAACAGACAATTGCATTAAGTATGGTGCGTAATGTAATCAACAACTACATCCTTAGACATAGCATCAATGTTTTATCCCTAGTGGCAACAGCACAACACAACCTTAGAACTTTCTGTCACTGTCCCAGGTGTCAATGCGCATGAACCCACTATCGAGCATAAGTACTCCCTCTTGGAGTTACAAGCATCTACTTGGCCAGAGCATCTACTAGTAACGGAAAGCATGCAAGATCATAAACAACACGTAGATATAACTTTGATAATCAACATAACAAGTATTCTCTATTCATCGGATCCCAACAAACGCAACATATAGAATTACGATAGATGATCTTGATCATGTTAGGCAGCTCACAAGATCCGACAATGATAGCACAATGGGGAGAAGACAACCATCTAGCTACTGCTATGGACCCATAGTCCAGGGTAGACTACTCACACATCACACCGGAGGCGACCATGGCGGCGTAGAGTCCTCCGGGAGATGATTCCCCTCTCGGCAGTGGAGGCGATCTCTGGATCCCCCGAGATGGGATCGGCGTTGGCGGCGTCTCTGGAAGGTTTTCCGTATCGTGGCTCTCGGTACTGGGGTTTCATCATGGAGGCTTTAAGTAGGCGGAAGGGTAGGTCAAGAGGCGGCGCGAGGGGCCCAGACCATAGGGCCGCGCGGCCGGGCAGGGGCCGCGCCGCCCTATGCTCTGGCTGCCTCGTGGCCCTCTTCGTTTCGTCTTCGGACTTAAGCTTCGTGGAAAATAGCCCAGGGCTTTGATTTCGTCCAATTCCGAGAATATTTCCTTACTAGGATTTCTGAAACCAAAAACAGCAGAAAACAGAACTGGCACTTCGGCATCTTGTTAATAGGTTAGTTCCAGAAAATGCACGAATATGACATAAAGTGTGCATAAAACATGTAGATAACATCAATAATGTGGCATGGAACATAAGAAATTATCGATACGTCGGAGACGTATCACCTCCAAGAAATTGGCAAGCCCCGAGGTTGATTTCCTATCATCCTTGTCTCCCGCCCAATCCGCATCGGTGTACCCATTGAGAATAAAACTTGAGCCTTTGGGGTACCAAATACCATATCTTGGGGTATCAACCAAATATCGAAAGATTCTCTTGAGAGCTATCATGTGGCTCTCCTTAGGAGAAGCTTGATACCTTGCACACACACCAACACTCAACACTATGTCCGGTCTAGATGCACAAAGGTAAAGCAAAGATCCAATCATGGAGCGATATACCTTTTGATCCACCTCTTTACCATTGGGATCAAGTGCAAGATGACATTTGGTAACCATAGGAGTGGCAACACCTTTCATCTCGGTCATCTTGAGCCTCTTGAGCATGTCTTGGAGATATTTTGCTTGGTTGATGAAGGTTCCTCCTCTCAATTGCTTGATCTCAAAACCAAGGAAGAACTTCATCTCTCCCATCATAGACATCTCAAACCTATCGGTCATAAGCTTTGAGAAATCATCATTGAAAGCTTTGTTAGTAGAGCCAAAGATAATATCATCAACATATAATTGGCAAACGAAAAGCTCCCCATTGACCCTCTTAGTAAAAAGAGTGGGATCGATTAGCCCAACATCAAACCCACGGTCTACCAATAATTCCTTAAGGTGCTCATACCAAGCTCTAGGAGCTTGTTTGAGACCATAAAGAGCTTTATCGAGCTTGTAGACATGGTTAGGGAAGTTGAGATCCTCGAACCCCGGGGGTTGCTTAACATAAACCTCTTCATGTATAGGACCATTAAGAAATGCATTTTTCACATCCATTTGTTGTAACTTGAAGTTATGATGCGATGCATAAGCAAGAAGGATATGGATGGACTCAAGACGAGCCACGGGAGCATAGGTTTCTCCAAAGTCAATTCCCTCTACTTGAGAGAACCCTTGAGCCACCAATCTTGCCTTGTTCCTCACAACATTTCCAAACTCATCTTGTTTGTTCTTGAATATCCATTTAGTGCCAATAACATTGCGGCACCCCTTTGGCTTCTCTACTAATGTCCACACTTTGTTGCGCTTGAAGTTGTTGAGTTCTTCGTGCATAGCTTCCAACCAATCCGAATCTTCAAGGGCTTCAAATACTTTCTTGGGTTCCACTAAGGAGATATAAGCATGATGGTTGCTAAAGTTAGCCAATTGCCTTCTTGTGGAAACCTTTGCCCTTACATCACCAAGAACCTTGTCATGAGTGTGTCCACGAAGTTCAAGGTTCCTATCTCTTCTTGCTAGACGACGGGCCTCGATCTCCTCCTTGGTTCTTCTTGGCCTTGGAGGTATCACTTGATCAACTTGATCTTTTGGGTCCCCGTCTTGACCTTCAACTTGAGCAACTACAATCTCTTGTGAGTGCTCAACATCATGTGCTTGATCTTGGACATCATTTGGTGCGGAGCAAATATCAAATGGATACTCGTCGGAACCATCATGAATTCTTGGTTGATCATGACCTTGATCTTGTCCTTGATCTTGTCCTTGATCTTGTCCTTGATCTTGTCCTTGATCTTGCACACTAGAGGGAGGGTTTTGTTCTTGTTCTTGGGTTGGTGCATCATTTGCTTCACTTGATGGGGTTTGTTGATGTTGAGAAGATGAGGGCTCCACCGTGGTAGAGCATAGTCCTTCCCGAGACGCCACACCGTGTCCCTCAATGGGGCGGAAAAATCCCACACCCATTCTTACTATGGCATCTTGAGGTATTTCATCACCTGCACAAACATCAACTTGCCCCACTTGGGAGCCATCATTTTCTTCGAACTTCACACTACAAGATTCAATGATAATCCCGGAGGATACATCAAAGATTCTATAAGTGTGAGATTCGGCACCGTAACCAACAAATATACCCTCCAAAGCTTTAGGAGCAAATTTAGACAAACGAACCCCTTTGATTTTGTAGAAACACTTACACCCGAACACCTTGAAGTATGAGATATTAGGCTTGTTCCCGGTGAGTATTTCATATGGAGTCTTGTTCAAGCCCTTGCGGAGATAGAGCCGGTTGGAGGAGTGACAAGCGGTGGAGATGGCTTCGGCCCAAAAGTTATAGCGGGATTTATACTCCGCCATCATAGACCTTGCCATATCCATAAGAGTCCGGTTCTTCCTCTCCGCAACACCATTTTGTTGAGGGGTGTAAGCAGCGGAATATTGATGACGAATCCCCTCATCACTAAGAAAATCATTGAGTGTGTAGTTCTTGAACTCGGAGCCGTTGTCACTTCTTATTGCCATAATGAGGAGGTTGTGTTGGCGTTGCACCTCGGTAGCAAAGTCAATGAATATTTGTTGAGTCTCATCTTTCGTCTTGAGAAAGTAGACCCAAGTGTATCTTGAGTAGTCATCGACAATCACCAAGCAATGCTTCTTCGCACCAAGACTTGCATGAGTAACGGGACCAAAGAGATCCACATGAAGGAGCTCCAAGATCCTCTTGGAAGAGATGATGGTCTTGCTTGGATGCGGAGAGTCATGCATTTTGCCTTCAACACAAGCCCTACAAACACGATCTTTGGCAAAAGACACATTTTCCATTAGTCCCACAATATGGTTCCCCTTGTGAAGACTTTGCAAAGTTCTCATGTTGACATGGGCTAGGCGGCGATGCCACAACCAACCCACGTCCGCCTTTCCGAATAGGCACATCGCACTTGACGTGGTGGTCCCCGAAAAGTCCACCACATACAAGTTGTGTTCGCGATACCCAACGAATGCGACTTTTAGAGTCTTGCTCCACAAGAGGACCACAATATCATTATCAATAAAGACGGCCTTGTCTAGTTCATCTAGATCCTTCACAAGTTTCTCATGATCAACACCAAATTTGGCCTTTTCCTTTATAAGCACTTTAGTCTTAGCTCTAGCAAGATCTCTAGATTTAGTGAGCTTGTTAATTTTATCTTGAGGCTCTTCAAGAGTTTCTAGCCTCTCCTCAAGAGAAGCTATAGTTTCTTGACTTTCCTCAAGAGCATTTTTAAGGGCATGGATTTCAAGAGAGTCTTCTCTCTCTATTTGACCCTTTTTCTCAAGCATATCACTTTGTTGAGCTATACGAACCATGAGGCTTGAAACATGCTTCTTAGTGTTACCTTGTAGGTTACTAATGAACTCATCAAACTCTAGCATCTCTTGTTTCACTTTTAGACTAGCGGGGTCAACCCCTAGATCATTAGCAATGTTAGGCATAGAGGGGTTAGGAGATGATACCTCGGAAGATTTAGCCATAAGGCAACTTTCTTCCTCCACATGAATGACCTCATTGGGGGATTCACTTGGTGATGAAGAGTTAGTGGAGAGGGAGGCAAGAGCGACCAATCCATTAGAGGTTGCATCTTCTTCATCATCAACATCATCATCTCCGGAGGTATACTCTTCTTGAGTTGATAGCACAATAGGTGTGTCCAAGGAGGACCTTGCCATGAAGCAATGTGCATTCTTGATATGAGGGTTCTCATTGGGAGATTCAAAGAGAGATGAAGAGGGTGTGTTGGTGGTGACGATGGCGGCCAATTCCTTTGAGCTTTCTTCATCTTCATCACCACTAGAACTTTCAACTTCATCGGAAGAATATTCTTCCCTTGTTACTAGCACAACTCTTGAGGGCCTCTTGCCCTTCTTGGTCTTGTTGTTGTAGAACTTCTTGTTGAGGGGCTTTGAATATTTGCCCTTTGAGTCTTTGCTCTTGTCCTTGGGAATGAGCCTCCCATTATGAAGCTCTCTATTCTCATAGGGGCATTCGGCAATGAAGTGGCGCTTGTCATCACAATTGTAGCATGATCTTGTCTTTGGACCAAAGCTAGTGAACCCACTTTTGTTGTTCCTCTTGATGTTGTCTTCCTTGGCCTTGGAGGGATCAACCCAAAAGGATTTTGCATGGAAGGCCATGTGATCATGGTAGTGGCATTGCAAATCTTCCGGATAGGTCATACTCCAAGATGCCCTATAAGATTCTTGAGGAATCACTTCTTCAACGGAGTTGACCACCAAGGCAAGGTTGGAACCTTTTGCCATCCCAAGAGCACGATTGCGAGAATCATGAGAGGTTTCCTCAAGCACCTTGAGAGCTTGCATCTCGTGCACGACTTGTTGAGAGGTGAGAGAGGAATAGCATTCCCTTCCCACAAGAGTCTTGACATCAATGGGTACAAATGGCATCATGCATTCAATGTACTTCTCCTTGATCCAAGAGTCATTGATGTGGGTGGCACCAATAAGCCGGAAGGCATCGGCAACGGTGAGAAGTCTTCCATACATGTCTTCATGATCTTCATCCGGTAGCCTCATGAACCCTTCGGCTTTATTCTTGAGAGCATTATACTTGTTCCTCCTTGTGCTCTCACTTCCAATGCAACTAGCGGTCAAACCATCCCAAGCTTCCTTGGCGGTGGTGTAGTTCCGGACACGATGCAATTCCTTTGTCCCCACACTAGTTTGAATCATGTGCAAGGCGGTGTTGTTGAGTTGACTATCAACCGCTTCTCTTCTAGTCAACTTGTCGGGGTTGTATGGCTTGAAGCCCTCCAAGATGATTCTCCATAATTCATTGGAGGCACTACAAACATGAGAGCGGAACTCAAATTGCCAAGTATCGAAATTATCAATAGAAAACTTAGGTGGGTTGCCCCGAATGTTCAAATGGGGATGGGGAACCGGTATATCGGGTGATTGGAAAGGTGGAGGTACTCGATTGTAGCTCTCACTCCCATTAGTTCCCTTAGGAGATGCAATGGGAGATTTGATAGTGTTTAAGTTATCACCTTCCACGGGTTTGGTAGATGAGGGTAAGTCCGAAGCCTCTCCCTCATCTAACGCACCCGTGTCTTTTACCTCTACACTAGGAGCCTTGGGAAGGGCCGGAGCCAAAAGCTCGGCAATCATCTTTTTCATGCTTTCCATTTGGGCTTCCACGGAGGACTTCAACGAATTGAAGTCTTCCACGGAGACCATCTTGGCGGCCCCTTCCGAGGACTCCTCGTCCGGCATACTCTTAGGCGGTTAAGCCCGAAATAAGAAGGCTGATACCAATTGAAAGGATCGTATGCCGCACCTAGAGGGGGTGAATAGGTGCTAACCAATTTTTAGTTCTTTTTCAAATTAGGCTTGACACAAAAGGTAAATTCTCTAGATATGCAACTAAGTGAATTTACCTATATGACAAGGCAAACAACTAAGCAAGATATAGCTAAGCAATATAGAGATAGAATAGGATAGAGGTAACCGAGAGTGGAGCACGCGATGACACGGAGATGATTCCCGTAGTTCCCTTCCTTTGCAAGAAGGTACGTCTACGTTTGGAGGAGTGTGGTTGCTACGCCAAACCAACAGCCACGAAGGCTTCACTCAGATCTCCGGTGAGCAACGCCACGGGCCTAGCCCACTTCCACTAAGGATTTCCTCGAGGCGGAAACCGGGCCTTTACAAGGTTCTTGGGGCACACATCCACAACCAAATTGGAGGCTCCCAAATCTGTTACAACACAACAATCAACAACAATACATCAACACAAATCAACTAGGGAACCAAATAGGAACACTAGCATGAGATCCCTCAAACAAGAGAGGGGGAAATGAAGAACGCTTCGGTGAGGATGTAGATCGGTGTCTTCTCCTTCGAATCTCCAAAGATCAAGAGCTTTGGTTGGGGGAGGAAGGAGATCTTGCAAATCTTGTGTTCTTGAGGTGGCTCTAATGGTGGTGAAGCTTGGCAGATTTTTCTTGCAATGATTGAGCAACTTGTCCCTTTGGAGAGAAAGCTATTTATATGGGTGGAGCTTTCGATCACCGTTGGGGACGAATTCCACTTACACCGGAAGTTCCGGCAGGATGGCCGGAAGTTCCGGTCAACGGAAGTACGGCCACTCGGGCCGGAACTTCCACCCTTGATAAAATACCTGCAAAGAAAAGATAAAAACTTCCGGCTTCCGCCAAGTTCCGCCAAGTTCCGGAACTTGAAACCCTTCTGACATGAGCCACAAACTCGGAATTCCGGAACTTGCCGGAAGGGCGGAGTTCCGCTGGCCGGAACTTCCGGCCAACTCCACCGAACTTCCGGTCTCAAGAGAAAATCGAGCACGTGGCGCCGAGCTTCACTGAATGTCAGGCGAACTTCGCGATTAGGCCGGAACTTCCGCCGGTAAAACGGAAACTTCAACAGAAACCAATACACCGATCCAACATAATTTTTGATGGCTTGTACCTGTCTACATCAACGCACATAAAAATATACATAGTGTTGACGTCAAACACACAAAACCCAAAAGGGCGGGAAATGTTCTTTCAGAAGCTACAAAGACGGAGGAGCGCCACCACTTCTTCGACTCGGTGGTTCAGTTGGCTCGTGACATAAGGGAGAAGGAAGAATTGGCTGAAGAATCTAAGAAGAAGAAGGCGAGGGGGGAGGGAGCCTTTGCCACGCAGTAATGTCCCTTTGGCTATGTTCTTGTTGTTGAACCTTTATGTTGTCGAACCATGATGTTATGTGAACCTTGATCTTCTCGAACCTTCATGTCGTTGAACCTTATTGTAATTGGAACCTTGATGTCGTCGAACCTTATTTGTTATTTCAACCATTATGTTGTGTCGTACATATTCTGTGCAATGTTGTATTCAAAACTGTTGGAATATGGTAGGATTTTTCATGGTTTTAACACAAGTCAATGTGTGGCGCCCTTCCCATGCGCCACACAGACTGTGTGGCGCCATGGGCGCCACACAGCCAACCTATATCAACTTTTAGGTCGAAAACATCTAGGGGCTCCGGACGATTAGTCCTTAGCCGTTTTGGCGAGCCTCTTTATGTGGCGTCCGTGCCTTCGGCGCCACATGGTGAGGTGTGGCGCCCATGGCGTCGGTGCCACACAAACAGGGTCGCCAAAACGGCTAAGTCCCTAGAGAAATGTCTTACAGTATGTTTTGTGCAAACATAAGTGGATGTGTGACGCCCTTGCCACGGGTGCCACACTTTCAAAGTGTAGCGCCGATGTGGGCGGCGCCACACATCCTGCCACGTCAGTTTGGAACACACCTCAGCGTCGAGGGCGCCACGTCGGATGGGAGTGTGGCGCCGGCAGCACGGGCGCCACTCGGTCATGTGTGGCGCCCATGGAGGGCCGCCACACAAAAGGGTTAGATGAGTGAAATAGTTTGCCCGGAGGGTCAGTCTGTGCTATAGTTTCAGAAAAGGGTTATTTCTATGTAAATCGCCGCGTGTGGTTGCTCGTCTGTTCGGGAGCAAACCCCCGGAAAACCTATACACCGACCAGGTCGATGGCTACCGGCCAGTGCACACCCCCTGGTCGGGTATGGGCCGTGCCCGTTCCGTCTCTTTTCTTCGTTTCTTTTTTCGTTTTTTTATTTGTTTTCGTTTTTATTTTTTGTTTTCTTTCTTATTTTGTTTTTCTTTCTTCTTTTTGTTCAAACTGAAATTTTTCAAATTTAAAATGTTCAAAGTCAAAAAGTGTGCAAATTCGAAAATTGTTCAAATTCGAAATTTGTGCAAATTTGAAAATCGTTCAATTTTCGAAATTTGTTCAAATTCAAAAATCGTTCAATTTCAAAATTTATTCAAATTCGAAAAATCGTTCAATTTTTGAGATTTGTTCAAATTTTAAAACGGTTCAATTTCAAAATTTGTTCAAATTCGAGAAATCGTTCAATTTTTGAAATTTGTTCAAATTCGAAAATCGTTCAATTCAAATTTTGTTCAAATTCGAAAAATCGTTCAATTTTTGAAATTTGTTCAAATTTGAAAACCGTTCAATTCGAATTTTGTTCAAATTTGAAACGGTTCAGATTTAAAACAGAGAAAAAATGAGAAAGAAAAAAAGAAAAACAAAGTTGGGCCGGCCCAACATATCTGTTTTGGTCCGTCCAACCGAATCCACATCGAACCAGTCTCAGCGAATCGTGGGCCGGCCCAACAAAGACCTGGGGGTGGTCGGTGGCTGTTATACACCGACCAGGTCGGTGTAAAGCAGCTCCCGCAAACCCCGGGCCTAGCGCACCAACTGGGCGTCGTCCGGCTGCCGATGGGTAAAAAGTTAGCAATGACCCTTTTTTCGGGAAAGCCTATACACCGACCAGGTCGGCAGTTACTGCGCGCCGCACACCCCCGCGCGCGGTATGGGCCGGAATGGTCGGCCCATTACGCGATTTTTTTTCTGTTTTGTGTATTCTGGTTTCTTTTTTCTGTTTCTTTTTCCTTTCTTTAAAAATTAAAAAATGTTCAAAAATAAAAATATTCAAAAGTGAAACAGTGTTCAGATTTGGAAATATTTAACTTAAAAAATCTTCAATTTTTAAAAATGTTCAAATTTGAAAATCGTACTAACTTAAAAATCGTTCAAATTTAAAAATCATTCATACATAAAAATCGTTTAAACTTGAAAATTGTTCAAACATAAAAATCGTTCAATCTTAAAAATCGTTCAAACATGAAAATTGTTCAAATTTAAAAATCGTTCAAAATTAAAAATCGGTCAAATTTGAGAACTATTCTAATTTTTTTTTAAATATATTTTTAAGAACATTTGTATTTTAAAAATGTTCATGTTTGTGAAAAAAATATTTTTTCCCCTAAAATACTCGGATTATGGAAAATAAAAAAAAAACAGCAGAAAAAGAAAAGGAAACGAAACCAGAAAAGAAAAACGAAAATTACCTTCTAGTGGGCCGCGGCCCAGCTAGCCACCGCACAGGGTGTGCGGTGCGAACCCCGCGCTGACCTAGTCGGCAAACAGGAGCTCCCCTTTTTTCCCCATAAAATCTACTCCCTCCGTTCCCATTTACTCAACATTCTAGAAAAAAAAAAGATAAATTAGTGTTGTATTTGTTCGAACAACTTCCATTTTAACGATGATTAAAACTAATCTAAACTAAATTACATTGGGTCCGTCTGCGTAGCTTGGCCCTCATCGGCCTCTGCGCCCCGCGCCTCACCTTGGCCCTCTTTGTCGTTGCGCATTGCCTCAGCGTGTGGTGCATCATGTTGCGGACGGCGTGCCTCCTAGCGTGGCGGGCGAAGCGCATGGCCTCCGGATGCACGAGCAACACGTTGCGCTGCCATGTGGGCTGCCGTGATAATTGTCGCCTCTGTCTCGATCTCAGCGTTCGTGGCATCCTCCGAGTCTGCCATCTCCGCTCTATCCCGTTGGAGATGCTCCGCCTGTTAGATTGATCTCCACCACGTTCGAGCCCAACGGCTCGACGTGCCCTTTGACCGCGTCCTGATCGGGGGCGCCCAACCATTCGCTGGTTGGTGGGCCCTGTCGCCTGCACTATATAGAGTGGGGCAGCCATTACGAGGTTGCCCAGTTGCCACCGCCCACCGACGACCCACCGATTAGGGTTAGTGCAGCCGACGGGAAGCTCCGCCGCCACCACTCCTCACGGATCCGCCGCCGTTACCACATCAACGTCGACAGGTTCGTCCTCCCAAGGGAGAAGGTAAACATCACGCATTCACGTATCTTCCTCTCCCACTCACAGTACATGCATACAATTCGTTACAGTGATAGTATTTACTCGATTAGATCTACACTAGTTGATCCACGGGATTTAACATTGGTATCAGAGCAGTGCTAGTGTGTAGATCTAGATGTTTTTCGGGTAGAAAAGAAATTCAACAGCAACCCTAGATCGTCCTGTCCCCATACTGCAAAAGAGAAAAGAAAAGTAACCGGCCGACACCGGGCTCGCCAAAGGATGTGCCGCCGCAAGGCCGCGCCGCTCCTCGATCCCGATGCGCATCGGCAAGCCGAGGCATCGGGAAGAAGAGCCATCTTCTCCTCACCGTTTTTCCCGGGTGGACTCAGTGGAGGAAGAAAAAAAGAAGTGAAAGAAGAACCTCACCGGCTTACCTATGGCGGCTGTTGCTACTGTTCACGGTCGCCGGAAAAGGGCACCACCACTTGAGCCGCTTGCCGGCGGTGCGCCCACGCAAGGGTGCACGCACGCGCCGGCAAGAGGGCCAAGGGGGGCGCCACTGCTTCTCACCACGCCGCCATTGAGGTTATGGTGGTGGAGGCAGAGAGAAAGGAAAGGGGAGGAGCTCGTCCCCGGCCGAATGCTGGGACCGGAGCTCGCCCGCGAGGACCTCGGGTGGGGAGAAAAGAAAAAAGAAAAGGGAGGTCCCGCCGAGCCGCCGCAATGGTGGACTCGCCGTCGCCGGCGTGGCGCCGGCCACGGGCGCACGGGGATTTTCTCTCCGCCGCCGCTAGCGAGAGGGAGACCGAGGAAGGAAAGAGGCACAGGGGGGCGCCGTGGTGCTGCTCGGTAGGCCGCCAGCGGCGCGCCGCCACGGCCATCTCGGTCTCACAGAGCTGCCGCCACGGGCAGTGAAAGAAAGGGGGCAAATGCTCTAGGGTTTTCGGGCTGGCAGTTTTTTCGGCTTTTTATATGGGCCGATATCAGTGCTGCACCGTCGGATCGAGATGGGCGGCTGGGGTTGAAACCCTAGCCGCGTCCGCTAGCAGGCCGCGTCAACGCCGCGTCCAGGCAGCGGGCGGGCGGCGGGCCACCGCGTGGGCGCGTGGCTCGCCCTCGTCCAGCCGCGTGGCTCCGTGGCCGCCGCGTTTGGCGGGCCGCGTGTGCGCCGCGTTACCGCGTGCCGCACAGCGTGGGCGCCGCGTAGGCTGCGCGTGGTGGGTCGCGGCGCGGGCGCGCTCTACAGAATAAGAACACAGTTTTTACAGTTTTGTACTGTTTTACTAATTACAGAGGCATTTTTAGGCAGTTTTGGGTCATTTTTGGCCAAAATTTTGTCTAGTTTTTTTTCTGAATAAATAGGACCAACGAAATATTTGTTCAGAAATTAAAAAGTAAAGGAAATGCCTCTGAAAAGTTCAAAGTTTAAAGTTTAAATTCACAGTTTCCGCTGCATATAGTAAAAGAAGCATTTTTGTCAAGTTTTTTCCTGAGCAAATTGAACCAACGAGATATTTGTTTTTGGAAATTAAAAGGTAACAGAGATGCTTCTGAAAAGTTTAAAGTTTAAAGTTTGACTTCAAAGTTTCCGCTGCAAATAGTTAAGATGCATTTTCAATTTGGAAAAATGCAAAAGTGATGATTAAAATTTAAAAGGTTGCTTAAAAGTGATTGTTGAAACAATTATGATATGTTATTTTTTAACCAACGTTATTAATGACATAATCATGATTTGTTGCAATAAGGTGTGCATTTATCTCTATTTCTGCCCAACGGTGACATAGTTTTAATTGCATAAACAGTTGTATGTTCTAATTTTGACCAACGTTGGATTATTGCATGCAGTTGTTGTTATGATCTAATTTCTTTATGGTTTAAAGGAGGGTACTACTTGATGAGCTGCATCAAGGATGTTCCAACCCTCAAAGGTGACAACTACATTGAATGAAGAAAGAAGGTCGATTTGTGCTGAGGTGGACTGGGTTCCCCACAGCCGGTCAGACCAAAAGATCCAGTCAGAAATGACAAGAAAGATGATTCTGCATGGCAGAATAAAAGTGGCTAAGTGCCATTTATAAAGAATACAATTGAGAACGCTATTGTGGGCTCAATTGCAGAGTGTGCTTCCGTATGGGAGTATCTTGAAAGAATAGAGAGCCAGTTCACTGGTTCTACAAAGATATGTGCGACCCAGCTGCTGAAGCAACTGGTGACAGAAAAGTACACATGGACATGAAGGACATGACAAGTGTGCCATATGGTGTAATAATGCTTATGTGGGTGTTGTCTGTGTGTAATGCGAGTGAAAAAGTATTGTCCGCGTTGGACAAAGAACAAAAGAAAAGAAAAGAACTGATGAATCGTCGAAATATGGCATTGTCGCTTAGGCCATATTTCGAGGGGGAGAATAGAAAGACTTGTTAAAAATGGTATTCTTCCTCCATTAGAATTCTCAGACATAGAACAGCGCATCGATTGCATTAAAGAAAAATTTGTAAAGGTTGATTAAAAATGGTGCAAATCGATGCACAACAACACTAGAAATAATTCACACCGAGATATGTGGATCATTTCCTGTGAAAAGTGTGGATGGCTATGATTCGTTCATAACATTCACGAATGATTACTCCCGATATGGTTATATTTATCCAATAAAAGAAAGAACAGAAGCGTTGGATAAATTCAAAATATTCAAAGTTGAAGTTGAAAATCAGCATGATAAAAGAATAAAGATAGTCAGGTCTGATCGTGGAGGGAGTACTACGGTCGACATACTCCATATGGCCAAGTCCCTGGACCTTTTGCAAGGTTTCTACAGGAGACTGGAATAGTCGCCCATTACTCGATGCCGGGCGAACCTCAGCAGAATGGGGTAGCTGAAAGGCGCAACCGTACCCTTATGGATATGGTGCGCAGTATGATGAGCTATTCCACCCTACCATTGGGATTGTGGATCGAGGCGTTAAAAACCGCTATTCACATTCTAAACAGAGTACCAAGCAAATCGGTGCCCAAAACGCCGTATGAGCTATGGACAGGGAGAGTGCCTTCTCTAAACCACCTGAAAGTGTGGGGGAGTCCTGCTGAGGCCAAAGTATTCAATCCAAATATCGCAAAGTTAGATACCAAAATAGTCAGCTGCCATTTTATTGGCTATCCTGAAAAGTCAAAAGGTTATCGTTTCTACTGTCCAGAGAAATACACAAAGTTTGTGGAAACGAGACATGTTGTCTTCTTAGAGGACGAAATGATGAGGGGGAGCATGGTAGCTCGAAAAATTGATCTTGAGGAGAAGAGGGTGCATGCACCTAATCCGATGACTCAGGAGCCATTTTTTGCGCTACCATGTGCACCTGTACCGACAATCCCTGCGATTGTGGTGCAAGCGTCTGTTGTAACTCCACCCATGACAACGATGAGTGAAAATTCGGAACCTGTCCGTCAGGAGCCGAATGAACCATTTGTTGAGCATGAAAGGGAGCAACAACAGCCACCTCTAGTGGCAAAAGGATTTACACAAAGAGAAGGGATAGATTACAATGAGACATTTTCTCCGGTCTCATGTAAGGATTCCTTCAGAATCATCATGGCACTAGTTGCACATTTTGATTTAGAGTTGCATCAAATGGATGTAAAGACGGCATTTCTAAACGGGGATTTAGAAGAAAATATCTACATGAAACAACCCAAGGGTTTTATCATGGAAGGCAAGGAAGAAATGGGATGCCGCCTAAAGAAATCCATTTATGGATTAAAGCAAGCCTCCAGACAGTGGTATCTAAAGTTTAATGAAACAATTAAGAGATTTGGATTTAAAGAAAATATTGAGGACAATTGCGTTTATGCAAAGTTTAAAAGTGGGAAATATATTTTCCTAATCTTGTATGTGGATGATATTCTGCTTGCCAGCAGTGATGTTAGTCTACTGCAAGAGACAAAGAAGTTCTTGTCCTCAAATTTTGATATGAAAGATCTTGGTGAAGCGTCATATGTTTTGGGCATAGAAATTCACCGAGATAGAAACAATGGAGTATTAGGACTATCGCAAAAGGCTTATTTAGAAAAGATTCTAAGTAAGTATAATATGCATAAGTGCAGTGCCACACCTGCCCCTATAGTCAAGGGCGACAGTTTTGGGAAACATCAAAGTCCCCAAAATCAATACGAGCTCGATCAAATGAAAGCGGTTCCATATGCTTCGGCTATTGGAAGCCTACAGTATGCACAAGTGTGCACTCGCCCTGACTTAGCATTTATCACCGGAGTACTCGGTAGATATCAAGAAAATCCAGGTTTTGAACACTGGAAAATGGTAAAGAAGGCATTGCGTTATGTGAAAGGCACAAAGAGTTACATGCTAACATACAGAAGATCTGATTCCCTAGAAATAAAAGGGTATTCAGATGCAGATTTTGCGGGGGATAAAGATGATAGAAAATCCACATCTGGATATGTATTCACCCTCGCAGGGGGAGCTATTTCGTGGAGAAGCTCCAAACAGACGATAGTTGCATCATCCACGATGTATGCAGAATTTATAGCATGTTATGAAGCCACGGGGCAGGCATTATGGTTAAAGAAGTTTATACCCGACTTGAAAGTGGTAGATTGTATTGACAAACCACTAAAGATGTACTGCGACAATGAGCCGCAGTATTTTATGCTCACAACAACAAGTCGAGTACAGCTACGAAACCAATTGAGGTTAAGTATTATGTTGTGAAACACAAGGTCCAGGATCAAACTATAAGTCTCGAGCATATAAGGACAAAAGATATGCTTGCGGATCCGCTAACGAAAGGCTTACCACCCAGTGTTCAAGGAGCACGTAGCCGGCATGGGTTTAAGGGAAAGTCTTACCTATCCTGGATCATAAGAGGCCCAAAAGTAAAAGAATTTGTTTCAAAACAGAGAAGTGCATTGTGGCTGTCTGATTCTATCGGCAATAGAGCTGTGACGATGAAACATGCCCTATGGACTGATCTAAAATGAAACGAATAAAATAAAAGTATGAAGTTAAAAGTAAAGTTGAGATCAAAGGGGAGAATGTTAGGTTGATCTCCACCACGTTCGAGCCCAACGGCTCGACGTGCCCTTTGACCGCGCCCTGATCGGGGGCGCCCAACCATTCGCTGGTTGGTGGGCCCTGTCGCCTGCACTATATAGAGTGGTGGGGGCCAGTGGCACAGGTTACGAGGTTGCCCTGAGCTGCCACTCGCCCCACCAGACGACCCACCGATTAGGGTTAGTGCAGTGCCGACGGGAAGCTCCGCCGCCACCACTCCCTCACGGATCCGCCGCCGTCACCACATCAACGTCGACAGGTTCATCCTCCTCAAGGGAGAAGGTAAACATCACAGCATTCACAGTATCTTCCTCTCCCACTCACAGTACATGCATACAATTCGTTACAGTGATAGTATTTACTCGATTAGATCTACACTAGTTGATCCACGGGATTTAACACCGCCACCTCCTACACGGTGGTACATGTCACCTGCATGAGGGCGGCCTCTTTCGCCTATATCGCAGCTGCCAGTTCATCCACCACTCACTTCTCCTCCATCTCATACCACGCCTGCTGTTATTAGACCATGAACTTGTGGCCGCGCTCCGAGCATGCTCTCAAAGGACTCGAGGAGGATGCGCTACTCCATGGTGGTGGAGGCGCAAAGAGGGTCTGTGTCGGCCATTTTTTCCCGCACGTCGGCTAACCTCCCGTTATCAGCCATGGCCGTCATTAGCAGAGGTTAGCGGGAGCGCGGATGGTGAGCCCCACAAAAATGCAGGTTTCCGATGGAGCCGGTGCCACCCGCATATAAACAGAAACCTTTTTTATATCCGTGAGGTCCCGCATCCAGAACCAAATGGATCGAAAAGTAGTCGGGAGACCCGTTGGAGATGATCTAACTAACTCCCCGTCTCTGCTCTCTAGCCCTTTCTACGCAGAGACACTGAGCAAATTCAACTCAAATGGTTCGAGTTTGGCTATACAAAATTTAGCTGCTAATCGAAGGTAGAATCACTAAGGGCATCTTCAACTGCGCGATGCACCGCTTAGTCCGAAAATGCGACTGTATCCAGCCGGGCATAGTGTCTGATACTTCGTCCAAACAGAAACGCAGCCTAAATAGGCAACATGTTTGCGTCTACATGGACGATGCGTACACATCGCGGTCGTCCGCACGCTTCTCACACGGTCCGCCTGGCAGTGCTACAGATGCTTCGTCTTCAGCGCGACCTAACTTGTGGGCGACGCGTTAGGTTTCTGCGTCACGTTGACGACGCGCCTCGCCTTCCGCGCATGAGCGACGGTGGGCGGCGTCGTAGTTGCAGAGCATTGAAGGCGAGGTCGTGTCCGAGCCTTTTTAAGTTCCACTCGGCGGCACCCATTTTCTCGACCACACCATTGCTAGAGCCCAATGTATCCACCCGACCGAACGACACCATGGGAAGTCTTGGCCGTTTCGCAAGACGAAGAACGATCACGAGGCAAGCGGCTCGCGGTCCGGGAAGCCGAGGGTAGGGCGGTACGTCCGCATCGAGTTCGTGCATTGCCTCTGGGAGGAAAACTTGCCAGTGCCATGGCCGGATGCGAGCCTGCCTGGAGAAGGCTGGTACCTCAACTCCATGTGTGTGTCGGTCCCTCCCATACCACGCGAGGGCCGAGAGCACTGTGACGAGGTTCGCTGCCGTCGATCCATCCCGCCGGCCGATTTCCAAGAAGATCCGGCGTACGCGCTCAACTCCTTCGGGACGTGGAAGTTCGAGCCTCGACGACGTTGACTACTTCGACCCCGAGCTCACCGTGGACGACGATGACATGAACGAGGACGTGGGCGTCGAGGACGACGACGCCGCCCAGGTCGGGTACGAGGCCTCGTCGTACGGCCATGACGACGGCGACCCGACGTGGGATCAGGAGCCCAGCTGCCGGACATTAACGAGGAGGAGGCCATTGCCATCGCAATGGCTAATAGCGAGCTCGACTAGCTCGTTATGTGGGACAGCCTCCCCGTCCAACTTCGTGAGTCCTCGCTAGTGCAGGGGAGGCCGGTGACTCCTTCGGCCACGCCAACGCGTACGAACGCGTCTGCGCCGTCTGATGCTCCTTTGACAGCCTAGAATCCGTGGTCACTGTCACTGCAGACTGCCCTTCTTCCTCCACCACTGGCATACCAGCTCCCATGATGGATGCTAGAGATCATCGACCTCATCGGCAACGACGAGCAATAGTCCGTACCTAGGTTTTAGCAGGCTTGGGTGGCGCTTCTTATTTTCTAGAGCATTTTAATGTATTTTACAAATATGTAATTTTTGTTTTTAAATGGGAAAAAAAATTATGTGTCGGGCTGCTGGGAATACCCTAGACGCAAACAAAACGCACGGTCGATTTTAACCATTCAACCCAACGAACATCCGTTTTAGCGTCTGGCCGCCCCCCTAACAAACATTATCTAGCCACAACTATTCGCCAAAAAAAAAAAAAAAAAAAAAAAGCCACAACCACGGAAACGAAAACCGGTCAAATGTTTGGCCTTAGCAAAGTCAGCACAGCACGGCACGGCACAGGTTCCTTCCAACGGCCCCACCCCACAAGGAAGAAGGGCAGTCTGCAGTAGTTTCGTATCTCTTTCCGGAGAAGTTCATTACCACTGACTTTTGAGGCCAATGAAGGAGGAACCAAACTAGCGCACTCATTTCCCACTTCCGCCGTCCAGCTCGTGCTTCTGCCCGCACAAACAAGAAGCTCGCTCGTGCACACTGGAGGTGAAAGGGGATGAATGGAGCAGGAGGAAGAAGCCAATCTTGGTTGGGAATTTAGGTATTTTGCTTCACCAGAAGAAATCTTCTCCATTTCGTCTCTGCATACATTATATTCGCCTATTTTCCATCAGGTGTATCGTTCTGCTATCCCCTCTAGCCTCCCTCTCTTTTGCTTCGCCTCTTCTCATGGAGACGTACGAATGATAGATGGTCATCTGCCACCTATAATCAGCAGAAGTTGCATCCACGAGCTACGGTATGCCACCGTTCCTAGCTGTACTTTGCGTCCCTTCCTGGTGTCGGGAATTAAATTCATACTTGGATACGTTTTACTGTCAGATTTGTGCCCCAGCTGAGAATTTCAGATTGTTAATTTAGATCTAACTGTCCACCTAAATATGTTAAAGTCAACACCCGATTTCAGGAAATTTTTGCACTTTTGTTAATCTCCCGTCTAATGATTTCCTCTTTTTTTGAAATTTGATTCAGAGGGTTTTGGCGAAACAGACATAGCTTCACCAGTATGGAGGCCGCTTTAGTATCGGGATTGTTGAAGCTGGCAGGAGTCAAACTACTTCCTCTGATAAGCAGTGAGTTTGCCTCCATAATGGGTGTTAAGAAAGATCTCTGCGAGCTTGAACGCCTGTTTCGAGAAATCACAAGTAGGCTGTCAGCTGTTGGGGATAAAATAACAGATCGTGATCCATCATTTTACTGGCTCAAAGACTTGAAAGATGTTGCTTATGATTTTGATGACCTGCTGTATCGGCTGGAAGCTGAGAAATACAAGGTGGACATGGATGGTAACAAGCATGATATGGCTAGCTGGTTCTGTGCAAAACCGAAGTCCGCGCTGTCCCGACTCGAGATGGCCCAGGAGATCAAGAAAATCAAGAAGAGGTTTGCTGAGATTGTGAAGCAGAGAACTGATGTCAATGCAATAACAAATAGTTTAGTTGCCGAGCATCCTCTTCGACATGTAAACAAGACAATCGGGGAGATGTCAATATTGGTCAATATAGATGAGACAAAGGTATTTGGTAGGGATGAGGTCAGGCATAAGATCGTATCTAAGCTAGTAAACTCTAATACCCAAGAGAAGATCTCGGTAATTTCTATCGTTGGACTAGGTGGGTCCGGCAAAACTACCCTGGCTAAATACATCTGCCAGGATAACAAGATAATGGAGCATTTTGAATCTACTTGGTGGATTCATGTGTCTAAAGAATCTGATGTGGAGAAGCTCATTGGAAAGCTTTTCGAATCTGTCGCTAATGAGAAATCGGAGCTTCATACCTTGCAGCACATGAGTAGAATAATTTCAGAAAGGTTGAGCGAAACAAAGTTTCTGCTTGTCTTCGATGACGTTTGGAATGGGGACCAACACGAGTGGGAGCAGTTTGAGCAACATTTCAACAGAGGTGCACCTGGAAGCAAAATTTTGCTCACTACTCGTGATGGAAAAGTTGCTGAAGTGGTAAAATCTGCAGAAATATTCAATTTGGCCTTCTTATCAGATGGTGACAGCTGGAAGTTGTGTCAACAGAGTTCTGGATGGGCCGAGGAAGGTTTAGACTCCGAGTTCATAGAAGTTGGAAAAGAAATTGTGAAGAAATGTGCTGGGGTGCCAATAGCAATTAAATCTCTGGGGGGTGTCCTCCGTAACAAGAGACACATTAGGGAATGGAGGGCTTTGAGAGATAGTGATTTACTGAATGACTTGGATATAAAAGACAGAGTTTTGGGGTCCTTGAGATTGAGCTATTTTCATCTGTCAGATAATCTTAAGCAGTGTTTTTTGCTTTGCTCTATATTTCCAAAAGGCTACTTTATCTACAAAGATGACTTGATTTCCCTATGGACAGCACATGGATTTGTCAATCCGAGGATTGGGGGCCAACTACCAGAAGATGTCGGAAGTGATTACTTTGATTCTCTTCTGAAAGTTTCTTTTCTTCAAGATCTAGTTGAAGACCAGCATACTGGGCAATTATTATGCAATATGCATGACCTTGTTCATGATCTCACTCGGCAAATTTTACAGAATGAAATAATCCTTACATCAACGAAGAACACTAATGATCATAGCCCAAGATGCATATATTTATCTTTAACCTCATGCACTGACAAGGTTGACAGTAAGTTATTTAGCAAGGTTCGTTCTCTGTATGCTAGTGGAGATACCTTTGCAACCAATAAGCCAATCAGAAAGAGTTGCTCTGTGCGCAGTGCTATTCTAGAGGATATAAATGATACTTCTATCCCACTGCTCATACCAAAGTTTGAATATCTTGCATATCTTAGAATCTCCGGGGCCAACTGCAGAGAAATACCAGAAGCAATCACAGGTTGTTGGAACTTGCAAGCCCTTTATATCATATATTGCTTTAAACTCGCGATGTTACCTGAGTCTATTGGAAATCTCAAAAGGTTAAAAATTCTAGAGTTGTCATGGGTTGTGGCTCTTGTTAGTTTGCCTCAGTCTATTGGTGATTGCCAAAGTCTTGAAAGCTTGCACCTGATTAAATGTGGACAGCTAAGAGAAATACCGGAGTCCATAGCTAAAAATGAAATGTTACGGGTTCTTAATATTGTCAATTGTTCGTATTTGTGCCAACTGCCATCAGAATCTTTGGGGATTCTACGTAACTTACGGGCTATCAACTTAACAGGATGTGTGAGTCTCGAAGACCTGCCCAGTTCATTTGCTTGTGATGAGTTACATACTCTTAAACTCACTGGATTGACTAGACTTAGAGTACTACCTCAGTGCATCACTTTACTGAGTAATCTAGAACATCTAGACCTTGGGTACTGCAATGAGCTAGTTGAGTTGCCTGAAGGTATAGGGAACTTAAAGAGGCTTGAGGTTTTGAATATAGAAGGATGTCGCAGTCTGTGGGGCATGCCAGCAGGGTTTGGGAAGCTGACTCGTCTACGAAAGCTGTTTGGCTTGTTTGTTGTAGGAGATACTGGAGAGGACGCAAGAATATCAGAGCTTGGGGATCTTGACAGGTTAAGTGGTTTATTGGAAATTGAGGGTATTAGGTGTGTGAAAGATCCCTATGATGCAGAAAAGGCTTATTTGAAGGGAAAGCATGGCATACAAAAGTTGAAGCTAAACTGGTTGTCTTGGGAGAATTGGATTGAGACTAGTACGGAAGAAGATATTGATATGGAACGTGAGCTGAGAGTGCTTAATGCTCTTGAACCACCATCTGTAATAAAGGAGCTGGAAATTCTTAATTATCATGGTTTACATTTACCATGTTGGATGACCAATGGAAGGCATAACTGCACATTGGACATAAAATCCAATCAAACTGTTGATCTACCTCATTTCCCTCATCTAACTGGAATGGTACTATATCATTTCCCCAAGTTGAAGCATTTGTCAAGACTTGTAGGGCTACCTTTGTTGAAGACGCTCAAGCTAAGTGAATGTGACTCCCTTGAGAGTATCAGCGCCGGCCCCTTCCCATCACTCAGGGAGCTAAATATTTCTAAAATGTATCGTTTGTTGGAATTGTCAACAATGACAAGGATAATATTGGCTGATGATGACAGAGTAACTCAATGCCGCAATCAGGAAGTACAGTGTTGTTTCCCTCACCTTTCCACTCTACACATTGAATATTGCCCGAAATTGAATGTGAAGCCTTGGTTTCCAGCATCGCTGGAGAGTTTGACATTAGAAAGAAGCAACGGGCAGCTGCTATTCCCGGGCAGCTCCGTTCGTTCAGTTCATTCTGTTGGGGACGAATCAGAACCACATTTCTTCAGCAATACTAATGGGGTCTCCTATTCGAGCCTCCTCAAGGAACTAAGGCTACAGAGGTTGAAAGGTTCGTCGTCTGGTTCTGGCTGGGAATCAATAGGGCACCTCACTGCGCTGAAATCACTAGAGATTGAGGAATGCAGTGAGCTGATGCAATTACCTGACAGCATCGGTAACCTCTCCTCACTGCTAAGCTTGAGAATCCTTAGTTGCGAAAATCTGATGGAGTTGCCGGAGGGGATTCAGCACCTCAACTCCCTGCAAGAACTACATATATTACAATGTGGCTCCTTTCACAAGCTGCCGGAAGCAGGAATCGGGGGCCTCCGTTCTCTTCGTAGTCTTCGTGTCGAGTTTCTGCCAGCCCTGAGCTGCCTGCCCCGATCCATACGGGGCCTCTCCTCGCTGACGTATCTTCAGATACATTTCTGCACCGCCCTTCATCGACTTCCTGGAGAACTCTGGGAACTCCGCTCTCTCCAAACCCTCGAGATCTTTGGTTTGTCTGCTCTAACTTGCCTTCCCGAGTCCATGGAGTGCCTCACCTCGATCCGTACCATTGACATCGGTTCATGTGATGCTCTCACCGAGTTGCCAAAGTGCATCGGACAACTCTCTACACTTCGATCACTTCGGATCCATTATTGCCGCGCCCTCGCATCCTTGCCGTGCTCCATACAAGACCTTTCTGCTCTACAAGAATTGGATATCGCTCGCAGCCCTCATCTGGCTAGGCGTTGCAAGCAAGGATCGGGAGAGGATTGGCACCTCATTTCCCATATACCTCACGTGAACATAATAAACGATGACTAGTTTAGGCAACTGAGAAGCTTGGCAAGGTCACAAATTTATTTCCACCTCTGTCAGTACCAGTCCTCTTTATTGTTCTTATTGCTTGTTATGATCTACCACTTGTTACTCGTTTGCTAATGATTCATCTTATTCAGGAAATGTTCCAAATCCATGCCAGGCATCCTTTTGTCCGTGGACTTCATACTACAGAGTGCAAGGTGTGGACAATGTGTGGTTGCTTGGGACACCATTGATTATCCCTAGTCTTTAGCTTGAGTAATGTGTACTAGGTATGTTGTGCTGACTTGTGTCTAACTATCTGGGTTTCTGCAAATCTGATGTCGATGGTTTCTATGTTTAAGATAATGCTCCATATCTGGGCATTTGGGTCTATTAGCAGGATCAGTACTTTGTATTTGAGTTGGTAATTAGGTCATGTGCCTACCCTTTCTTATCTGAAAACTTGTAGGTAAAACGTAGCATGATTTTTTAGTGAGGGTTTTGCTTATAGAACGTTAATTGTAGCTGCTCACTTGTTTGTTAGCTTAGAGTTAGGTCATGCCATCCGGCTTCAGCTTGTTGGCTTAGAAGGCTTGGTTGGTTATTCTAACTTCAAACATGTTGCCTGTCCGTTTAGGCTACCGTGGGCTATCCTAGATGATGGTCGATGTCATATTTTGTTTCCATTGGCTGTTTATAAAGTGTGTACACTGTAAAGAAACTTCCTTTTGTTATTTGAAATCGGTACAGCAGCACAAAATCTGAATGCTGTCACTTCCTAATGTCCATCTCACAACTTCTGGGCTGATTAGCTGTTACTTGTGCTTCTTTATTGTGTCAGTCCTCTGTTTGAAACAAGCATCAACTTGGTTGGTTTCATCTGTGTTCTTGAGCGATATTTTCATCTTCCTGCTTGATGGTTGCTTTGTTTGATAATTCAAGATGAAATGTTTCACAGTGATGAGTGTGGTTTTACTTTGTAGCCATGATTCATTTGTGCTGCTCCTGAAATACTGGTGTATTTTTTCAGTTGGTGAAATCACCATGTCGAATTGGGTATCTTAACCCAGTGATTTGTATGTTTTCCTTTGCATAACAATCATTTTATATGTAGAGATGCGTCAAAACCATGCTGTGGTATTTTTTTGTTTTCTGCAGTTGCTTCCTGCGTTTTTACCATCAGATGATGGTATGCTCTCAGCGGGGGTTCTTACAATCACGAATAAACAGTAGGAGGCAGAAAATAAAGAAGATGCATCTCTATCTAAGGTCTCCCCCGTCTGGTCTCTACTCCAGGCCGAGTCAATGAGCGAATTCAAATGTTTCTGACATTGGCTCTCCAAAATTTAGCTTCTTCATTAGATCCAGCCATCAAGGTATTGCTGAACCCGAGAAAGGGGCGGCCGTAAGAGCATCTCCATACTCAGTCGCGGCCCCCAAAGCCGCTCTGCTTAGTTGCCCCCTTATTTAGAGGCCACCAAATAATAGAAATGCGTGAAATAAAAGTTTTCGTCCAAATTTTATTACATTTTTCAAGTTTGAATGAAAACGGTTAGGTTTATCTAAACCCTACCCTACTGGTCACTTGATGGTGCGTTTGATGGCCCCGTCCCATCGTCGCGCCCCCTCTCCCTGAAGAGCGACGTTTCCTCACGTCCTCGAGGTGCTGCTGCTGCTCCTCCGTGAAGAAGAGGCAACCCGCCTCCTCAACCGGTGCGCCGGTGCCATCTCTGATCGTTGCCCTCCTCGCGGGCATGAGCGTCGTCCTGCAGCTTCTTCAGCGACTCGAAGGACTTGACGATCGCCTTCTGCTGCGCCGCCCGTTCCTCTGGGTGTGGCCCGTCATCATACCAGTCAAGATGTCTTCGTCCTCCGCTTTCGCCGCCGCCGCTTCCGCCTCCCAGGCCGCCAAATTCGTGGCCGCCGCCTCCTGGCGCAACTGCTGTTCCAGCTCCTCCCGCCGCTGCTGATGCTTGAGCTCATGCCTCCGCGGCAGTCGCAGCAGCTCTTCCACACACCGCCGCTTATGCGCATGGAGGCGGAGATCGGGCTTTTCCGTCGCGGCCTTCGCCGCCCCGTTTGCCGCTCGTGTGCGACAAACGCATCTATGGCGGCCGCTTGCGTCGCCACCTCCCACTCCTCGTTTTCTGCTAGCTCCTGGTCTACTTCGTACTCCACGGGGGTGCCGACAGGTGGAAATGGTGGTGGGGGTGGAGGTGGAGACGGTGGTGGAGGCAGCTGGCTGCCACCGGCGCGACTCAGCATTGAGTGCGTGGGATGCAGGCGATGAGGCATTTTTGGCGGTGGAGAAAGGTTGCCAATCGGCTGTGGTGATGTCCATTGAGCGGAGGCGGCCTTTTATAGGCGGGGACGACGCGAGAAGAGGCGGGAAGAGGTAAGAAGCCGCGGGAAGAAGCGCGAGAAGCAGCGGTGGCGTGCGAACGGCGACGACGCGTGGAGGAGGCGCGGCGCCGACGCGTGGAGGAGGCGCAGCGCCGACAAGAGGTCTCGCTTGCCCCTCTAAGGCAAAGCTGAAGCGCTTTGGCGTGAATCAATGATGCGTCAGGCCCGCAATACGCGCTCAGTCCAGCGTGCCTGCAGCATCCCTTTGGAGAGGGGATGACTTAGAAACGCCGGACACCGTAATGGGTCGCGCTGAGCGAAAAGGTCCTTTGGGATGCGTGACTGGGGCCGGTTGTATGTCCGACGCGCCTAAAAAGCTTTGGGCCCGCTTTGGAGGACACGATCGGTACTTTCTTATCTCCAAAAAGTTCAAACAAATATTTGACAGGTCGAGGATGTATGTATGTGGGTGGCTGGGTGTCATCTTTTGAAAGTACTAGATTTAGATGTGCGCCTTGGCGCACGATCCCGTGAAGTTCGAACAGGTCCACATTGAAATAAAAAATATATTTTAGAGGATTTAGAAAACAAAATTAACAGAGTGCAATTATAACTAAACACATAAATTCGCAAAAGAACAACAATGCTTATACACGATCAGGGAAATAGCTAAATATACTACAATAACTTAACATTCTGTGTTTCCTTTTGACATCAATAGATGGTACAAAAGTTATAACATCTACATAAGCTTGTTGCAGTT
Organism: Lolium multiflorum; assembly: GCA_030979885.1. NCBI lineage: Eukaryota > Viridiplantae > Streptophyta > Magnoliopsida > Poales > Poaceae > Lolium > Lolium multiflorum. The sequence continues at coordinate 115,869,639 of CM061751.1, read as the reverse complement.
CGATCTTTAGAGGCCACAACACATAGAAAACATAAATCTAATATGTAGGTGCACCACCAAATGCTAACACCGCTGACAACATCAAATGGAGGACCTCGGCCCCGCATCGCCATGGAGGATCTTTACACTGGGAGCAGACGCAAGAACGTTTCTCTGGCCTTTTACCCAGTAAGTCACGTTGTAACTCCCTTTTCCAAGCCACTGCAGGAAATAAGGGTATCTTCATCTTCATTGAGCACACAAGGAAAGTGGGGTACAATCATATAATGCACAGGAGAGCCCCTCAAAAAGTTTTTTTTAGCATATAAGCATGCAGAAATATCTCATATAATCAATCTTATATTTTGAAAATGAATAAAAGAGATAAAAGATCAAATGTGAAGAAAAATCACGCAAAAGCTTGTACCTCAAAATATGATAGTGCCCTTAATTTTTTAGGTGTGTTGTGATTCTTCCATTTGCGATATGCATCTCAAAACATTGTTACCTCAAACTGTTGGCCAGCAATCAAAAGCGTCCGACCAGTCAGGCACTATGCACCAAGAAGAGGGGCAGAGGATAGAGGCAGCACCGTGTAGGCGGGGATGGAGACAACGGAGCAATGAAGTTAGACAACGACTAACCTTGGCACAACGCCCTCGTACTTTCGAGCGAAGACGGTATACTCGCTACTTTCTATTGTTGCAGCAGGTTGTACTCCTGTTAAAAATGCAACAGAAAATAAAAAAGTGTCTAAAAAAGAAAGTAAAGAAGTAATCAAGCGATAAAAGTGAAATCATTGTCATGTCTGGGTCAAGCATCATATGATTCACTTGAGTTTTTGTATTTTAGATAGATACAATTGAAACACATGTATATTAGCAAAAGTGACCAACTAACCTTGTAAACATGTTTACATGCGTCTCTATATGACATAACCATTGGTCATGTAAGGGTGCATTTACATGTAGGCTAGCAAGTCATAATAAACACATAAAATTTATACAGAGGTCACAACCCTTGCAGCAGAGGTTGTTGACCAGTTGTCACCACTTCATCTTTCTTCACAGGCTCTATCAAACGTAGTCATATATGCCACTGGATGAGCATAGGATGCATAAAACTACAAATTAGACAATTCAGCCAACTAAAGGTAATTTACAATCTGCAATTATGTTAACTGAGAAATTACCGGACTATCGAATTTTACTTTACTATGAAAGGTGAAGAGATGTCATCAATATTCTGGTTCGACATACATAAGAACAACCGTAAATGGCAAATAATCTACTGTATGCAGAACCAAGCCAATGCATAGAGCCATACAGGAAAGAGCAAACTAAGCTCATGTAAACTAACAAGAGCAAATGCAGCATCAAATAGTGGGGAACGAGCAAAACAGACCAAAAACGGCAGCACACGTAAAAGAGGAATTAAAACACTGAGGGTATACTCCTCGCAGCAACATTTCATTTTCAGAACATCATTTTTTTCTTACTGCAATGTCCAAATGACGTAGATACAACATCTCAACTCACTCATCCTTACCTTAACACGTAACTATTGTTATACTTTCCTATCCTCCCTCCAATAATTTTTAAGACCCATCATTAAACACCCAAATTCTATGAAGAAATGAATTAAAAAAATAGATGACGTGAAATGAAAGAAGGACATTACCACAATGTCTCCTTAAACTTTTCGCTTTGACCTTACTGGCATGGTCGACCGGCTTGTCATTGTAAGCTGAATCTGTAGATATTAGAGCACCACAAGTGCATAGCAAATAAATATACCCTGCACATTATATCGAACTAATGAGGGTTATCATTGTAACCAGAATCTCTAGATATCAGATCACCAAAAGTGCATAGCAAAAAAAAACCCTTCACATTATATCCGAACTAAGGTAAGTATACTAATGACTAAACTGCAGAATTTGCAAAGTAATTATAACAGAAATCTCAATTTAGCTAAAACTCCATGTATATCTCATATGTTAGCATATACGCAAGCAAAGTTAAAACTAAAATAATGCTTGAGGCCACCCATACAAATTTAAGGAGAATACAGGAAAATAGCTACCATTGCCCATATGGTGCAGCACATACGCCTAATAACTTTCATAACGGACAATGTATATGCTCCTTAGGAACCTATAAATGTCTGGAGGTAGGGGAGATAATTTAGCCACTGGTTAATTATTTCTTCTACTTCCTCCAGACCCTCAAGGCCTCAAGCTATATGCCAAAATCATTGTGTGCTTTATTCCATAAACAAAGTGCACCCTCAGCGAAAGGAATAAACAACACTAAAATCAAGTAAGGCAACACATGGAACTCGTGTATACGCAGAAAAATGATACTAATATTTTTCTTAGATTTTGCAACACATGGTGAACCAGACAAAATTACAAACAGAGTAACAAATGTGTATATACAACCAGAGAAATATATGGGAATATATTACAACAGGTAATAGTCATAAATTCTGTCAAGGGCAACAAAAGCAAGGAACGAATGATAAAACCATCATTTCTAAAGGCTTGGCATTGTCACAACATAATCTTTAGAGATCACGGCACCAAGAAAACATGAACATTTCATTGATAGAGATCGTTCATAATAAATAGACAATGTCAAGCCAAGAGTTTATAAAATCTTTATCCTACCTACTTTTAATTCAAGTTTTCTTCTTTCTGTCAGATCCGTCCGCCTGAACTTTCGGCTGCCTACGCCTATGAATGACTAAAACAAAATTTGAATCAGCATAGGCCACAAAAGCATATCGCACATGATTACTACATTAAAGTTTTTCTCACCACTAAGAACAACATCAAAAACATAATAGACTTGTTAAATCAAAGCCGAGGATTTTAGAGCAGGATTTTATTGGTTGACAGCAATCGAGGATGCAAAAGAAATAGTTCGTACTTGCGACGCGTGTCAGCGATTTGCCGCAAAACCTCATTCTCCGGCAGCAGAGTTGATGCCAATACCGCTGTCTTGGCCCTTTGCTCAGTGGGGTCTCGATATGGTGGGAAAATTACACGAGGCCTCGCCAGGAGGATACGAGTATATGCTCGTCGCTGTCGATAAATTTACCAAGTGGATAGAAGCAAAGCCGATAAATTCACCAGACGGAGCGTCGGCAATCAAGTTCGTGAAAAGCATCATCTTTCGGTTTGGAGTACCTCACAGCATCGTCACGGATAATGGTAGTAATTTCACATCCAAGCAATTCAAGGCATATGATGTCTACGCACGCTTCTATTCCTGTAGACAGTGTTGGGCCTCCAAGAGCAGAGGTTTGTAGAACAGCAACAAGTTTCCCTTAAGTGAATCACCCAAGGTTTATCGAACTCAGGGAGGTAGAGGTCAGAGATATCCCTCTCAAGAAACCCTGCAATTACGATACAAGAAGTTTCTTGTGCCCCCAACACACCTAATACACTTGTCAGATGTATAGGTGCACTAGTTCGGCGAAGAGATAGTGAAATACAAGTAATATGGATGGTTATAAGTAGGAACTGCAATCTGAAATAAAGATGGCAGCAAGCGAACATGTAGCAGAACTTGTCGGAAACGGTGTTTCAATGCTTAGAAATAAGGCATAGGGATCATACTTTCACTAGTGGACACTCTCAACATTGATCACATAATTGAATAAATAAATGCTACTTTGTACACTCTCTTGTTGGATAACAAACACCATTCATTGTGTAGGGCTATAAAAGCACACCTCAAGCCAGAGTAAACAAGCTCCACAACATCCGGAGTTCATATTAAAGTAACCTCTAGAGTGCATAATAGACCGTTGCAATTTAGACCGAGTACTAACTGTTGGAGATATGCCCAAGAGGCAATAATAAATGGTTATTATATATCTTTGTGTTTATGATAATGTTTACATACCATGCTATAATTGTATTAACCGAAACATTGATACATGTGTGTTATGTGAACAACAAGGAGTCCCTAGTAAGCCTCTTGTATAACTAGCTTGTTGATTAATAGATGATAATGGTTTCGTGATCATGAACATTGGATGTTATTAATAACAAGGTTATGTCATTATATGAATGATGTAATGGACACACCCAATTAAGCGTAGCATAAGATCACGTCATTAAGTTATTTGCTATAAGCTTTCGATACATAGTTACCTAGTCCTTATGACCATGAGATCATGTAAATCACTTATACCGGAAAGGTACTTTGATTACATCAAATGCCACTCATAAATGGGTGGTTATAAAGGTGGGATTAAGTATCCGGAAAGTATGAGTTGAGGCATATGGATCAACAGTGGGATTTGTCCATCCCGATGACGGATAGATATACTCTGGGCCCTCTCGGTGGAATGTCGTCTAATTAGCTTGCAAGCATATGAATAGTTCATAAGAGACCACATACCACGGTACGAGAGAAAGAGTACTTGTCGGAGACGAGGTTGAACAAGGTATAGAGATACCGATGATCAAACCTCGGACAAGTAAAATATCGCGTGACAAAGGGAATCGATCGTATGTAAATGGTTCAGTCGATCACTAAATTCATCGTTGAATATGTGGGAGCCATTATGGATCTCCAGATCCCTCTATTGGTTATTGGTCAGAGAGAAGTCTCAGCCATGTCTACATAGTTCGCGAACCGTAGGGTGACACACTTAAGGTTTGATGTCGTTTAAGTAGATATGGAAATATGGAATGGAGTTCGAAGTTTTGTTCGGAGTCTCGGATGGGATCCGGGACATCACGAGGAGTTCCGGAATGGTCCGAGAATAAGATTCATATATAGGAAGTCATATTCCAAGTTTGGAAATGATCCGGTGCATTTATGGCAGGTTCTAGAAGGTTCTAGAAAAGTCCGGAAGAAAGGCACTATGGAAGGTGGAGTCCCGGAGGGATTCCACTAGCATGGCCAGCCAAACCCTAAGGGAGGAGTCCCAGGTGGGCTCCACCTTGGTGGCCGGCCAGCCCCACCTCAAGGAAAGGTGGGAGTCCCACCTGGGTAGGACTCCCCCTTGAGTAGGTTTCCCACCTTTGGGAAGTTTTGGTGTTGGGTTCTTATTCGAAGACTTGGACTACAACTCTTGGGTCTTCCACCTATATAATGAGGGACAAGGGGAGGGTGGCCCTCAAGCCTCCAACCTTGGCTGCCCCCTTCATGGCCGGCGCCCAAGGCACCCTCTCTCCCCAAACCCTAGCACCCCTCCTCCACATACAACTCTCGCATACGCTTAGGCGAAGCCCTGCCGGAGTTCTCCATCGACACCGCCACCACGCCGTCGTGCTGCCGGGATTCCGAGGAGGATCTACTACTTCCGCTGCCCGCTGGAACAGGGAGAAGGACGTCGTCATCAACACCGAACGTGTGACCGAGTACGGAGGTGCTGCCCGATCGTGGCACCGTGATCAAGATCTTCTACGCGCTTTTGCAAGCGGCAAGTGATCGTCTACCGCAGAAATAAGAGCCTACTCTTATAGGCTTTGGAAATCTTCAAGGGTGAGTCTCGTTCATCCCTCGTTGCTCCCATCTTCTAGATTGCATCTTGGCTTGGATTGCGTTCTCGCGGTAGGAAATTTTTGTTTTCTATGCAACGAATCCCTACAGTGGTATCAGCCGTGTCTATGCATAGATGGTTGCACGAGTAGAACACAATGGTTTTGTGGGCGTTGATGCTCTTGTTGTCTTTAGTTTGAGTACTTTGCATCTTTGTGGCATAGTGGGATGAAGCGGCTCGGACTAACTTTACATGAACACGTTCATGAGACTTGTTCCTCATTCGACATGCAACTTGTATTGCATAAGAGGCTTTGCGGGTGTCTGTCTCTCCTACTATAGTGAAGATTCAATTTACTCTTCTATTGACAATATTAGTATCACCGTTGTGGTTCATGTTCGTAGGTAGATTAGATCTCTCTCGAAAACCCTAAACCACGTAAAATATGCAAACCAAATTAGAGAAGTCTAACTTGTTTTTGCAGGGTTTGGTGATGTGATATGGCCATAATGTGATGATGAATATGTATGAGATGATCATTATTGTATTGTGGCAACCGGCAGGAGCCTTATGGTTTTCTTTAAATTTCATGTTGAGTAGTATTTCAAAGTAGTTGTAATAGTTGCTACATGAGGTGAACAATCATGAAGACGACGCCATGAACCTTGACGCTACGCCGACGATGATGGAGATCATGCCCGTTGATGATGGAGATCATGTCCGTGCTTTGGAGATGAAGATCGAAGGCGCAAAGACAAAAGGGCCATATCATATCACATATGAATTGCATGTGATGTTAATCCTTTATGCATCTTATTTTGCTTAGATCGCGACGGTAGCATTATAAGATGATCCCTCACATTAATATCAAGATAATAAAGTGTTCTCCCCTCGTATGCACCGTTGCACAGTTCGTCGAAGCATCTCGTGATGATCGGATGTGATAGACTCAACGTTCACATACAACGGGTGTAAGCCATGTTGCACACGCGGAATACTTGGGTTTCTGTAGGATAACGTTGCATAGAAAACAAAAATTTCCTACCGCGAACACGCAATCCAAGCCAAGATGCAATCTAGAAGACGGTAGCAACGAGGGGTTTATCGAGTCTCACCCTTGAAGAGATTCCAAAGCCTACAAGAGTAGGCTCTTGTTGCTGCGGTAGACGTTCATTTGCCACTTGCAAAAGCGCGTAGAAGATCTTGATCACGATCGCTTCCGGCGCCACGAACGGGCAGCACCTCCATACTCGGTCACACGTTCGGTTGTTGATGAAGACGACGTCCACCTCCCGTTCCAGCGGGCAGCGGAAGTAGTAGCTCCTCTTGAATCCGACAGCACGACGGCGTGGTGTCGGTGGCGGTGGAGAACTCCAGCGGAGCTTCGCTAAAGCTACACGGGAGATATGGAGGAGAGGGGGCGGCTAGGGTTTGGGAGGGGGTGGCCGGCCACTTCAAGGGGGGCGGCCAGCTTGTGGCTTTGGTGTAGCCGGCCCCCTCCCCTATGCCCCTCATTATATAGGTGGAACCCCAAGTGTTGGTATCCAAGTCTTCGAATAAGACCCGAACCAAAAACCTTCCATATGGAGGGGAAACCTAGCCAAGCTAGGACTCCCACTAGAGGTGGGAGTTCCACCTCCCATATGGGGGGGGGCCCCCCTGGGGAGTCCACTTGGGACTCCTCCCCCACTAGGGTTGGCCGGCCATGGAGGTGGAGTCCCATGTGGACTCCACCTTCCTTGGTGGTTTCTTCCGGACTTTTCTAGAACCTTCTAGAACCTTCCATAGAACCTTCCGCGACATTTTAATTCACATAAAATGACATCCTATATATGAATCTTATTCTCCGGACCATTCCGGAACTCCTCGTGATGTCCGGGATCTTATCCGGGACTCCGAACAAATATTCGAACTCCATTCCATATTCAAGTTCTACCATTTCAACATCCAACTTTAAGTGTGTCACCCTACGGTTCGTGAACTATGCGGACATGGTTGAGTACTCACTCAGACCAATAACCAATAGGGGATCTGGAGATCCATAATGGCTCCCACATATTCAACGATGACTTTAGTGATCGAATGAACCATTCACATACAATACCAATTCCCTTTGTCACGCGATATTTTACTTTTCCGAGGTTTGATCTTCGGTATCACTCTATACCTTGTTCAACCTCGTCTCCTGACAAGTACTCTTTACTCGTACCGTGGTATGTGGTCTCTTATGAACTCATTCATATGCTTGCAAGACATTAGACGACATTCCACCGAGAGGGCCAGTATATCTATCCGTCATCGGGATGGACAAATCCCACTGTTGATCCATATGCCTCAACTCATACTTTCCGGATACTTAATCCCACCTTTATAGCCACCCATTTACACAGTGGTGTTTGGTGTAATCAAAGTACCTTTCCGGTATAAGTGATTTACATGATCTCATGGTCATAAGGACTAGGTAACTATGTATCGAAAGCTTATAGCAAATAACTTAATGACGAGATCTTATGCTACGCTTAATTGGGTGTGTCCATTACATCATTCATATAATGATATAACCTTGTTATTAATAACATCCAATGTTCATGATTATGAAACTAATCATCCATTAATCAACAAGCTAGTTTAAGAGGCATACTAGGGACTTCTTGTTGTCTACATATCACACATGTACTAATGTTTCGGTTAATACAATTATAGCATGATATATAAAAATTTATCATAAATATAAAGATATAAATAATAACCATTTTATTATTGCCTCTAGGGCATATCTCCTTCAGTCTCCCACTTGCACTAGAGTCAATAATCTAGATTACATTGTAATATACCTAACACCCATGGCATTCTGGTGTTGGTCATGCTTTGACCTAGGGAGAGCTTTAGTCAACGGATCTGCTACATTCAGATCAGTGTGTACTTTGCAAATCTTTACTTCTCCATCTTCGATGTACTCGCGAATCGAGTGGTAACGCAGCTTGATATGCTTCAGCCTTTGTGTGACCTTGGCTCTTGTGCATTGGCGATGGCACCCATGTTATCACGGTAAATGATTAATGGGTCCAATGCACTAGGAACCACACCGAGCTCTACAATGAACCTCTTCATCCATACCGCTTCCGATGAAGCCTCCGACCGCTATGTACTGATTCGTTGAAGACTTCGCCACCGTGCACTGCTTCGAGCTTGCCCAGCTTACTGCAGCACCATTCAATATAAACACGTACCCAGATTGTGACTTAGAGTCATCGGGATCGTGTTCCAACTTGCATCGGTGTAACCATTTACAACGAGCTCTTGGTCACCTCCATAACAAAGAAACATATCCTTAGTTCTTTCAAGTACTTCAGATATATTCTTGTCCAGTGTTCCATTCCTGGATCACTTTGATATCTGCTAGTCAAACTAACGCATGTGCTATATCCGGTCTAGTACATAGCATGGCATACATGATAGATCCTACTGCCGAGGCATAGGGGATTTTACTCATCCTTTCTCTTTCTTCTGCGTAGCCGGTCCTTGAGTCTTACTCAAGACTTTGCCTGGTAACATAGGTAAGAACCCTTTCTTACTTTCGTCCATTCTAAATTTCTTTAGAATCTTGTCCAGATATGTACTCTGTGATAGCCCTATTAGGCATCTTGATCTATCTCTATAGATCTTTATGCCTAATATATATGATGCTTCACCAAGGTCTTTCATTGAAAAACTATTATTCAAATAACCTTTAACACTGCTTAATAGTTCTATATCATTCCCGATCAATAATATGTCATCTACATATAATATCAGGAATGCTACAGAGCTCCCACTCACTTTCTTGTAAATACAGGCCTCTCCATGACACTGTATAAACCCGAAGTCTTTGATCACCTTATCAAAGCGTCGGTTCCAACTTCTCGATGCTTGCTTCAGTCCATAGATTGAACGCTGAAGTTTGCATACTTTGTCAGCATTTTTAGGATCGACAAAACCTTTGGGTTGTACCATATACAACTCTTCCTCAATGTCTCCATTAAGGAACGCCGTTTTGACATCCATCTGCCAAATCTCATAATCGAAAAATGCAGCTATTGCTAACAAAATCCTCACAGATTTTAGCTTCGCTACAGGTGAGAAAGTCTCATCGTAGTCAACACCTTGAATTTGTCGGAAACCCTTTGCGACAAGTCGAGCTTTATAGACAGTAATATTACCATCAGCATCTGTTTTTCTCTTGAAGATCCATTTATTTTCGACAGCCTTTCGGCTATCAGGTAAGTCTACCAAAGTCCATACTTTGTTATCATACATGGATCCCATTTCGGATTTCATGGCTTCTTGCCATTTGTTGGAATCTGGGCTCATCATCGCTTCTTCATACGTCGCAGGGTCCTCATCATTGTTATCCACAATCATGACATTTAGACAAGGATCATACCAATCAGGAGTGGTACGTTCCCTTGTCGATCTGCGAGGTTCAGTAGTTTCCTCGTTCGAAGTTTCATGATCATTATCATTAGCTTCCTCTCTTGCCGGTGTAGGTACTGGTACAACTTCCGATACTGCGCTACTCTGATCAACGAGTATAGATTCATCAATCTCATCGAGTTCTACTTTTCTTCCAGTCACTTCTTTAGTGAGAAATTCTTTCTCAAGAAAGGTTCCGTTCTTAGCAACAAAGATTTTGCCTTCGGATCCGTGATAGAAAGTGTACCCTATAGTTTCCTTAGGATATCCTATGAAGACGCATTTCTCCGCTTTGGGTTCTAGCTTGTCCGGTTGTAACTTCTTTACATAGGCTTCGCAACCCCAAACTTTCAGGAACGACAGCTTAGGTTTCTTATTAAACCATAATTCATACGGTGTCGTTTCTACGGATTTTGATGGTGCTCTATTTAAAGTGAATGCGGCTATCTCTAATGCATAACTCCAAAATGATAATGGCAAATCAGTAAGAGACATCATAGAACGAACCATATCTAAGAGAGTTCGATTACGACGTTCGGACACACCGTTACGTTGAGGTGTTCCCGGCGGTGTCAATTGTGAAAGTATTCCGCATTTCTTTAAATGCATGCCAAACTCATAACTCAGATATTCACCTCCACGATCAGATCGTAGAAATTTAATCTTCTTGTTACGTTGATTTTCTACTTCACTTTGAAATTCCTTAAACTTCTCGAAAGTTTCGGATTTATGTTTCATGAAATAGATATACCCATATCTACTCAGATCATCTGTGAAGGTTAGAACATAACGATAACCACCGCGCGATGCTATGCTCATTGGTCCGCATACATCGGTATGTATGATTTCCAATAAGTCAGTAGCTCGCTCCATCATACCAGAAAATGGAGTCTTAGTCATTTTACCCATTAGACATGCTTCGCATCTATCAAGTGACTCAAAGTCAAGTGATTCAAGTAATCCATCGTATGGAGTTTCTTCATGCGTTTCACTCCAATATGACCAAGACGACAGTGCCACATATAAGTAGAATTATCATTCAATTTAATTCGCTTAGCATCAATGTTATGTATATGCGTATCACTACTATCGAGATCTAACAGAAATAAGCCATTCTTTTGTGGTGCTCGACCATAAAAGATATTATTCATAAAAATAGAACAACCATTATTCTCAGACTTGAATGAATAACCGTCTTGCATTAAACAAGATCCAGATATAATGTTCATGCTCAACGCAGGTACATAATAGCAATTATTTAGGCTTAAAACTAATCCCGAAGGTAGATGTAGAGGAAGTGTGCCGACTGCGATCACATTGACCTTGGATTCATTTCCAACGCGCATCGTCACTTCATCTTTCAGTAGTTGTCGTTTATTCTTTAGTTCCTGTTTCGAGTTACAAATATGAGCAACCGAACCAGTATCAAATACCCAGGTACTAGAACGAGAACCAGTGAAATGAACATCTATAACATGTATATCGATATACCTTCTTTCTTCTTCTTGACAAGGCCGCTCTTCAGCCATACTTGGAGCAATTACGCTTCCAGTGTCCCTTCTCCTTGCAGTAATAGCACTCGGCATCGGGCTTAGGGCCGTTCTTAGGTTTCACGGAGGTGTGGCAGCTTTCTTGCCACCCTTCTTGAATTTTCCCTTAGACTTGCCCTGTTTCTTGAAACTGGTGGTCTTGTTGACCATCAACACTTGGTGCTCTTTCTTGATCTCAATCTCAGCAGCTTTTAGCATGCCAAAGAGTTCAGGTAACTCCTTGTTCATGTTCTGCATATTGTAGTTCATCACGAAGTTCTTGTAACTTGGTGGCAGTGATTGAAGGACACGATTAATCCCCAGTCTGTTAGGAATCACTATTCCCAAGTCACTGAGTTTCTTCGCATGCCCGGTCATGGCGAGCATGTGCTCACTAACGGAGCTGCCTTCTTCCATCATGCAGCTGAAGAATTGTTTTGATGCTTCATAGCATTCCACGGCCGCATGAGTCTCAAAAATAGCTTTCAGCTCTTTCATCAACTCATGAGGATCGTGGTGCTCAAAACGTTTTTGAAGATCGGATTCCAGACTGCATAGGATGGCACACTGAACTTGAGAGTACCGTATTTTCCGAGTCTCGTAAACAGCTTTTACTTCATCGGTTTCAGTTTCTGCAGGAGGGTCACCTAGCGGTGCATCAAGCACATATTGCAGATTTCCGCCAGAGAGGAAGATCCTCACATGACGGAACCAGTCGGTGAAGTTGCTACCGTTACTCTTAAGTTTCTCTTTCTCTAGGAACTGATTAAAATTGATTGGGGACGCCATCTCTACAACATATATTTGCAAAAGTTTAGACTAAGTTTATGATAGATTGAGTTCAAATTTTAATTCAACATAATTAAAAATCTAAGTGAACTCCCACTCAAAACAATATCCCTCGCATTGTCTTAGTGATCACACGAACCAAATCCACCGCACCTAAACCCGATCATCACGAGAAAAAGTGTGATTTCAATGGCGAACACTCAAAGTGTTCATCATATCAACCATATGATTCATGCTCTACCTTTCGGTATCACGTGTTCCGAGACCATGTCTGTACATGCTAGGCTCGTCAAGGCCACCTTAGTATCCGCATGTGCAAAACTGTCTTGCACCCGTTGTATGTACTTATTGAATCTATCACACCCGATCATCACGAGATGCTTCGAAACGACAAGACTTGGTAACGGTGCTACTAAGGATGAACACTTTATTATCTTGAGATTTTAGTGAGGGATCATCTTATAATGCTACCGTCGCGATCTAAGCAAAATAAGATGCATAAAAGGATTAACATCACATGCAGTTCATATGTGATATGATATGGCCCTTTTGTCTTTGCGCCTTTGATCTTCATCTCCAAAGCACGGACATGATCTCCATCATCTTGGGGCATGATCTCCATCATAGTCGGCGTAGCGTCAATGGCGCCGTCTTCATGATTGTCCTCCATGTAGCAACTATTACAACTACTTTGAAATACTACTCAACATGAAATTTAAAGACAACCATAAGGCTCCTGCCGGTTGCCACAATACAATAATGATCATCTCATACATATTCATCATCACATTATGGCCATATCACATCACCAAACCCTGCAAAAACAAGTTAGACGTCTCTAATTTGGTTTGCATATTTTACGTGGTTTAGGGTTTTCGAGAGAGATCTAATCTACCTACGAACATGAACCACAACGTTGATACTAATGTTTTCAATAGAAGAGTAAATTGAATCTTCACTATAGTAGGAGAGACAGACACCCGCAAAGCCTCTTATGCAATACAAGTTGCATGTCGAACGAGGAACAAGTCTCATGAATGCGGTCATGTAAAGTTAGTCCGAGCCGCTGATGTCTACTTCCCCCTCCTTTTCCTGTAGACAGTGTTGGGCCTCCAAGAGCAGAGGTTTGTAGAACAGCAGCAAGTTTTCCCTTAAGTGGATCACCCAAGGTTTATCGAACTCGGGAGGAAGAGGTCAAAGATATCCCTCTCATGCAACCCTGCAACCACAAAGCAAGAAGTCTCTTGTGTCCCCAACACACCAAATAGGTGCACTAGTTCGGCGAAGAGATAGTGAAATACAGGTGGTATAAATAAGTATGAGCAGTAGCAACGGTGCCAGAAAATAGCTTGCTGGCGTGTAGTTGATGGTGGTAGTATTGCAGCAGTAGTAACACAGTAAAACAAAAAAGCAAGTAACGCAGCAGTATTTAGGAACAAGGCCTAGGGATTAGACTTTCACTAGTGGACACTCTCAACATTGATCACATAACAGAATAGATAAATGCATACTCTACACTCTTGTTGGATGATGAACGCATTGCGTAGGATTACACGAACCCTCAATGCCGGAGTTAACAAGCTCCACAATTTGTTCATATTTAAGTAACCTTATAGTGTAAGATAGATCAAAAGACTAAACCAAGTACTAACATAGCATGCACACTGTCACCTTCATGCATATGTAGGAGGAATAGATCACATCAATATTATCATAGCAATAATTAACTTCATAATCTACAAGAGATCATGATCATAGCATAAACCAAGTACTAACACGGTGCACACACTGTCACCTTTACACACGTGCAGGAGGAATAAAACTACTTTAATAACATTGCTAGAGTAGCACATAGATAGTAGTGATACAAAACTCATATGAATCTCAATCATGTAAAGCAGCTCATGAGATTATTGTATTGAGGTACATGGGAGAGAGATGAACCACATAGCTACAGCGGAGCCCTCAGCCTCGGGGGTGGATTACTCCCTCCTCATCATGGAGGCAGCGATGGCGGTGAATATGGCGGTGAAGACGGCGGTGGAGATGGCTCCGGGCAATTCCCCGTCCGGCAGGGTGCCGAAACAGTTCTATCCCCCGAATTGGAGTTTCGCGATGGCGGCGGCGCCCGGAGTCTTTCTGGAGTTTCGTCAATTGGTGTCGAAGTTTTAGGTCACGACGGCTTAAATAGGCGAAGAGTCGGAGTCGGAGGGGCCACGGGCTGCCCAAACCATAGGGGGCGCGGCCCCGGCCGCGCCGGGGTATGGTTTGGTGGCCTGTCCCCCTCTCCGGCGGTTCTCGTGTGTTCGGATGCTTCCGGTGAAAATAGGAACTTGGGCGTTGATTTCGTCCGATTCCGAGAATATTTCGTTACTAGGATTTCTGAAACCAAAAACAGCAGAAAACAGGAACTTCGGCATCTTGTTAATAGGTTAGTTCCAGAAAATGCACGAATATGACATAAAGTGTGCATAAAACATGTAGATAACATCAATAATGTGGCATGGAACATAAGAAATTATCGATACGTCGGAGACGTATCAGCATCCCCAAGCTTAGTTCGCTCGTCCCGAGCAGGTAAAACGATAACACAGATAATTTCTGGAGTGACATGCCATCATAACCTTGATCATACTATTTGTAAAGCAGATGTAGTGAATGCAACGATCAAAGCAATGGTAATGACATGAGTAAACAACTGAATCATAAAGCAAAGACTTTTCATGAATAGTACTTCAAGACAAGCATCAATAAGTCTTGCATAAGAGTTAACTCATAAAGCAATAATTCATAGTAAAAGCATTGAAGCAACACAAAAGAAGATTAAGTTTCAGCGGTTGCTTTCAACTCATAACATGTATATCTCATGGATATTGTCAACATAGAGTAATATAATAAGTGCAATATGCAAGTATGTAGGAATCAATGCACAGTTCACACAAGTGTTTGCTTCTTGAGGTGGAGAGAAATAGGTGAACTGACTCAACATTGAAAGTAAAAGAATGGTCCTCCATAGAGGAAAAGCATCGATTGCTATATTTGTGCTAGAGCTTTGATTTTGAAAACATAAAGAGAGCATAAAAATAAAGTTTTGAGAGGTGTATGTTGTTGTCAACGAATGGTAGCGGGTACTCTAACCCCCTTGCCAGGCAAACCTTCAAAGAGCGGCTCCCATTTTATTTTATTTTTGGGTGGCACTCCTTCCAACCTTTCTTTCACAAACCATGGCTAACCGAATCCTCGGGTGCCTACCAACAATCTCATACCATGAAGGAGTGCCTTTTTATTTTAGTTTTATTATGATGACACTCCTCCCAACCTTTGCTTACACAAGCCATGGCTAACCGAATCCTTCGGGTGCCGTCCAACAATCACATACCATGGAGGAGTGTCTATTTTTGTTAATTAATTTGGGACTGGGAATCCCATTGCCAGCTCTTTTTGCAAAATTATTGGATAAGCGGATGAAGCCACTAGTCCATTGGTGAAAGTTGCCCAACAAGATTGAAAGATAAACACCACATACTTCCTCATGAGCTATAAAACATTGACACAAATCAGAGGTGATAAATTTTGAATTGTTTAAAGGTAGCACTCAAGCAATTTACTTTGGAATGGCGGAGAAATACCATGTAGTAGGTAGGTATGGTGGACACAAATGGCATAGTGGTTGGCTCAAGGATTTTGGATGCATGAGAAGTAATCCCTCTCGATACAAGGTTTAGGCTAGCAAGGCTATTTGAAACAAACACAAGGATGAACCGGTGCAGCAAAACTCACATAAAAGATATATTGTAAACATTATAAGACTCTACACCGTCTTCCTTGTTGTTCAAACTCAATACTAGAAATTATCTAGACCTTAGAGAGACCAAATATGCAAACCAAATTTTAGCATGCTCTATGTATTTCTTCATTAATGGGTGCAAAGTATATGATGCAAGAGCTTAAACATGAGCACAACAATTGCCAAGTATCACATTATCCAAGACATTATAGCAATTTACTACATGTATCATTTTCCAATTCCAACCATATAACAATTTAACGAAGAAGAAACTTCGCCATGAATATTAAAAGCTAAGAACACATGTGTTCATATGCAACAGCGGAGCGTGTCTCTCTCCCACACAAGAATTTATTCAAACAAAAACAAAAACAAAAGCACACAGACGCTCCAAGTAAAGCACATAAGATGTGACCGAATAAAAATATAGTTTCAAGAGAAGGAACCTGATAATTTGTCGATGAAGAAGGGGATGCCTTGGGCATCCCCAAGCTTAGACGCTTGAGTCTTCTTGATATATGCAGGGGTGAACCACCGGGCATCCCCAAGCTTAGAGCTTTCACTCTCCTTGATCATGTTGCATCATACTCCTCTCTTGATCCTTGAAAACTTCCTCCACACCAAACTTAGAACAACTCATTAGAGGGTTAGTGACAATAAAAATTAACATATTCAGAGGTGACATAATCATTCTTAACACTTCTGGACATTGCATAAAGCTACTGGACATTAGTGGATCAAAGAAATTCATCCAACATAGCAAAAGAGGCAATGCGAAATAAAAGGCAGAATCTGTCAAAACAGAACAGTCGGAATTGACGAATTTTATTAGGCCACCAGACTTGCTCAAATGAAAATGCTCAAATTGAATGAAAGTTGCGTACATATCTGAGGATCATGCACGTAAATTGGCTTAATTTTCTGAGCTACCTACAGGGAGGTAGACCCAGATTCGTGACAGCAAAGAAATCTGGAACTGCGCAGTAATCCAAATCTAGTACTTACTTTTCTATCAACGGCTTTACTTGGCACAATAAAACACTAAACTAAGATAAGGAGAGGCTGCTACAGTAGTAAACAACTTCCAAGACACAAATATAAAACAAAGTACTGTAGCAAAATAACACATGGGTTATCTCCCAAGAAGTTCTTTTCTTTATAGCCATTAAGATGGGCTCAGCAGTTTTAATAATGCACTCGCAAGAAATAGTACTTGAAGCAAAAGAGAGCATCAAGAGGCAAATTGAAAACTCATTTAAGTCTAACATGCTTCCTATGCATAGGAATCTTGTAAATAAACAAGTTCATGAAGAGCAAAGTAACAAGCATAGGAAGATAAAACAAGTATAGCTTGAAAAATTTCAGCACATAGAGAGGCATTTTAGTAACATGAAAATTTCTACAACCATATTTTCCTCTCTCATAATAACTTTCAGTAGCAACATGAGCAAACTCAACAATATAACTATCACATAAAGCATTCTTATCATGAGTCTCATGCATAAAATTATTACTCTCCACATAAGCATAATCAATTTTATTAGTTATAGTGGGAGCAAATTCAACAAAGTAGCTATCATTATTATTCTCATCAAGTGTTGGAGGCATAGTATAATCACAACAAAATTTACTCTCCATAGTAGGTGGCACCAAAAGACCACTATCATTATAATCATCATATATGGGAGGCAAAGTATCATCAAAGAAAATTTTCTCCTCAATGCTTGGGGGACTAAAAATATCATGCAAACCAGCTTCCCCAAGCTTAGAACTTTCTATATTATTATCAACAATGGTGTTCAAAGCGTTCATACTAATATTACTACCAGCATGCAAATAAGATTCCATAGGTTTTTTAATTTTCGCATCAAACAATCCATGTTTTAAATCAGGAAACAGAATAAGAAGCTCATTCTTGTCCATTATGCCAAACTAGTGTAAACAACAAACAAAAAGATGCAATTGCAGGATCTAAAGGAAATAGCTTTGAGTACTTACAATGTGCCGGAAAATAGCTTGGTAGCCGAGGTCCGGAGTGTGAGTACCTTTTACCTTTCCTCACAACGGCGCCTAAAATAGCTTGATGTCTACTTCCCTCCTTTTCCTGTAGACGTTGTTGGGCCTCCAAGAGCAGAGGTTTGTAGAACAGCAGCAAGTTTTCCCTTAAGTGGATCACCCAAGGTTTATCGAACTCAGGAGGAAGAGGTCAAAGATATCCCTCTCATGCAACCCTGCAACCACAAAGCAAGAAGTCTCTTGTGTCCCCAACACACCAAATAGGTGCACTAGTTCGGCGAAGAGATAGTGAAATACAGGTGGTATAAATAAGTATGAGTAGTAGCAACTGTGCCAGAAAATAGCTTGCTGGCGTGTAGTTGATGGTGGTAGTATTGCAGCAGTAGTAACACAGTGAAACAGTAAACAAGCAGTAGTAACGCAGCAGTATTTAGGAACAAGGCCTAGGGATTAGACTTTCACTAGTGGACACTCTCAACATTGATCACATAACAGAATAGATAAATGCATACTCTACACTCTTGTTGGATGATGAACGCATTGCGTAGGATTACACGAACCCTCAATGCCGGAGTTAACAAGCTCCACAATTTGTTCATATTTAAGTAACCTTATAGTGTAAGATAGATCAAAAGACTAAACCAAGTACTAACATAGCATGCACACGGTCACCTTCATGCATATGTAGGAGGAATAGATCACATCAATATTATCATAGCAATAATTAACTTCATAATCTACAAGAGATCATGATCATAGCATAAACCAAGTACTAACACGGTGCACACACTGTCACCTTTACACACGTGCAGGAATAAAACTACTTTAATAACATTGCTAGAGTAGCACATAGATAGTAGTGATACAAAACTCATATGAATCTCAATCATGTAAAGCAGCTCATGAGATTATTGTATTGAGGTACATGGGAGAGAGATGAACCACATAGCTACAGCGGAGCCCTCAGCCTGGATTACCTCCTCATCATGGAGGCAGCGATGGCGGTGAAGATGGCGGTGAAGACGGCGGAGATGGCTCCGGGGCAATTCCCCGTCCCGGCAGGGTGCCGAAACAGAGTTCTGTCCCCGAATTGGAGTTTCGCGATGGCGGCGCCCTGGAGTCTTTCTGGAGTTTCGTCAATTGGTGTCGAAGTTTTAGGTCACGACGGCTTAAATAGGCGAAGAGTCGGAGTCGGAGGGGCCACGGGCTGCCCAAACCATAGGGGGCGCCCCCCCCGGCCGCGCCGGGTATGGTTTGGTGGCCCTGTCCCCTTCTCCGGTTCTCGTGTGTTGGATGCTTCCGGTGAAAATAGGAACTTGGGCGTTGATTTCGTCCGATTCCGAGAATATTTCGTTACTAGGATTTCTGAAACCAAAAACAGCAGAAAACAGGAACTGGCACTTCGGCATCTTGTTAATAGGTTAGTTCCAGAAAATGCACGAATATGACATAAAGTGTGCATAAAACATGTAGATAACATCAATAATGTGGCATGGAACATAAGAAATTATCGATACGTCGGAGACGTATCAGCCGCTTCATCCCACTATGCCACAAAGATGCAAAGTACTCAAACTAAAGATAACAAGAGCATCAACGCCCACAAAACCATTGTGTTCTACTCGTGCAACCATCTATGCATAGACACGGCTCTGATACCACTGTAGGATAACGTTGCATAGAAAACAAAAATTTTCCTACCACACGCAATCCAAGCCAAGATGCAATCTAGAAGACGGTAGCAACGAGGGGTTTATCGAGTCTCACCCTTGAAGACATTCCAAAGCCTACAAGAGTAGGCTCTTGTTGCTGCGGTAGAAGTTCACTTGCCGCTTGCAAAAGCGCGTAGAAGATCTTGATCACGATCGCTTCCGGCGGGCAGCACCTCCGTACTCGGTCACACGTTCGGTTGTTGATGAAGACGATGTCCACCTCCCGTTCCAGCGGGTAGCGGAAGTAGTAGCTCCTCTTGAATCCGACAGGACGACGGCGTGGTGTCGGTGGTGGAGAACTCCGGCGGAGCTTCGCTAAAGCTACACGGGAGATATGGAGGAGAGGGGGCGGCTAGGGTTTGGGAGGGGGTGGCCGGCCACTTCAAGGGGGCGGCCAGCTTGTGGCTTTGGTGTGGCCGGCCCCCTCCCCTATGCCCCTCATTATATAGGTGGAACCCCAAGTGTTGGTATCCAAGTCTTCGAATAAGACCCGAACCAAAAACCTTCCATATGGAGGGGAAACCTAGCCAAGCTAGGACTCCCACTAGAGGTGGGAGTTCCACCTCCCATATGGGGGGGTGGCCCCCTAAGGGGGAGTCCACTTGGGACTCCTCCCCCACTAGGGTTGGCCGGCCATGGAGGTGGAGTCCCATGTGGACTCCACCTTCCTTGGTGGTTTCTTCCGGACTTTTCTAAAACCTTCTAGAACCTTCCGCGACATTTTAATTCACATAAAATGACATCCTATATATGAATCTTATTCTCCGGACCATTCCGGAACTCCTCGTGATGTCCGGGATCTTATCCGGGACTCCGAACAAATATTCGAACTCCATTCCATATTCAAGTTCTACCATTTCAACATCCAACTTTAAGTGTGTCACCCTACGGTTCGTGAACTATGCGGACATGGTTGAGTACTCACTCCGACCAATAACCAATAGCGGGATCTGGAGATCCATAATGCTCCCACATATTCAACGATGACTTTAGTGATCGAATGAACCATTCACATACAATACCAATTCCCTTTGTCACGCGATATTTTACTTGTCCGAGGTTTGATCTTCGGTATCACTCTATACCTTGTTCAACCTCGTCTCCTGACAAGTACTCTTTACTCGTACCGTGGTATGTGGTCTCTTATGAACTCATTCATATGCTTGCAAGACATTAGACGACATTCCACCGAGAGGGCCCAGAGTATATCTATCCGTCATCGGGATGGATAAATCCCACTGTTGATCCATATGCCTCAACTCATACTTTCCGGATACTTAATCCCACCTTTATAGCCACCCATTTACGCAGTGGTGTTTGGTGTAATCAAAGTACCTTTCCGGTATAAGTGATTTACATGATCTCATGGTCATAAGGACTAGGTAACTATGTATCGAAAGCTTATAGCAAATAACTTAATGACGAGATCTTATGCTACGCTTAATTGGGTGTGTCCATTACATCATTCATATAATGATATAACCTTGTTATTAATAACATCCAATGTTCATGATTATGAAACTAATCATCCATTAATCAACAAGCTAGTTTAAGAGGCATACTAGGGACTTCTTGTTGTCTACATATCACACATGTACTAATGTTTCGGTTAATACAATTATAGCATGATATATAAACATTTATCATAAACATAAAGATATAAATAATAACCGTTTTATTATTGCCTCTAGGGCATATCTCCTTCATTTGCTTGACGAGCCTAGCATGTACAGACATGGCCTCGGGACAACGGAAACCGAAAGGTTGAACACGAGTCATATGGATGATATGATCAACATGTTGATGTTCACCATTGAAGCTACATCATCTCACGTGATGATCGGTTTTGGTATAGTGGATTTGGATCGTGTACCACTTAACAACTATGAGGGATGTTGTATTAAGTGGGATTTCATTAGTAATTAGATTAAAACATGAACTAATTATCATGAACATAGTCTGAGTAGTATTTTGAATTAATTTTGTAGTATTGGCATCCGTTTTCTACCATGCGCTAGTCTTGTAATTGAGATAGAAATACTGTTAAAATCTGACAAGAAACTTTACGGATTGGTACCGTATTGTTAAAGAATCAAGAATTGATTAAGTCCTATTGCAAAATTTTAGTAAACCTCACATTGTTGATTCAAAGAGCTATGGTTTCAATTAGTACCTAAAGTTATCTTGTCTCCGTGAAACTTGAAGTTCAAATCTGTTTGAAAAGTAAGGAGCTGAAAATTTAGTTTTCAGAAATAATCAAGGTATGAGATATATGTGATATCTAAGACCTTATTACAAGATGATAGAATATAATTTGGTGAGACTACATAAACTCATAAGTTTTATGGGAATGTACGAAGGTTGAAGACGCAAGGTGTCCCAATCCTCCAACTATTGGGGCACTAACAATATTCGCATATCCATGAAGTAATCATCCTTAGTATGCACCGTTGCTAAGACTCGTCGTTTCGAAGCATCACGTGATGATCGGGTGTTATAGATTCTACGTGTGCATACAACGGGTGCAAGCCAGATTTGCACATGCGAATACTAAGGTTAAACTTTATGAGCCTAGCATGTACAGACATGGTCTCAGAAAGTCATCATGATACAATGGATAAAATTATGAGTGAAATTGTTCATCATATTACAAAGTTACTAATAGTGAAATCCGGAACACTTGTCATATGATGATCAACTTCAAAGTAAGAACCTCAAGGTTATTGGTATTTGACCAACAAACCTAGAAGTTATTGATGTTGAAGTGTTTTTCTGAATAATGAGGAAAGCTAAAAGAGAAACTACAAAAGATTATTGGCAGAAAGAAAGAAAAGACTAGAAAGTCTAGCTCAGGTGTATATAAATGATATACATGTTATGGATATATTCCTCGTTTGGTCACACAATGAAATTCTTGGGTATTTGTACCATATTGGTTGGTATGAAGTGTCATACAAAACAACGCAATACAAGAATACAATGGCCTAAGTGACTGACAAGGAATATGATAGGAATGCACGTCTGGAACAAAAATAAAGTGTTATTATGTTCGTCGTTGGCATTCTATCTAGCCCTTAGAATTTATAATAAAGAACTTAATAATTGTTATTTTGCTCTGGTCAAATGAAAACAATGAGTTGTTCAAATTATGACATTAGTCCATGTACGATGGATAAGTTATTATAAATCTTAATGGTGAAACAGACAACACATAACACTAACGCTAAAATGCCATAAGGCAAATGATTTGAATTCCACTTATTTGTGGAACCGCCATTTAGGTCATGTTGGAAAGGAACGCATGAAGGAACTCCATGCAAATGGATTTTCGGAGTCATTTGATTTTTGAATCGTTTGGCGCTTGCAAAATCTTTTCTAAAAGTAATGACTGAAATACCGTTCATAGGCCAAGAGTTGAACGGGCAACTAACTTAGTGGAAAAATACATGATGATGTATGTGGTTCACTGGGCATAGTTGTGTGCGGGAGATTCTTCTACTTCATGAAAACTTTCAACAATGAATTGAGTATATATATGTGGATATATTCAATAAGAAAGAAGTTTGAAACATTTGAATGGATTCAAATAAATTTCAGCATGAAGTAGAAATCATCGTAATAGAAAAGTCAAATATCTATGATTTGATCATGGTGGAAATATTTTAATTACGAGTTTTAGCAAACATCTAAGAGAGTTATGAAATTGTTCTACAACTCACATTTCTTGGAGTATCATAGTGATGATGAAGTATCCAAGAGATGTATCCAAACCTTGTTGGGTCAATGATGAGATAAAAATATTGATGCCATTATATTTTTGTGGATTATGCTTTAGTGACTACCACTTTTACACTGAATAGAGCATCATCATGATCCGTTGAAATGACACCATACGAGTTATGGCATGGGTATGAACCTTAATAGTCCTTTCTCAAATTTTGGTATGCATAGCATATGTAAATAAGTTTACATCCAAAATCGGATGAATGTCTTTGTTGGTTATCCCAAAGAATTGATTGGGAATTCTTTCCACTATGAAGTAAAAGACAAAAGTGTTTGTTAATGTTACTTGCTTATTTCAAGAAATTGTTTTCTAGCGAAGTATTTGAGTGGGAGGACAATAGAACTTGATAAGGTTTATGAACCTGAGCATAATGAGAGTAGCGCAGCATCGGAATTGGTTCCGGAAGCGGCCACGACGATCATGGCTCCCATGACTACAAATTGTTTTAGCCATGGAGATCGAAGTACATATTGAACCTTGTAGGTATGGTTTACTTTGTGATAAAATAAATGATTTGTGGACAAAGGATTGATTTTGAACAATGATAAACCAACTACAAACAAAGAAGTTATGATGGGCCCTGACTCCATTAAAATGGCCGTACGCCATGAAATCCAAGATAGATGAATACTTTCTTGAAAGTAAATGGATCTATGAAATTGATGGACTTGGATGAAATATCATTGAAGAAGCTCAACTTGTCGAAAAGTTGTTTACGACAAAGTTCAAAGAGTTGACTACGATAAGATTAGATCTTCCGTAGCAATGCTTATAGTCTATGTGGATTATTCTAGTAATCACTACATATTTCTTTTATGAGATATGCTAGTAGGATGGCAAAATACACTACTTAACAGAAGTGTGTATTAAAGGTGTATACAAGATACAACCAATTGTTTTGCTAGTCCGTGGAATACTAGATAGGTATACGAACTTCAATTGATGAAGTAAGTATCGCGGAGTTGGAATCTTCACCGGATGAAATAGTCAAAGAGTTTTTGATTTCATCAGAGATGATGAAGAGGCTTGCATTTGCAAGAAATTAAGTGGGAGCGCTGAGACATATTTATAATACTTTATGTAGATGACATATAGTTGGTTATAAATGATGTAATTATATACTTGATTAAAAAGGTTTCATTGAGAAATTAACTTCAATGAAAGGATATGGACTGAAACAAATTTAGTGTCAAGATCTATGAAGATAGATTGAAACACATAATAAGTTTAAGTCAAAGTACATAGAATGGATATTGAAGTAGTTCAATATAGAAATATTAAGAAAATGTTCTTGTCATGTGAAGTTTTAACAAGACTTGAGTGTATCTGACACTCAATGAGTAAAAACACATGAGTGATTATAGATCACAAATAATATGTACACAATCAGATGTCATGTGCTCTTAAAAATGTTATGAGCATGTACCAGAATGATTCATGTGATGATCATTGAAAAACAGTAAGAATATTCTTGAGTACTTAAGAAGAACCAAGGATATATATATATATATATAGTTTTGTATGGAGAAATGACAAACAAATCGATGTAAGGTGTTGCACCAATATTTGTTTTGTCACATATGAAAATAAAATTTCAATCTCAAATTAGACTAAGTGTTGTTTAAAAGGTAGCACAATGAACTAGAAGTTGTCTATGCTAGATTTAGAAGAGTTCTAAATATTGTGACGGATTCTACAAAAGAAGGCAGAGTATGTCATTGTTTTGACAATGACGAAGGATGTTAAAGTCAAGAGGTTCTTTGAGAACTTGGTGTAGTTCCGACAGAGTCAGAACTTTGAAGCTATATTGTGTGTGACAATATTAGTGACATATTTCAGACCGCGGAATTAAGGTTCCACCAGAAGACCAAACATATTTAATGCCGACTCATTTGGAAATGAGTGATGCGTTGAGACGCAAATGAATTACAAAATACATACGTTTCTAAGCGTGTCAGATCCGTTGACTAAAACCTCTCCCGTGAGCAAAACATGATAAAGCACCAGAAGGCCAAGGTGTTATATCTTTACAAATGTAAACTAGATTATTGACTCTAGTGCAAGTGGGAGACTGTTGGAGATATGCCCAAGAGGCAATAATAAATGGTTATTATATATCTTTGTGTTTATGATAATGTTTACATACCATGCTATAATTGTATTAACCGAAACATTGATACATGTGTGTTATGTGAACAACAAGGAGTCCCTAGTAAGCCTCTTGTATAACTAGCTTGTTGATTAATAGATGATAATGGTTTCGTGATCATGAACATTGGATGTTATTAATAACAAGGTTATGTCATTATATGAATGATGTAATGGACACACCCAATTAAGCGTAGCATAAGATCACGTCATTAAGTTATTTGCTATAAGCTTTCGATACATAGTTACCTAGTCCTTATGACCATGAGATCATGTAAATCACTTATACCGGAAAGGTACTTTGATTACATCAAACGCCACCGCGTAAATGGGTGGTTATAAAGGTGGGATTAAGTATCCGGAAAGTATGAGTTGAGGCATATGGATCAACGGTGGGATTTGTCCATCCCGATGACGGATAGATATACTCTGGGCCCTCTCGGTGGAATGTCGTCTAATTAGCTTGCAAGCATATGAATAGTTCATAAGAGACCACATACCACGGTACGAGAAAAGAGTACTTGTCAGAGACGAGGTTGAACAAGGTATAGAGATACCGATGATCAAACCTCGGACAAGTAAAATATCGCGTGACAAAGGGAATCAATATCGTATGTAAATGGTTCAGTCGATCACTAAAGTCATCGTTGAATATGTGGAGCCATTATGGATCTCCAGATCCCTCTATTGGTTATTGGTCGGAGAGAAGTCTCAACCATGTCTACATAGTTCGCGAACCGTAGGGTGACACACTTAAGGTTTGATGTCGTTTAAGTAGATATGGAAATATGGAATGGAGTTCGAAGTTTTGTTCGGAGTCTCGGATGGGATCCAGGACATCACGAGGAGTTCCGAATGGTCCGGAGAATAAGATTCATATATAGGAAGTCATATTCCAAGTTTGGAAATGATCCGGTGCATTTATGGTTTCTAGAAGGTTCTAGAAAAGTCCGGAAGAAAGGCACTATGGAAGGTGGAGTCCCGGAGGGATTCCACTAGCATGGCCGGCCAAACCCTAAGGGGGAGGAGTCCCAGGTGGGCCCCACCTCAAGGAAAGGTGGGAGTCCCACCTTGGGTAGGACTCCCCCCTTGAGTAGGTTTCCCACCTTTGGGAAGTTTTTGGTGTTGGGTTCTTATTCGAAGACTTGGACTACAACTCTTGGGTCTTCCACCTATATAATGAGGGACAAGGGGAGGGTGGCCGGCCACTCAAGCCTCCAACCTTGGCTGCCCCCTTCATGGCCGGCGCCCAAGGCACCCCTCTCCCCAAACCCTAGCACCCCTCCTCCACATACAACTCTCGCATACGCTTAGGCGAAGCCCTGCCGGAGTTCTCCATCGACACCGCCACCACGCCGTCGTGCTGCCGGGATTCCGAGGAGGATCTACTACTTCCGCTTCCCGCTGGAACGGGGAGAAGGACGTCGTCATCAACACCGAACGTGTGACCGAGTACGGAGGTGCTGCCCGATCGTGGCACCATGATCAAGATCTTCTACGCGCTTTTGCAAGCGGCAAGTGATCGTCTACCGCAGCAATAAGAGCCTACTCTTATAGGCTTTGGAAATCTTCAAGGGTGAGTCTCGTTCATCCCCTCGTTGCTCCCATCTTCTAGATTGCATCTTGGCTTGGATTGCGTTCTCGCGGTAGGAATTTTTTTGTTTTCTATGCTTCGAATCCCTACACTAACATAGCATACACACTGTCAACAATAGCTATGAAAGGGGGAATAGATCGCATCAATACTATCATAGTAATAGTTAACTTCATAATCTACAAGAGATTACAATCATAACCTACGCCAAGTACTACATGATGCACACACTATCAACATTACATCATGGAGGAGGAATAGACTACTTTAATAACATCACTAGAGCAGCACATAGATTAATAGTGATACAAAGCTCATGATCACATAAAGATCACACCATGGGAGAGAGATGAACCACATAGCTACCGGTAGAGCCCTCAGCCTCGGGGTAGAACTACTCCCTCCTCATCATGGGAGACAGCAACGGCGATTAAGATGGCGGTGGTGTCGATGGAGATGACTCCGGGGGCAATTCCCCATCCCGGCGGCGTGCCGGAACAGAGACTTCTGTCCCCCGAAACGGAGTTTCGCGATGGCGGCGGCGCCCCTGGAGTCTTTTGGAGTTTCGTCAATTGGTGTCGGGTTTTTAGGTCACGAGAGATTATATAGGCGAAGAGGCGGAGTCGGAGGAGCCAGGGGGCTCCCTCCCCATAGGTGGGCGCGCCTCCCTCCAGGCCGCGCCGCCCTATGGTCTAGGGGCCCTGGGCCTCCTCTCCGGCTTCCCTTCGGTGTTCTGGTCCGTCTCGGTGAAATAAGGTGTTTGGCTTTTGTTTCGTCGAATTCCGAGA
The DNA here is from genome assembly GCA_030979885.1 of Lolium multiflorum. Classification (NCBI taxonomy): domain Eukaryota; kingdom Viridiplantae; phylum Streptophyta; class Magnoliopsida; order Poales; family Poaceae; genus Lolium; species Lolium multiflorum. The sequence continues at coordinate 115,841,556 of CM061751.1, read as the reverse complement.
ATATTACCCGAACAGCCTTTCTGGAACCAAAAACAAAGAAAACAGAACGGCACTTTGGCATCTTGTTAATAGGTTAGTTCCGGAAAATGCATAAAATCATTATAAAGTGTGAGCAAAACATGTAGGTATTGTCATAAAACTAGCATGGAACATCGAAATTATAGATACGTTGGAGACGTATCAAGCATCCCCAAGCTTAGTTCCTCGCCCTCGAGTAGGTAAACGATAACAAGGTTAATTTCTGAAGTGACATGCTACCAACATGATCTTGATCAATACTATTGTAAAGCATATGAGATGAATGAAGTGATTCAAAGCAATGGTAAAGACAATGACTAAACAACTGAATCATATAGCAAAGACTTTTCATGAATAGTACTTTCAAGACAAGCATCAATAAGTCTTGCATAAGAGTTAACTCATAAAGCAATAAATTCTTAATAGAAGGTTTTGAAGCAATACAAAGGAAGATATGAGTTTCAGCAGTTGCTTTCAACTTCAACATGTATATCTCATGGATAATTGTCAACACAAAGTAATATGATGAGTGCAAATAAGCAAGTATGTAGGAATCAATGCACAGAGTTGACACAAGTGTTTGCTTCTAAGATGGAAAGAATTAGGTAAACTGACTCAACATAAAGTAAAAGAAAGGCCCTTCGCAGAGGGAAGCAGGGATTACTTATGTGCTAGAGCTTTTTATTTTGAAAACATGGAAACAATTTTGTCAACGGTAGTAATAATTCATATGGGTTATGCATAAAACCTCCTATAAGTTGCAAGCCTCATGCATCGAATACTAATAGTGCCCGCTCCTTGTCCTAATTAGCTCAGATTTCCATGAATTATCATTGCATTACATATGTTTCAACCAAGTGTCACAAAGGGGTACCTCTATGCCACCTGTACAAAGGTCCAATGAGATAGATCGCATTTGATTTCTCGTTTTTGATAAATCTCAACTTGAGGACATCCATACCGGGACAACATAGAAAACAGATAATGGACTCCTCTTTAATGCTTAAGCATTCAACAACAGATAATATTCTCATAAGAGATTAAGGATTAATGTCCAAGCTGATACTTCCACCATGATACATGGCTTTGGTTAGCGGCCCAATGTTCTTCTCTAACAATATGCATACTCAAACCATTCAACTCATGTCAAATCACCCTTACTTCAGACAAGACGAACATGCATAACAACTCACATGATATTCAACAAAAGTGTAACAGTTGATGGCGTCCCCAGAAACATGGTTACCGCTCAACAAGCAACTTATAAGAAATAAGATACATAAGCTACATATTCTTTACCACAATAGTTTTTAAGCTATTTTCCCATGAGCTATATATTGCAAAGACAAAGAATGGAATTTTAAAGGTAGCACTCAAGCAATTTACTTTGGAATGGCAGAGAAATACCACATAGTAGGTAGGTATGGTGGACACAAATGGCATAGGTTTTGGCTCAAGGATTTGGATGCACGAGAAGAATTCCCTCTCAGTACAAGGCTTTGGCTAGCAAGGTTGTTTGAAGCAAACACAAGTATGAACCGGTACAGCAAAACTTACATAAGAACATATTGCAAGCATTATAAGACTCTACACTGTCTTCCTTGTTGTTTAAACACTTCACCAGAAAATATCTAGACTTTAGAGAGACCAATCATGCAAACCAAATTTCAACAAGCTCTATGGTAGTTCTTCATTAATAGGTGCAAAGTACATGATGCAAGAGCTTAAACATGATCTATTTGAGCAAAACAATTACCAAGTATCAAATTATTCAAGACCATATACCAATTACCACATGAAGCATTTTCTGTTTCCAACCAAATAACAATGAACGAAGCAGTTTTAACCTTCGCCATGAACATTAAAAGTAAAGCTAAGAACACCAGTGTTCATATGAAACAGCGGAGCGTGTCTCTCTCCCAAACAAAGAATGCTAGGATCCGATTTTATTCAAACAAAAACAAAAATAAAAACATACAGACGCTCCAAGTAAAGCACATAAGATGTGACGGAATAAAAATATAGTTTCACTAGAGGTGACCTGATAAGTTGTCGATGAAGAAGGGGATGCCTTGGGTATCCCCAAGCTTAGACGCTTGAGTCTTCTTGAAATATGCAGGGATGATCCACGGGAGCATCCCCAAGCTTAGACTTTTCACTCTTCTTGATCATATTGTATCATCCTCCTCTCTTGACCCTTGAAAATTTCCTCCACACCAAACTAAAAATAATCTCATTAGAGGGTTAGTGCATAATCAAAAATTCACATCTTCAGAGGTGAAATAATCATTTTTAACAACTCTGGACATTGCTCAAAGCTACTGAAAGTTAATGGAACAAAGAAATCCATTCAACATAGCAAAAGAGGCAATGTGAAATAAAAGGAAGAATCTGTCAAAACAGAACAGTCCGTAAAGACGAATTTTTTAGAGGCACTTAACTTGCTCAGATGAAAAAGCTCAAATTGAATGAAAGTTGTGTACATATCTGAGGATCACACACGTAAATTGGCAGATTTTTCTGAGTTACCTACAGAGAGGGCTACTCAAATTCGTGACAGCAAGAAATCTGTTTCTGCGCAGTAATCCAAATCTAGTATCAACCTTACTATCAAAGACTTTACTTGGCACAACAATGCAATAGAATAAAGATAAGGAGAGGTTGCTACAGTAGTAACAACTTCCAAGACACAACAAAACAGTAGCAAAATAAAAAAGTGGGTTATCTCCCAAGAAGTGCTTTCTTTATAGCCATTAAGATGGGCTCAGCAATTTTAATGATGCTCACATAAGGATGAGAGTTGAAACAAAGAGAGCATCCAAAAGCAAGTATGAAACAAATTTAAGCCTAACCCACTTCCTATGAAAAGGAATCTTGTAAATAAACAAGTCATGTAAGCATAATGCAACAAGCATAGAAAGGCAACACAAGCGCAACTTCAAGATTCTCAACATAAAGAGGGGAAACTTAATATTATTAAGATGCATATAACCATGTTTCCCTCTCTCATAATAACTTTCAGTAGCATCATGAACAAACTCAACAATATAACTATCACATAAAGCATTCTTATCATGAGTCTCATGCATAAAATAATTACTACTCCCAACATGAGCATAGTCATTCTTATTAATTGTAGTGGGAGCAAATTCAACAAAGTAGCTATCATTATTATTCTCATCACCATAATCATCAAATATAGGAGGCATAGTATAATCATAATGATCTTTATCCTCCATAGTAGGTGGCACCAAAATACCACTATCATTATAATCATCATAAATGGGAGGCAAAGTATCATCAAAGAAAATTTTCTCCTCCATGCTTGGGGGACTAAAAATATCATGCTCATCAAAACCAGCTTCCCCAAGCTTAGAATTTTCCATAGCATTAGAAACAATGGTGTTCAAAGCATTCATGCTAATAACATTGCTACAACTATTTTGTAAACAAAGTTCCATGGGTTTTTTAATTCTCTCTTCAAACACATCATGTCCTAATTCAATATAAAGTTCATAAAGATCTCTAATTTTTTTGTTGTTTTCCATTAAGCCTAACTAGTGAAAATAAAAACAAGAAATAAAAAGATATAATTGCAGGATCTAAAGGAAATAGCTTCGAGCACTCACACACCGGCAACAGTACTAGGAAATAGCTTAGTAGTCGGAGGATGTGAATACCTTTTACCTTACCTCCCCGGCAACGGTGCCAGAAAATAGCTTGATGTCTACACACGCTTCTATTCCTGTAGACAGTGTTGGGCCTCCAAGAGCAGAGGTTTGTAGAACAGCAGCAAGTTTCCCTTAAGTGAATTACCCAAGGTTTATCGAACTCAGGGAGGTAGAGGTCAGAGATATCCCTCTCAAGCAACCCTGCAATTACGATACAAGAAGTCTCTTGTGTCCCCAACACACCTAATACACTTGTCAGATGTATAGGTGCACTAGTTCGGCGAAGAGATAGTGAAATACAAGTAATATGGATGGTTATAAGTAGTAAATGCAATCTGAAATAAAGATGGCAGCAAGCGAACATGTAGCAGAACTTGTCGGAAACGGTGTTTCAATGCTTAGAAATAAGGCCTAGGGATCATACTTTCACTAGTGGACACTCTCAACATTGATCACATAATGAATAAATAAATGCTACTTTATACACTCTCTTGTTGGATAACAAACACCATTCATTGTGTAGGGCTATAAAAGCACACCTCAAGCCGGAGTAAACAAGCTCCACAACATCCGAGTTCATATTAAAGTAACCTCTAGAGTGCATAATAGACCGTTGCAATTTAGACCGAGTACTAACATAGCATACACACTGTCAACAATAGCTATGAAAGGGGGAATAGATCGCATCAATACTATCATAGTAATAGTTAACTTCATAATCTACAAGAGATTACAATCATAACCTACGCCAAGTACTACATGATGCACACACTGTCAACATTACATCATGGAGGAGGAATAGACTACTTTAATAACATCACTAGAGTAGCACATAGATTAATAGTGATACAAAGCTCATGATCACATAAAGATCACACCATGGGAGAGAGATGAACCACATAGCTACCGGTAGAGCCCTCCTCGGGGGAGAACTACTCCCTCCTCATCATGGGAGACAGAACGGCGATGAAGATGGCGGTGGTGTCGATGGAGATGACTCGGGCAATTCCCGTCCCGGTGGCGTGCCGGAACAGAGACTTCTGTCCCCCGAAATGGAGTTTCGCGATGGCGGCGGCGCCCCTGGAGTCTTTTTGGAGTTTCGTCAATTGGTGTCGGGTTGTTAGGTCACGAGAGGTTATATAGGCGAAGAGGCGGAGTCGGAGGAGCCAGGGGGCTCCCTCCCCATAGGTGGGCGTGCCGCCCCTCCAGGCCGCGCCGCCCTATGGTCTGGGGGGCCTGGGCCTCCTCTCCGGCTTCCCTTCGGTGTTTCTGGTCCGTCTCAGTGAAATAAGGTGTTTGGATTTTGTTTCTTCGAATTCCGAGAATATTGCCCGAACAACCTTTGGAACCAAAAACAGCAGAAACAGGAACTGGCACTTTGGCATCTTGTTAATAGGTTAGTTCTGGAAAATGCATAAAATCATTATAAAGTGTGAGCAAAACATGTAGGTATAGTCACAAAACTGGCATGGAACATCAGAAGTTATAGATACGTTGGAGACGTATCACCATACTGTGCAGAGGTGGGAATCAAACTGCACTTTGTGTCAGTTGCGCACCCACAGACCAATGGTCAAGTCGAGAAAGCGAATGGAATCATTTACAATGGTATCAAGAAGCGCCTGCTAGCACCATTGGAAAAAGCGCGACATACTTGGCCAGAGGAGCTGCCAAGCGTATTATGGAGTATTCGAACAACACCAAATACATCGACACAGGAGACTCCGTTTTTCCTGGTCCATGGAGCTGAGGCAGTACTGCCGATAGAAATAGAGCATGATCCTCCAAGAGTCACGGAATATGATGAAGAAGCTTCCAGAAAAGCATTGGAGGACGATGTCGATGCACTTGACGAAGCTCGAGACGAAGTATTATCACGGGTCACCAAGTACCAGCAAGACTTGAAAAACTACCACAGTCGACGTTTGCGACCAACATCCTTTCAGGTCGGCGACTTAGTTCTACGGCTCACGCAAAAAAGGCATGAAAAACTCGAGTCGCCGTGGCTTGGCCCTTACATCGTCACAGAAGTAATCGAAGGAGGAGCGTACAGGATAAAGGACAAGAAGACAGGGGTTCCCAAGCAAAATCCCTGGAACGTGGCGCAGCTAAGGCGTTTGTATGCTTGAAGTCGAAATATAGTCCTCCTTGTAAACATACAATGTACTGAAACGCCCACGAGTTTTCAGACGCACTCTTTTCCTTTCAGGGCACCGAGTGGGGCTGAAAGGTTTTTAATGATGCGGGCTCGCAGTGCTGCAATATAGTAAAACATATTGGTGATATACATCTTTTTTCGTCGACAGGCTCGAGGGCTCATAACCCGTGGCAACAAAATATTTATACACTCTTGCAAGATAGTAAATTCATCGAGGCGCAAACATAGCTCGAGCTCCGGCCAAAGGCTCGGGGGCTTTACAATATAGATTATATCTTACAATATAGAAAACCTCATCATCAAGAAAAATTCGACAAAAGAAAAAAAATATATGAACTCCCGCAATATAGTAAAACTCAATATATCATCTATGTTTACACCTTCGTTGTTTGCAGAACCAGTTTTATGTTCAGCATAGCTACCTTTTACAAAGAATTCTGAGTCCATCCGAAGAAGTTCGTCCATCATTTCTTCGGCTACAGGAGTTACAGTGTCGTTGATTTTGTCGATATTCCTCTTCCGCTTCGTTTGCTTGGCCAGACACTTGGTGACAATTTGAGTCAGATCTAACTTCGGGTAGCAGATCTGTATCATAATCATGACGAATCTTGCCCCATCAGACAGCTGAGCCCGTACAAATTTATGAATACGAGGGGCATCTCGGAACTTCTCCATCAGAGCAGGGAGAGTGTCTGGTATTTTGTTACGAGGAAACATGGTACTATAAACTAGAGACAAGGTTCTTGTGCAGAAGTCGAGAAAATCGCGGACCTGACTCGCGCGATCTTGAAATCTGATTATTTGGTATGTACGCTCAAGAGTAACCCAGAAATTGGAACCATGTTGACGAGCAAGCCTGAGAAGCACATTGGTTCGGGCTTCCACACGTTGATCTTCGGCAGCAGTATCCAAAAAAGAACCTATTATATTTCAGCGAGAGCATCAGTAAGGAATCAAGACAGTAAGAACAAAAGATAGTATGACTACGTTTGCGGAGCGTACCCGTCATATCCAAGCTAGCATCGTTCATCAGTTGAAGCATAAAATTTTCTCGGGAAGTAGCTTCAGCAGCCTCAGCAACCGCAGTTTCCTTCAACGCTATGGCTTCCCGAGCTTGCTGAACAGCCAGTTTTTCATTTTCAGATGATCTCCGAGATAGTTCCATTATCACCAGAGATTGTTTTTTCATCGACTGCAGTTGTTGACGAAGCTCGTACAAATCCTCATTCTGTGCAGCACTCGACGAACCTCCAATAAACTCGTCAGCGGAGGACCTTTTCGAGTAAGATGTAGCAGGCAAAGCAGCCGAGGGAGGCACCACGGTGTAGTTGTCAAAAATTAACTAGAAAGAAATACTCCGATATCAATATCTCGGCAACATAGCTTTTCATTAATAAGGTCAGATAGTTACATGGCTATTACATAGGAGGATTCCTACTGGACTAGTGGGATAGTTGTCGCCAAAACTACTTTGGCGACAACATCAAAAGAGAAAAAAACAAAAGAGAGAAAAGGTGGTCTACTTGACCTCCGGCTTCGACGAACTGGGAGCGGGAGTTGGCTTGCATCCAAGGAAGGCGAGGATTGGCTTTGAGTTTGGCTTGGCAGCCTTAATCAAAGACTACCATTTCTTCGTCTCCATCTCCTTTACATCGCCAACTTTAGCCTAGTCGACATCTTGTTGGCTGTCAGCAACCAAAGCAATGGTGCCTTCGACACCAATCTTCAGGCCTTCTTGTCGCAGATTGAGCCCAAGATCTTCTTTCGAATTGAAGCACTTGGCGAGAGCAGTAAAAGTCTCGGGCTCTTTTTCTTCGCAAAGAAGTAGGGGAAAAGCTTCAACAGACCTGCTTTAGCGTCAGCAAGGCCTTTGCGTGCCTCGTCTCCATGAATCTCAAGGAGGGAGAGCGCGTCAAGAAGGCGATCGCCTTCAGGACTTTCCAAGTCAAAATCCTGATGCGTTTTCCCTAAAAACAAGCAAAAGGAAGCTCGTCAAAAAGTGCGCCAGGAAAAAGATGATCACCCGATGAAATAACAATGGTTTGAAGTACTCACTGACAAAACGCCGACTCTGCGACTCCAAGCGAGCAAGGATTTCATCTTCTCGAGCAGACTGCTGAGCAATGTTTTCGTTTAAAGAAGTTTCCGCGTCTTGAAGTCTTTTTCGAAGATCTTCGACAGCGGCAGCATCTGCTTCAGATTTCTTGCAAGCTTTTTCACTTTGCTCCAATTTAAGAGCAAGAGCATCAGCGCGCTTGTTGGCTTCCGCAAGATTGGCTGGTAAAACAATCGACAGTAATAAATGTCATGACAAAAGAATCATGGGGAGGTCATTTGCCAGAAGAAGCAGCAAAAATAGTACCTTCAAGCTTTTTCGCATGGTCACGGTACCCGACGAATTGGGTACCGAGACGGATAAACTCCTTCATCAAAGGCTACAAAGAAAAATAGAGATCAAAAAATCAATATAGGAAGCGAAAAGTTCGACAGCAACAAGCAAAGGAGAGTCGAAAGCATTGAAAAATTCGGAACATAAAAAAAGAAGTGAACAACTTACATCATGCATTGAAGGAGTCGTGGAACTACCAATTAGCAAGGTAGGCTCCTTGGCCGGCTCAACCCTAGCCCTCTTTGGTGAAGGGGCACGGGGGCTTGCAATTGGAGTTGGATGCTCGATGTCTTGATGAGGAGGCGAGGTTTCATCCCCATAAGGCTGAGCATCAGAGACAACTAAAGTACGCGACGTACTCGTTCGAGCAGTCGCATCAATAGGTGGATCTTCATCCTCATCACCACTACAATAAAAAGGCGACAATATAAGAAACAACATAGAAAAAATATCGAGAGCAAACAACAAAGAGCAGCAAGAACTTACGAGCTGACAAGGGCATCTTTGTAAGGATTGAAAGTTGTCCTTTCCTCAGTAGGAACAACTTCTTCGGCAGGAGATGCGCCGGCTTTGGAGGTACGAGAATCGGCAACTTCGTCCCTTTTTCTCTTGTTCCTTGGAGAAACAGTGGAGGGGAGGGAGTGTGTCGATGCGGTAGCCTCGGATTCAATTTCCTTTTCAGAGGAAGCCGTGGGTTTGTGAGAAACTACGACTTCGCTCTCAGGATGAGGAGGAACCTGGGTGTCTTCAGTAATAATTGCGCGATCTTCGACATCTCCACCTTCAGGAAGGGGAGGAAGAGGCGACGCGGTTTTGTGGTTCTGGACAAGATAGAAGAAGTATCGATAGGAATTTGTATCAATAACATCAGTCGAAGAAATAGCAGTAAAAAAAGAGAGAGAAGAAAAGAGTGAATGAACAAGCAGACGATAAAAATATATTACCTACGGGAGCGCGTTGGTAGCGATATATGGTGTCACACGGCAAGATGACTGGACGGTGTCTTTGTTGCTAAGCGACGAGATTTTTCGGACAAGTTTTTCTAAGTCCTTGTCCGGTAAATCTATCGACAGGCGATCCACATCCTTGTCGCCAGCATACATCCAAAGGGGGTTTTTGCGAGCTTGCAAAGGTTGCACCCTAATCCTAAGGAAGTAAGCCGTGATTTGGATACCCGACAATTCTTGTCCGCGGGTATTTTGAAGCTCGTGGATGCGTGTCATCAGTGCCTCTGTCGCCGCTTTTCTTCGTCGCTAGCCTCTGCATCCCAGGACCGGCGGCGACAGATTTTTTTGCCATCGAAAGGGGGAATGTTGTGTTCCGCCGAGTCGTGACTTTCCTCGTGGATATACAACCATTTTTTGCGCCACCCTTGAACTGAGTCAGGGAATTTGACATCAAAGTACTCGACATCAGGGCGGACACAGATAACAACGCCGCCTATGTTATAGGCAATGTTGGGAGAGCCATTACGGCGAAGGAGAAAATGCGCTTCCATAAAGCCTAGTTAGGCTGGACTCCAAGGAAAGATTCGCAAAGAGTGATGAAGATCGAGATGTGGATGATGGAGTTGGGAGTAAGATGGTGAAGTTGCAATCCGTAAACAAAAAGCAACCCACGCAGAAAATCGTGAATGGGGGAAGAAAGGCCGTGGATGAGGTGGTCAACGAAACTGACCCGATACTCGATAGGAGGGGATGGATAGCTCTCCTCGCTGGGGAAGCGCAGCGAATCTTTCTTCTTGCTGATCCCAAGCTTCTTCAGCAAGTTGATATCTTGGGCGGAGATCTTGGATCTCTCCCACTCAGTGCTCCCCAGATCCGCTGTCGCCATCTTCGCTTCGGGGGTGGTGTGCCTTGAAAGTCTTGGCCGCGGCGGCATCAACAATGGTGTGGAGAAAGTGGAGCAGTACGCGTGCGCTAGAACTTGGTTGTTTGCAATGGAGATTGGAGCAGAGGAAGTATGCGCAGAGGTGCGGCGAAGGGGAATACGCGAGGAAGAAGGAGAGTATTTATAGCAGGCTTAGTCGGAACGCCGCACCGTTGGATGTTCTCCAAATAGACTTGATGCTTTACACGTGGATCAAAGGGTACAATGGTACTTTTACCATGATGGAACTGGACAGGCGCTACAGCGCGTGGAGCAGAAAAAGCGGAGGACGTGTGTCCCCCACTTGCGTAACGTGTCAACATGTCGCAGGTTTTGGGCCCGTAGGTCAGTGAACGGACAGCTCTCATGTCTTCCCAATACAAGGATCGTGGCTATCGTCAGTAATGATGTCACCTTTTTAAAGAAAAATCTCGGCTATGAAGATTACTGAAATTGGCGGCAGACAAAGACTATTGATTATTTTGAGAAGCTTTTGATCAAATATAAGTTTTTGCTCAAACGCTCGGGGGCTACTTTGGAAAATAGAAAAATTCGAGTATGACAAAATAGAAATGGCGAGAGCCTATGACCAAATACAAGCATTTGTTCATAGCCTCGGGGGCTACTCCCATCGGCAGCGCTGGTCGCGCACCCGATAGATATGAAAAGTTCGAGAAAGAATGACAATATAGCAACATAAGACGTTAAAGTGTTGAGCCTACAACCAAGAACTAGTCCTTGGTTGTAGCCTCGGGGGCTACTCCCATCGGGAACGCTGTTCGCGTGCCCGATGAAATTATGAAGAAAAGAGAAGAAGAAGAAGTGAGCATATTTCGAGTTATACAAATAACTCTGCATATACTCCCATCGGGAAGGCAAGATAAGTCATCCGTTGACTCAATAAAATGTGCTATTTCAGTAGCCAAAAAAGCACTCGACAATATATTCTCAGAGCACCAAAGTTGCGAATAAACTCTGAATGCCGCAAAATTTTGCGAAGGTAAGACCCCATATCCGTTCTGAGCGGCGTGGCGCCGTCTCTGACGTCGGTTTGCTACTTTTTTCCGTATCAACAGATACGAAGAAAAATCCTAACGGACGCATTAGGTATCCGATAAAATATGACTGGGACTCGACAGATGGTAAGACCTTAAGAGGCACCTGTCGAAGTTAACACCAGTATCCCGAGATCATGTCTAGGGACGTGATCTTGAAGTAGGTTTTTGCGGATTGCCACTAGAGCAGTTAACTAGTACCTGATCCGTCAGATGAACTAGCCCCAACTACCATTATCCTTGTACAATATATAATTGCGTATCCAGAGATATGTGATAAATTCAACAGAGTTATTGAATGACTATAAAGTTGGAGATTTTCCCTGATTCTTCGATTCACGCAAAATCTCGGGGGCTACTGACATAGGCATCCCCAAATGGGCCTGCCGAAGATGGTACCCGAGGTTTACTGAAGGCCCACGACTCGATGGTTATGAAGATTCGAAAGCCCAAGTTAATACTAAGGAAAGCTAGAGTTGTATTAGGAAATATATACTTGTAATCTTACGGGATGAGTTAGAAACCTTCCCGGACTCTGTAACTTGTGTATTATGAATCCCTCGACTCCACCTCCTATATAAGGGGGAGTCGAGGGACAAAGATAGCATCGATTCATTGTTTCACGCAACCCTAGTTTTCACATCGTCGAGCACTTTTCGGCTAAAACCTTCGAGATCTACTTGCCCTCTACTTCTGACTAAAACCCTAGTCTACAATCTGTAGGCATTGATAAGTTAATCCTTTGTCACCGCCGCACGGAGGAGCACCGGTACCGAAGGAGGAGACATCAGCGAGCAGCACCGCGACATCGGACGCAACCTGCTCCGCAGTCTTCATCGGCATCTCGAGGTCGCCCGGCCGGAACAATGGCGGTAACGACCTCTCCTTCTCACCTTCGTACTCGTTCTGCCAGAACATGCCATTCTCGTTCATTTGCGACGACATGCACATTAGATCTGATAGGGTTTCCATTAGGATAACATTCCGATTGATGTTTGCAAGGTGTTCGTCCCTATTTCTTGCTGTTCTTGTCGAGTTCTTGCTTTTCACGGTCTCGATTTGCTTAGATCTGTTACTCTAATATCGGATTGCGGTAGATCCTTCCTAGATTAGACTGTGGATTGCTGAAACTGTCATATATTATTGTGCATGCAAAAGGGGAAGGGTTTTTTGTGTTGGGGTTTAGCATGTTCAGATTGTTGTGCGGAATGAGTCGCGCTAGTTTGTTCTAGATTGTGTTGTTTCTGATTGAACTAGGCCGATGATTGTAACCGGAAATCATAGTGTGAGGAGATGACTGATCAGAACCTATGGCATGACTGAACATCACCATGCCATTGGTTTTGATCAAACATCTCCTCCATATGTGCTCTTTGTATGAGGCATATGCTACCTTGATTTCCATGTTTGTACTTCTTCAGTTGTGCAATGGCCAATGATTTAACTATGGCACAACGGAAGGCAGGGTGCTGCCCTCAAACTTAGTCGTGTGTGCCATATTTCTTGCACACTAGACTTAGTTTGCGGACAGTCCCTTTGCCTGACGTGTGATCCAATTTATGAGGTCTCAATTTATTTGTCTACTGCATTGGCCAATGATTCAACAATGGCACACTGGAAGGCAATGTGCTGCCCTCAAACTTAGTCGTGTGTGTGTGTGATTACTTGCACACTAGACTTAGTTTGAGGGCAGTCCCTTGAGCTGCTGTGTGATCCAATGTATGAGGCATCACATGTTTTCGATGTTCGTTTTCATCTATATACTTGTGAGCAGACACATCTCTAATGGCATGTATTCTTCTGGCAGACTGAGAAGCTCAAGGTTGGGTCACCTGAGACCCCCGAGGAGGGACCGTCCAAGAAGCGAAGGGCGGCTATCGTCGGCCACTTCCAGCCGGACGTAGGGCCGGACCAGTTTATGCGCATCGTCTTCAGGCCCACCTTCAACCGGCTACGGATCCCTCAAGATTTCGTCAGGTGGTTTGGAGAAATCCCTTCGAACATCATCGTCAGCACCAACACTGGTTGCAACTGGAGGATGACTACGGTGAGAAAAGGCGATGACGCATACATCGACCAGGGGTGGGCGGGATTCGTCGTCGCTCATCAGCTGCAGATAGGCCAATTCATCATCTTCAAGAAGGTGTCCACCTTCGAGTACAATGTGATCATCTTCGACCACAGCTGCATTGAGGTGATGATCATGTGCCGTTACCATGGCGACGTCACCATGTGTGTCGTCTTCGAAAGTCATGTCTGAAGCTTACCTGGTTCTGTGTCGCTGCTACCATGTCTGTGTCTAGTTGTTGTTCTGTTGAACTATGATCGTCTATGATGTGTCGTGAACTATGATCGTCCTATGTCGTGAACCATGACCATGTTTGAACTATGATCAGTGCTAAGTTTGTCTGAACTGTGATTGTGTTCTTGCTTGTGCTATTGATCGCTGGTAACCTCACCACCGAAGGTAAGAGGTAAGCAGAAGCGGATTCTGGATTGCAACCAAACAATAGGGGCACCGATCTGGGATGCTACAAGGCCTGAAATCCAACCTACCAAACGGGCAGAGCCCAAATCTCCACGGGACCGAAAAAACTCGGTGCGGCCACCAAACAACGTGGCTTTTATGGCTCATGACCCGTCTACGATGCGTCGGGGACTTCTTCCCGCTATGCTAGTGGTGCAGAAATGTGATGCAGGAGGCTACCTGAGCTGTTTCTCATCTCTTTCGTGAATTTTTTAAGGCTCTTTCGGAAAATTTTTAAGGGCAATGAAGGAGCTACCAAACGAGCGCACTCATTTCCCCACTCCCGGTGCCCAGGTCGCGCCCCTGTTCCTGCTACATCACCAACCCCAAAAGCTCGCCCGTGCTCACTGGGCAGGTGAAAGGGGATGGATCGAGCAGGAGGAAGCAGCCAATCTTGGTTGGGATTTTAGGTATTTTTAGTGCATCAAAAGAAATCTTGTACATTTCGTCTCCTCTATTCGCTGATTTCTTTATCAGGTATCTTGTTCTGCTATCCACTCTAACCTCCCTCGCTCCCTCCCTCCCGCGACAGGTTGGATTATGCCTCGACTCTTTTCATGATAGATACTCTGATTCAAGTTGTCCCCCACCCGCAAAAAAAAGAAAGTTGCACCTAGAAGTTAAGGTATGCCACCGTTCTAAGCTTTACTTGACTGCATCCCCTAGTGGTGTCGAGAATTAATTCATACTCATTTTTCTGTTTGATTCATGACCGAGATGAGAATTTCAGATTGTTAATGTAGATCTAACCGTCCACCTAAACTATGCAAAATCCGCACCCAATTTTAGGAGTACTCATGATACAGCTTATCTCCACTCTAGTGTCTGAGAGGATCCTGCTGCCTTCTCTCGAACCATGGTAGTGATCAATCGTTTATTTCTCTTCAAAAGCAGACTAATTATTTTAGAGACGTCTTTCTTTTAGGCGAATGACATCCATTATGCGGCATAGGTGTAACATAGCGTATACAACTTAATCGCACATTGCTTTCAGAAATAGCTCGTAATACAACATCTCTTCCCGTACCATCGCCCTTTACCATCCCCTAATTATTTTCTCCTTTCTTGAAATTTGATTCAGAGGGTTTTTGGCGAAAACAATATTAACATGACTGGAGTGGAGGCTGCTTTAGTATCTGGATTGCTGAAGCTAGCAGGAGGCAAGCTACTTCCTCTCGTAAGCAGCGAGTTTGCCTCCTTAATAGGTGTCCAGAAAGATCTCTATGAGCTTCAACGATTGTTTGGAGAGATCATAAATAGGTTGTCAGCTGTTGGGGATAAAGTAACAGACAGTGATCCATCATTTTATTGGCTCAAAGACTTGAAAGATGTTGCTTATGATTTTGATGACATGATATATCATCTGGAAGCCGAGAAACACAAGGCGGATAGCGATGGTCAATTGCATGTTATGACTAATTTCTTCTGTGCAAAACCGAAATCTGCTCTATCCCGTGTCGAGTTGGCCCAGGAGATCAAGAAAATCAAGACCAGATTTGCTAAGATTGTGAAGCAGAGAACTGATGTCAATGCCATAGCAAATAGTTTACTTCTCGAGCATCCTGTTCAACATGTAAACAAGACAGTGGGGGAAATGTCAATATTGGTGAATTTAGATGAGACAAAGGTACTTGGTAGGGATGAGGTCAGGAGTAAGATCGTATCTAAGCTAGTAAACTCTGATACCCAAGAAAAGATCTCAGTACTTTCTATCGTTGGGCTAGGTGGATCTGGCAAAACTACCCTGGCTAAATACATCTGCCAGGATAACAAGATAGAGAAGCATTTCGAATCTACTTGGTGGGTTCATGTGTCTCAAGAATTTAATGTGGAGAAGCTCATCGGAAAGCTATTTGAATCTGTCTCTGAGAAGAAGTCGGAGTTTCATACATTGCAGCACATGACCAGAATAATTTCAGAAAAGCTGAGCAGAAGGAAGTTTCTGCTTGTCTTGGATGATGTTTGGAGTGATGATCAACATGATTGGGAACAATTCGAGCAACATTTCAGCAGTGGAGCACCTGGAAGCAAAATTTTGCTCACTACTCGTGATGGAAAAGTTGCTGAAGTGGTAAAATCTGCAGACGTGTTCAGTTTGGCGTTCTTATCAGATGGTGATGGCTGGAAGCTGTGTCAACAGAGTTCTGGATGGGCTGAGGAAGGTTTGGACTCCGATTTCATTGAAGTTGGAAAAGAGATTGTGAAGAAATGTGCCGGGGTGCCGCTAGCAATTAAATCTCTGGGCGGTGTCCTCCGTGGCAAGAGACAGATAAGGGAATGGCGGGCTTTGAGAGATAGTAATTTACTGAATGACTTGAATATAAAAGACAGAGTTTTGGGGTCCCTTAGGTTGAGCTATTTTCATCTGTCAGATAATCTTAAGCAGTGCCTTTGGCTTTGCTCAATATTTCCAAAAGGCTACTGTATCAACAAAGACCACTTGATTTCCCTGTGGGTAGCTCATGGATTTATCATTCCGATGAATGGAGGTCAACTACCAGAAGATGTCGGAAGTGACTACTTTGATTCTCTTGTGAAAGTTTCTTTTTTTCAAGATGTATATGAAGACAGGTATGATGGAAAAGTAACATGCAAGATGCATGATCTGGTTCATGATCTCACACAACAAATTGTACAGAATGAACTAGTTCTTATACCGGATAAGAACACTACTGATTATAATCAGAGATGCAGATATTTATCTATAGCTCCATGCACTGACAAGATTGACAGGAAGTTATTTAGAAAGGTCCGAGCTCTATATATTACTGGAGGTGGCTTTGCAACTGATAAGCCAATTAAAAAGGGTTGTTGTGTGCGCAGCGTTATTCTGGAGTGTGTAAAGGATGCTTTTGTGCCTCAGTTTGTATTGAAATTTGAATATCTTGCGCATCTCAGAATCTCTCATCTCAATTGCAGAGATCTTCCAGATGCTATCTCAAGCTGTTGGAACTTGCAGTCCCTTCATGTTATATATTGCTCTAACTTTGCAATGTTACCTGAGTCTATTGGAAAGCTTAAGAAATTAAGAACTCTAGAGTTGTCACATTCTGGGGATCTAGAAAGTTTGCCTCTGTCAATTGGTGATTGCCGAAGTCTTGAAAGCTTGCAGCTGATTGACTGTTGGAAATTCAGAGTGATACCGGACTCCATATGTAAAAATGAAATGTTAAGGGTTCTTAATATTATCAACTGCAATTCCCTGCGTCAGCTGCCATCCCAATCTTTTGCGACCCTACAGAAATTATGGATTATCAACTTACATCAATGCACCAACCTCGAGGAGCTCCCCAGTTCACTTGCTTGTGTTGAGTTACGTACTTTGAAACTCCATAAATTAAAGCAACTCGCCATACTTCCTCAGTGCATTATGTCACTGAATAATCTAGAACATCTTGACCTTGGGTACTGCATCAATCTAGTTGAGTTGCCTCAAGGTATAAGGAAATTAAAGAGGCTTCAAGTTTTGAACCTAGAAGGATGCTGCAAATTGCAGGGCTTGCCAGCTGGGTTTGGACACCTGAGGAAAATCCAAAGGTTGGGCTTGTTTGTCATAGGGGGTGGTAGAGAGCATGCAAGGATATCAGAGCTTGGAAATCTCGATATGATTAGTGGCTTATTGGAAATTGCAGGTATTGGGTATGTGAATGATGCAGCTGATGTAGAAAAGGCTTACCTGAAGAGAAAGAATAACATAAAGGAATTGAAGCTGGACTGGTTGCCAGGGGGTAACATTTCTGAAGAAATGTCGATGGAAAACTTGTTTAGGACTAATGCAGAAGAAGAGCTGAGAGTGCTTAACGGTCTTGAACCACCATGTGGGATTAAGAAGCTGGAAATTTTCGATTATCACAGTTTACATTTGCCATCTTGGATTATCAGAGAAAGACATTCATGTAATATGGGCAGCTCATTGAAGCAAACTGTGGATCTCTGCCATTTCCCCTGCCTAACTAGTATGGTACTAGGTTATTTCCCTAAGGTGAAGCATTTGGCAAGACTTGTAGGGCTGCCTTCATTGAAGACCCTCAGCCTAGTTAGTTTTGGCGCCCTTGAAAGTGTCAGCGCATGTCCCTTCCCGTCACTGGAGAAGCTACACGTTGCTGGAATGCTTCAGTTGTTGGAATTGTTAACAACGTCAGAAAAAACTTTTGACGATGGCGATGGAGTAATTGTATGCGGCAATCAGGCAGTGCAATGTTGTTTCCCTCGTCTGACCAGTCTGGAAATAAGTAACTGCCCGAAATTGAATGTGCACCCGTGGTTCCCGGCATCATTGACGAGATTGACATTGGAAAGATGCAATGAGCAGCTGCTATTCCCAGTTAGACCCTTGTGTGCAGTTCATCCTCATGGGAACGAATTGGAGTCACCCTCATGCAGCAACCTCAGTGAGATCTCCTGTTTGAGCCTCAAGAAACTAGAGTTATCAAGTATGACAGCACTATCATTTGGTTCTAGCTGGGAATTATTGCTGCACCTCACTGCGCTTGAACTATTAGAAATCAGGGGATGCAGCGAGCTGAGGCTGTTACCCAAGAGCTTGGGGAGCCTCACCTCCCTCCAACGGCTGATAATCTCAGATTGCTGTAGTCTTCGCGAGCTGCCGAAGCGGCTTGGGGAACTCTACTCCCTACAAAGCTTGAAAATCTACAACTGCGGAAATCTTAGGGAGTTGCCGGAGGGGATTCAGTACCTGACCTCCCTGCAACATCTACACATTGAAAAATGCAGCGCCTTTCATCAGCTGCCGGAAGTAGGACTAGGGGGGCTATGCTCTCTACGGCGCCTCTTCATTGCCGAGCTGCCTATCCTGAGCTGCCTTCCTGGATCCATGCTGGGCCTCACCTCTCTGGAACATGTTAGCATAGGCTTGTGCCACTCCCTTAACCGTCTGCCTGACCAACTCGGGGAACTCCGCTCGCTGGTAAACCTCGCGATCTGGGGTTTGCCTGCTCTGACTTGTCTTCCTGAGTCCATGAAGCGCCTCACCTCGCTCCATGAGCTCGCCATCAGCAATTGTGATGCTCTGGCTGTGCCTATGGAGTGGATCGGACAACTCTCTGCACTCAGATCGCTTCAGATCATTTGCTGCCACGTCATTACATCCTTGCCATCCTCGATGCAACACCTTACTGCTCTACATACATTATACATTAGTGGCTACCCTGATCTGGCTAGGCGTTGCCAGCAAGGAGTGGGAGAAGATTGGCACCTCATTTCCCATATTCTCGTCGTTAACATATCTTAGGGATTTTCAGGACTGCTTCAGTAGAATACATTCTGAATGATTATGCAGTTGTAAATACTAGCATGAACAGACGCGGTGGCACGCCGCGCCCTCGAGTTAGCCAGAACTTGAAGAATAAAGAATACTTTCGTGTAAAGTTATAACAGCTACGTGGAGGTGTGGTAGAAAACAGGGATAAGCAATGTGTAAAACATTTGGAAATTAGAACTGAATACAGTATTTTTCTGTGCCTGGTCAGGTAATCAGGTTACACAAAAGAAACACTTGCATTCACTTTTTTCCAACCGGGCTTCCACCCCTTTCCATTTCATTCAACGGAAATACCAAGTTCGAGTTACAAAACAACCAAGAAAAGGGGGGTAGGAGAAAGGAAGCGAGTTGGTGCAATATCAGGAAACCCACTGCGGATAGCATCCACTATGGGGCAAAAACCTGATATCACTAACCAGGACTTCATCATAAGTTTCCACAGGAAAAGACCTAGACCTAAGGGAAACAGGTCCCAAAAGACGAAAGGAAACTAAACAACCACAAAGCCAACACTAGGTTTTTGAGATGCTTCAGGCCTCCGACAGATCAGAACCACTTCAGGGAGCGTTGATTAGCAGCATCTGCCTGTTGCCAGAAGTAGCGGATGGAGCGGAGAAGACGATCGTCGCGGAATGCATCAGATTTTTAGCGCCTTCAGCCAGCTGCCCTTTGTCCACCTCCTTTTGAAGACCTGTCCAGTACAACAACAGCGAAATGGCATAGAAAATAATCTCGCTAGGGGATCTGAAGATATGCTTCTCGAAAGTAACTTTATTTCTAATAGACCAGATCGCCCAACAAACAGCAGCAATATAAATCACATAGAAACGTTTCATGCGAGGGATGAAAGAATGAAACCAGGCCATAGCTTGCCAAAAGGAATTTGGCACACAGCGAGCACCAAAAGACAATCCCAGAGTTCCCCAAACAACTTTCGAAATGGGGCAGGTGAAAAAGAGATGGTTATTCGTTTCCAATTGACTGCAAAAAGAGCATACAGGAGAACCATCCCAGTTTCTTTTCCTCAGATTTTCTCGAGTGAGCAAAGCATCTTGCCCAAGTTGCCACATGAAGATCTTGATTTTTAGCGGAATTTTTGTTTTCCAAATCCACTTATTATGTGAACCAGCCAACCTATTTTCCAGCCAAGTATAAACAGATTTAGTCGAGAAAAGGCCATTCTTATTTAGGGACCAGGATATCCAGTCATCACTATTTGTTAAAGGAATATCTTTAACTAACTCAACCATAGAGTTCCATTGAGACAGGAGATCACCTCGCAACCGTCTACGGAAAGGAATGTTGAAATTTCTCTCAACACAATGTTTAATCGAGCAATTTTTGAGCTGACATATGCCATAAAGAGTAGGAAATTGATCCTTGTAAGGAAGGTTGCCTAAAATAGGATCCTCCCAAAGTTTGGTAATGCTACCATTGCCCAAGTTAACTTGCCTACCAGCAAAATAAGACTCTTTAACTTTCAAAAGCGCCTTCCAGCAAGGTGAATCATTGAATCTGGCTGAGACGTCAGCCACTGTTTTATTCCGCAAGTATTTAGCCCGGACAATGTCTTGCCAGAGCCCATTTTGAGTTTCAAGTTTCCACCACCATTTACAAAGGAGACTTATATTTTGCTTTCTCAAGTCTTTTATGCCAAGGCCACCTTTCTTTCTTGATCTACAGACTCTACCCCATTTAACCATGTAATACCCTCTTTTTTGCTTTTTGCCGTGCCAAAAGAACCTTCTTCTATGCTTATCCAAACACTCGATAAAAGTTTTATTTAGGAGGAACATGGCCATTATATAGGAGGGAAGATTTGATAAACAAGCATCCACAAGGGTTAATCTCCCTCCCGAGGAGGCTGCACCACCCTTCCAGGCATCAAGTTTCTTGATAAATTTTTGTTCAACAAAAGCCAAATCTGAGCTTTTCAAGCATCTAAAAGAGACTGGCGCTCCCAAATATTTAATAGGAAGGGTGCCAACTTGGCAACCAAAAAGGGATGAATAGTGGGCAGCAATGTCATTATCGCCACCAATTAGAAAAAGTTCGCTCTTCTGGAAATTTATTTTGAGGCCGGACATAAGCTCGAAAAAGTAAAGAAGGAGCTTGAGATTCAAAGCTTTCTCGGGATCATGGGAAATACAAAGGATGGTGTCGTCCGCATATTGCATAATTGTAACTCCTTTGTCAATCAAATCCGGTGCTAGGCCAACAATCAGACCATTTTTTTGCGCTTCGACTACCATCTTAGTCAAGCATTGAACCGCGGAATTAAAAAGGAAAGGAGAAAGCGGATCTCCTTGCCTTACCCCTTTTGCACTCTGGAAATAAGGGCCCAGCACATTGTTTATCTTAACCGAAACCGTGCCGTTTTGTAAAATTTGCTCGATTCTCTTACACCAAAAGTCACCAAAGCCCATAGCTTTTT
This sequence comes from Lolium multiflorum, assembly GCA_030979885.1. Lineage (NCBI taxonomy): Eukaryota > Viridiplantae > Streptophyta > Magnoliopsida > Poales > Poaceae > Lolium > Lolium multiflorum. The sequence continues at coordinate 115,820,154 of CM061751.1, read as the reverse complement.
GACAGCAAATAAGGAAGTCCCAATTCACCTTATCAAAGGCCTTCTCGAAATCAAGCTTAAGGATAATTCCCGTGTGTTTTTTAATGTGTGTGTGATGCATTATCTCATGAAGGGACATAATACCATCCACAATATTCCTCTTTTTCATAAAAGCATTTTGATGAATACTAATAAGTTTATCCAGGAAAGGCTCCACCCTTATAGTTAACACTTTAGTGAGAAGCTTATAAATGCACCTGAGGAGGCAAATGGGTCTATATTGACTTATTTTATCTGCCTCGGCAATTTTAGGGAGCAAAGTGATAATACCATAATTGAGACGCTGAACATCCAAATTTCCAGCATGAAAAGCATTGAAAAGATTCATAATATCTTCTTTTACCACGTCCCAACAATGTTGGTAAAATTCTACCGGTATATTGTCAGGACCAGGAGCTTTATTCTTTTTCATAGAGAACAGGGCATCTCTTACTTCATCAAGGGTAAAAGGTTTGCTCAAGATATCATTATCAGCATTATCTAATTTCTCCTGAGGGCTCCACATGTCATAGTTAAAATGGAAAATATTTCCAGGGGCTGGACCAAACAAGTTCTTATAGTAGGATGTAGCATGATCAATCAATTTGTCAGTACCCTCAATATTCACACCATTATCATTTAGGGATAACATGGTATTTTTCCTTTTCCTACCATTAGCAACTCGATGAAAATAACTTGTGTTTGAATCACCTTCCAGTAACCATTTTTCATGAGATTTTTGGTACCACAAAAGCTCTTCGTTTGCATAAATGTTCCAAAGTTCAACATAGATCTCAGATTTCCTAAGACCTAAAATAGGGGGCAATTCTGTTTCCTCCTCCAGGCGTTCAAGAGAAGTAAGCTCCTCTCTAAGCTCCAATTTCCTCTTTTTAGTATGACCGTAGAGATTGGCACCCCAACCCTTAAAAAATTTCTTAAAGCGTTTCAGCTTGATATTAAACACATCAATAGGGTCGACAGTGTTATGGACTGGCTTTTGCCAGATTTTAACAACAGAGGGAAGGAACTCCTCATTTTTAAACCAGGATATATCAAATCTAAAATCTCTCGACTTGGTTGTGAGTTCTGGAAGGTTACCCGAATCAAGCAAAAGCGCATTATGATCCGACATTTCTCTTACTAATTTCCTAACAGAGACCAAAGGAAAAAGATCTTCCCAATCATGAGACATTAGCACTCTATCCAACTTTTCAAGAGTAGGAGAGGCATGCTTATTCGACCATGTGTATTTACCTCCATGCATAAAAATCTCTCTAAGCCCCATCGTATGAATGATCGAGTTGAATAGGTCTGAAGTGTGAGTTTGTGTGAAATTCTTGTTTTTCTCTCCACTATGTCTTAAGATATTAAAATCACCCCCAACAATATAAGGCATGAGAACACCATGACAAAAGGAAGCAAGTTCTGTTAGGAAATCATTTTTATTTTCTTCCTGAGCAGCTCCATAAACCACAATGAGGGCCCAATTACATTTTTTCACTTTGTCCCACAAGACAAACTGTAACATATATTTACCAGCCTTAAAAGCATTTACCTCAAGGGATTCACTCCTAATACCGCAAAGAATGCCACCTGATTTTCCAATTGAAGGGGTCCATTTCCAAAAGTACTCATTTTTTGGATCTAGTTTTCTAAAAAAACTCATCTTATAATTTTCTTTCATCGTCTCTTGAATTCCAACGAAATCAAGGGAGTAGTCAAACATCATATCTTTAACACAGGCAACAGCACCCTTCTTACCAACACTTCTAATATTCCAGAAAGCACCTTTCATTTAAAACGAGCAGGTTTTGTTTTGTTCCTGCTAACTCTGCCAGGAACATGGGCAGATTTGTTAACAGAAACTTCCTCTCCCTTCTTTTGACTCCTGGTAACCGGTCTCGATACCACAACTACAGGTTTTTTCCGGGCACATTTCCCCTTTCTACTTTTAACAACAGTAAAAGGTTCATCATTATCAGAGGAAGAAATCCAATCCATAGACAGAGGAGTAGAATCACCAACATTATTTTCGATATAAAGAGAGGAAACAGGAGCCTTCACAAACATATTCTTAGCATTAATATCGTTTCTAGCATTTTCCAAATCTCTAATCATGTCAAAGGAGGAAAAATTATCATCCGGAATAATAACTCCCATCTTATGAGCTCTAATCATCAAATCACTATCAGAGAGAGCAGCAAAAGAGTTACTAGAGGAGGGAATGGTAATGTTACCTTCCAGGTTCCTTTTCTTGGTAGCTTGCATGGCCTTCCCCATGACATCTTCATTGGCAGAGGGAAATATCCTGGAGCTAAACCTTGTCTCATCAGCTTCAGGAACGACCAGATTATCCTCATGAGAACCCTCTGGCGATTGCACCACATAATCAGGAGAGCCCACAAGCGGGGAATTAGACCCATCCGAGATATCAGTAATGGAAGGCAAGGGGGGCCAAATGTTAGCCGGCAAGTTCTGGGAGAGAGGAGGCAGCAAGGATACAGCAGCTTCAGTACCTCTTGGGTCAGGTAGTTGCTCCTTATGAATCAGAGAGCAAGGGACCAGCCAGCTGTTAGGAGGAGAATCAGCCAGCTGTCGAGCTTCATGCTCCTTAGTCATGGTTTCAATCAGCAGTTCATTTCCACCCGCACTATCTTCCTCAGAATCATTGTCCATGGCCAGAGATTCATCATTTACTTCAGTGATAGTGTCGCAAGCCCTCTGTCTCCTTCCAGACTCAGACTGACTGCCCATAACCTGATTTTCTGAGGATTCCTCAGTGACAGTAACACTTCTCTCCATTCTTGGCCTTTTAGGGGAAGGAACATCAGCATTGGTAGAAACAGTAGCACCAGCATTGTCCTTTGGTGGTCCTCCGACAACAACCTTGTCAATTTCATAGAAGAAATCATAGAAGTTGTCCCCCAAGCAACCTTCAGCCGAGGCAGGAATCCTCTCCACGTCTCTGCATCCCACCAAAACCCTGACATATTCCGGCTTGTGAAGCGTAGAGATATCAATATCCAGGGATACCCCAACAAGAGAACCAACATAGAAAGCATTTTCTTCAACTCTCTTATCCAGGGGAATGTTGCTTATCCGAACCCAGGCTTTCTGAAGCACCGCCTTTGCCCCAACAGAAGCAGTCCAAGCCGTCAGCCTCACAGTAGCATCTACAGTCTTCAACTTCATCGAGGAGCCATAGTAAACTGCACGCTCAACCTCCACCTGGGTAGGGAACCTCATGATGTATTGATTTGGGCCAATAGTACGAGCAGTGCACCTCCAGCTATCCCCAAAAGCTAGGTTGAATTCTTTTTCAATCTGACGAGAGGAAGCTTCCCCCTCAATGACAGTTATAACCACACTGCTAGCACGCTCCTTTGTTTGCTTAGCCGAGCTATGATCAGGCATAAAGAAAAAACCACGCCCAGGAGCTTGAAAACCACACATAGAAGGAGTACATTCCCAGGGAAGGATCACCTGGCAGATCTGAGATATGTGGCCAAGCCGTTTGCATCTTTCACATCGAATAGTTGGGCATCTAGCAGTATAATGGCCTTTAATATTGCAATTCAGGCAGGGAGGATCACCGGTCGCCATCTGAGGGTTGGCAACGGCTCCTTGAGCAGCGATAGGATTACCTCCAGGAACAGGGGAGATCACTTCCTGTCGGCGCTGTTCAGCACCCCGCGCCGCGGCCTCCCAGCGATCCCCAGAGTTCTGGGATCCTGAGCCACGAAGCTGGTTGGAGGAAGACTGGGCAACCTCATCTCGCTGCCAGACATTGCGGCCTCGCCCTCGATTCGAAGACGGCGGCGCCCTGCCTCCCCTCCTCGGCCCGAATCTGCCACCTCCGTCACCCATCTCAGGCGATGATGAGGCAGCAACCTGGGCGAACGAGCGAGGATCTCCAGCAACCTTCCCCCGCCACCAACCAAAGGAATCTGTGGAGGTTGGAGAAGGAGACGACGGAACCCTAGATTGGTTCCAGAAGTGGTCGAAAATACTGCCGATCTCTGCCCAGGAAGCGGCGTCGCAGCTAGAAGTAGGAGGGGAATTAGGGTTACCTGACCCTACCTGTCGGCGACCGCCATTAGGATCGTATGGAGCAGAGCTCACCCAAGGACACGTGTGTCCATCCTGATCCGCCATGGCGCCTGGAGTATCTGGGCTACTGCGGCCCAACTCCAAAGAGTCCTGGGCCACCGTAGCCAAATTTGACGGAGCCACATCCCCGCCCGAAGCAGGATGCGCTCCGAGGATGCTCTGCTCCGGTGATCGCCGAGGATCGATCCATGGCCTCCACCGCCCAGGCTCAATCACATAGCGGCGCGGATCGCCACCATGAAGAGGGAGCGAGAGACGGGGAGATGGCGGGGAAGCATGTACCCGCGGCGCGATTGGCGAAAAACCGGGAGGGAAGAGGTCGTCGATGGTGAGGGGGAACGGCGGCGCGGGGATCGTCGCCGCCGCGCGAGAAGACGAAACGGGACCCATCCAGCTTCTCTTCCGCTCAACACTTGCATTCACTGTCCTCTGAAACATGTGTTAAATCTATCAAGTGTGCTAGTTGAAAGTACCTTGATCTGTAAGGTAGCTGGTTTCACTTGCTAAGCAGCGCACCATGCAGAGCGTGTGTTACCGTGGTTGGAGCTGCTGTTATTTGGATTTACGATCACTACAGAAAAAGGGATCAATATATACTCAATTATTGTTGGTCCATTTAGGTTGTAAACCTTTTATTTTTCAGTAGCACCGCCTGAGAGACGGTACATCCGACTGAACCGACTGAGAGACACTAAACCGTAGGCAAGTGTCCATTTAAAAGCTGCAACTCCGTATCTAACTTATCTATCCATGACGTGAGCCGTGGCACCCAACAGGCCGCCCCCAACCCTAACCTCTCCCGCACCCCACCCTCCGCCGCCGGTAGCGCCACCGGGGCAAAGTCCCTCGGGGCATGGCGGCGGGGGCCCTTCCTCGTCGCTACGTGGAGAACGACGGCCGGATCCCACCTCCTCGATGCATGGGGGAGCAGGCGCGCGTGGGATGGGCGACGACGGCGGCGGCCCTCCTCTCGTCGGTTGTCCCATGGCGGACCGGCCGGCGCGGTTGGGATGGGCGGCGCTGCGGTCTCCCTCCTCTCGTCGGCTTCCCGCAGCACTCCGGCAGGGGCTGGTGGTGGGCGGCGGCCAGGCCCTCGGTCTGCGCCATGCCATCCACTCCCGCCTCTCGTTGGTGCGTGGAGGCGATCTCGAGCATCTTCCGCGACACGAGGGCGCCCGGGGCAGCAGCCTTGGGTTCGACGGAGGAGGTGGCCTCTTCTTCGCCGGAGAGGGTCGGCATGTGGTTGGTGGTGGTGGATTTTTGATCTATCACCGCCATCCGGCGGTGAGATGGAGTTGCATGGAAGCCGGCGATGGTGTCGCCGGTGGAGGGTTGGGTTGGCCAGCCCGGGATGGTCGCCGATAGGGGGTGGGCATAAAAACCGATGACCGAACACCGAACCCGAAAAGACCGAGACCGAACCCGAAAAGACCGAAACCGAAAAGACCGATCAAATTATGGGTAGCAAATTTTTTAGACCGAATTTAGTCCGGTCAATTCGGTCACTTTGTTCGTGATAACCGAATAGACCGAACTGACCGAATTTTATGTTTGAGAGGCCCAATTCTTGATTGGACAGGTTTAGCCTTAACCTTTTGTTGTCCAAAATATACTTTATGTTGTCATTTGTTAGTCTATGACTATGAGCTTGTGACTATTGACGTGTATGGTTGTATTCTTTTGTTGTTGGCTGAAAATTCGTAAATATGTGACCTATGAAGTATGAACCGGATAATATGAATGTTGATCAAACTGCTATATTATGCCACTATTAATATTTGTTCTTGCAAACTGATACGAATACATGCATTGGAAAAAAAATCAAGTTACTACGGAACTGTTGCCCCAGAACTTTCACCAAATACTCTCCAAGGTTTTGTGTTGACAACAACTATCACAAAGTTCGGTCATGACCGAAACCGAACCCGAATTATCGGGTACCCGAATTTGTCGGGTAGTAAAATTGACAAGTAATTTTCGGTCTTTATTTCTAGAGGACCGAATTCAAAATAGACCGAAATACAAAGACCGAATTTTCGGTCATGACCGACTCGCCGACGTGGGGGTCCGACCTGAATAAAGGCGGCGGTTCTAGGGCCTCTCTTGCGTGAAGAGGAGGACCTACCGGAGGCCTGGACTCGTGATCTGGCCGGAGGGTTTAGTTCCGGAAGGCTCCGCCGGCGAATGTAACAGTGCTTTGCCTGGAGTTTGCTGGATCGGAGGTATTCGGTTGTGCACACCCATGCGTTTATTCCGACCGTTTGGTTTTGGAGGGAGCGGCGCGAAGCTCTTTTTCTGTGTTGACATAAAGTGACTATGGATCCATGATGAAAGTCGGAAGAAGAGAATTTCATGAAGGCCGGAGGGGAGGACTAGCTAAAGGAGGTTCAAGTCTACACGCTGTTGAGGGGCTTGCTTGGTGTCCGGGCTTCACAGCAGCGGTATGAAAGTGGGGGCGACAACACAGGTGAAGCGCAGAGTCCTGCCTTTCAGGGTGAAAACCCAATGCCTGGCCTTAACTGGTTGTGCCTGGCAGTGACCTTGGTGGAGGCATTGTTTTGAGAGTGGGGACTATCTTCAGGGTGAAAATCTAAGATCTTTGATCAGGCGACGACGGTGTTTGAGCACTGTTCCCTTCTTGGAGGCATCTTTTTGAAGAGTCTGTAATTCAGGTGTTGTCATGGCGGTGGATGTATTGTTGTTGTTAGACCCGAGATACTGTAGCGGGACTTTTGTTTCTTAGTTTTCTTTTTCTTTTTGGCTGTGTGCATCCGTAGTGCCATTAGGGTGGTGCGTTGTTGCAGGGGATGGATGTAATTGGTATCTCTTGATATTAATATATTCCCTTTATCGAAAAAAAATCTATCTATTCTCTTGAGTAAATTGATATCAATGTATGCAGCAAAGTGAAAGATTGGCACTGACAATCAATGTAAAGTAGGAAGGCTCTAGTTTTTAGTATTTTGACGTGAATACGATTATACGAATATGATTTGCAAAAGAAGTGTCAGGAAAGAAAACAACTGCAAAGAGTATTTCTCTAGGTGCCAGTGTTTTTGTGAGTTTTGAGGGGGTTTTAAGAGGTGTTTTAGGTGAAAACAACAATCACCCAAAACACTACCCAAAACACTATAAAACCTCTATCATCCAAAACACTTGTTTGGCACACTTGTTTTATAAATCAGCGTATTCAAGTGTATTCAATACAAATGGATAAAAAATAATCTTTTTAAACAGTTTAAACTATATTTGTATCACAGATAAAAATCTGATCTTTTTAATAGATAGAAATTCAATAAACCATGACTGTATTGAAAAGCAAAAAAAAGGAGCTTGTCAACAGCAGAACATGTTAACAACCCATGGAGCAACAAGAAAAATTGATCTGTAGGCACACTAGATGTTAGAGTACGTAATGGGCTTGATGAAAGAGCATCTCTCATATTATGTTTTGTGTGTTTGATGTCAATGTATGTGATACACTAATGTTTGTCTAAGTGGTACAGGGATTATATAGATACATTTATATGTGTGTTGGATGTGGTCAGTTCTGTCAAAAAGAAGCAGCAAAAAGATCATCAGGCAGGATAATCCGGGCCGGATATTTCAAACATATCCGGCCCCCAGTTTTCGGCTAAGGACTCGAGATTTTGTCGCTCAGTATGCTTCTGGATAGGGGCCGGACATTTGCCCGGATATTGTCCCGGTTTTGTCCCAAGGCCGGATTATCCGGGCCGGACATTTCCGAAATATCCGGCCCTCGAAAATGGCTAAGGACCTGAAGAAAAGCAAGTCTGGATAGGGGCCGGACATTTGCCCGGATATTGTCCCGGTTTTGTCCCAAGGCCGGATTATCCGGGCCGGACATTTCCGAAATATCCGCCCCCCTCGAAAATGGCTAAGGATCTGAAGAAAAGCGAGTCGGGATATTGGCCGGATATTTGGCCGGACATTCTCCCGCTTTTGTACCGAGGCCGGATTATCCGGGGGGGATTATCCGGCCCTTACTTAGGCCGAAATATCCGGCCCCCCGGAAGCCCCAACGGCTGGATTTTGGGGAGGGGTATTTATACCCCTCTTCTTGTTCCTTCCTGCTTTGCTCAATCATTGCTCAAAATCTGCCAAGCCTCACCTCCATTAGAGCCACCTCAAGAAACACAAGATTTGCAAGATCTCCTCACTCCTCCAACCAAAGCTCTTGATCTTTGGACATTCGAAGGAGAAGACACCGATCTACATCCTCACCGAAGCGTTTTTCATTTCCCCCTCATTTGTTTGAGGGATCTCTTGCTAGTGTTCCTATTTGGTTCCCTAGTTGATTTGTGTTGATGTGTTGTTGTTGATTGTTGTATTGTTACAGATTTGGGAGCCTCCAATTCAGTTGTGGATGTGCGCCCAAGAACCTTGTAAAGGCCCGGTTTCCGCCTCGAGGAAATCCCTTAGTGGAAGTGGGATAGGCCTTCGTGGCGTTGCTCACCGGAGATCTGAGTGAAGCCTTCGTGGCTGTTGGTTTGGCTTTCGTAGCAACCACACTCCTCCAAACGTAGACGTACCTTCTTGCAAAGGAAGGAAACTACGGGAATCATCTCCGTGTCATCGCGTGCTCCACTCTCGGTTACCTCTATCCTATTTTATCTCTTATATTGCGTAGCTATATCTTGCTTAGTTGCTTGTCTTGTCATATAGGTAAATTCACTTAGTTGCATATCTAGAGAATTTACCTTTGTGTCAAGCCTAAATCGAAAAAGAACTAAAAATTGGTTAGCACCTATTCACCCCCCCCCCTCTAGGTGCGGGCATACGATCCTTTCAATTGGTATCAGAGCCTCGGCTCTTATTTCGGGCTTAACCGCCTAAGAGTATGCCGGACAATGGACCTACGGAAGGGGAGGCTAAGATGGTCACCATGGATGATATCAATTCGTTGAGGTCATCCATGGATGCTCAAATGGAAAGCATGAGAAAGATGATTTCCGAGCTTTTGACTCCGCCCCGTCCCGTGGCTCCCACCAAAGAGGGTAATGTCACGGATGCGTTAGAAGTGGGTGATGCTTCGGTATTACCCTCCTCTACCACACCCGTGGATGGTGATAACATAAACACTATCAAATCTACCATTGCATCTCCTAGGAGAACTAGTGGAGATGAGAGCTACAATCGTGTACCTCCACCTTTTCAATCTCCCGATATACCGGTTCCCCATCCTCATATAAACATCCGGGGCGACCCACCTAAGTTTTTCGTTAATGATTACGATACTTGGCAATTTGAGTTTAGCTCTCATGTTCGCAGTGCCTCCAATGAACTTTGGAGAATCATCGTGGAAGGCTTCAAGCCTTACAACCCCGACAAGTTGACTAGAAGAGAAGCGGTTGATAGTCAACTCAACAACACCGCCTTGCACATGATTCAAACTAGTGTGGGGACAAAGGAGTTGTCTCGTGTTCGGCATTTCACCACCGCCAAGGAAGCTTGGGATGGTTTGGCCGCGAGTTGCATTGGAAGTGAGAGCACAAGAAGGAACAAGTATAATGCTCTTCGGAATAAAGCCGAAGGATTCATGAGGCTACCGGATGAAGATCATGAAGACATGTATGGAAGACTTCTCACCGTTGCCGGTGCCTTCCGGAATGTTGGTGCCACTCACATTGATGACTCTTGGATCAAGGAAAAGTACATTGATTGCATGATGCCGTTTGAGCCTATTGATGTCAAGACTCTTGTCGGTAGAGAATGCTATGCCTCTCTCACCTCTCAACAAGCCGTGCACGAGATGCAAGCTCTCAAGGTGCTTGAGCAAAACTCTCATGATTCTCGCAATCGTGCCCTTGGGATGACAAAAGGGTCCAACCTTGCCTTGGCGGTCAACTCCGTGGAAGAAGTGATTCCTCAAGAATCTTATAGGGCATCTTGGAGCATGTCCTATCCGGAAGACTTGGAACACCACTACCATGACCACATGGCGTTCCATGCAAACACCTTTTGGATTGATCCATCCAAGGCCAAGGAAGACAACATCAAGAGAAACAACTCAAGGGGTCCCTCAAGCTCGGGCCCAAGATCAAGATCTTGCTACAATTGCAATGACAAGCGCCATTTCATTGCCGAATGTCCCTATGAGAATAGGGAGACTCATGGTGGAAGGCTCATCCCCAAGGACAAGAGCAAAGACTCAAAGGGCAAGTATTCAAAGCCCCCAACAAGAAATTCTATAACAAGAACAAGAAGGGCAAAAGGCCCTCAAGGATTGTGCTAGTGACTAAAGAAGAATACTCTTCCGATGAGATTGAAAGTGCTAGTGATGATGAAGAGGAAAGCTCAAGAGAAGTGGCCGCCATTGTCACTACCAACATTCCCTCTTCCTCTCTCTTTGATTCACCCAATGAGAACCCTCAACGCAAGAATGCACATTGCTTCATGGCAAGGTCCACCTTGGACACATCTATTGTGCTATCAACTCAAGAAGAGTATACCTCCGGAGATGAAGATGTTGATGATGAAGAAGATGCAAACTCAAATGGATTGATTGCTCTTGCCTCCCTCTCCACTAACTCGTCATCAACAAGTGAATCTCCCAATGAGGTCATTCATGTGGAGGAAGAAAGTTGCCTCATGGCTAAATCTTCCGAGGTATCATCTCCTACCCCCTCTACACCTAACACTTCTAATGATTTAGGGGTTGATCTTACTAGTCTAAAAGTGAAACAAGAAATGCTAGAGTTTGATGATTTCATTCATAACCTACAAGGTAACACTAAGAAGCATGTTTCAAGTCTCATGGTTCGTATAGCTCAACTAAATGGTACTCTTGAGAAAAAGTGCCAAATAGAAAGAGAAGACTCTCTAGAAATACATGCTCTTAAAAATGCTCTTGAGGAATGTCAAGAAACTATAGCATCTCTTGAAGAGAGGCTAGAAAATCTTGAAGAACCTCAAGATAAACTTAACAAGCTCACTAAAGCTAGAGATCTTGCTAGAGCTAAGACTAAAGTGCTTATAAAGGAAAAAGCCAAATTTGGTGTTGATCATGAGAAACTTGTGAAGGATCTAGATGAACTAGACAAGGCTCACAAAGCCTTGAAGAGTGAATACTCTCTCCTCTCCGAGTCTTATGAACAACTTCAAATTAGGCTTGCTTCATATGACATACCAATACCTCTACTCCCTCATGTGATCATGCAAATATTAGTGAGGAAAATGCTAGGTTGAAGGATGAACTTGCTAAGGCCTCCTCTCCCCAAAGTAAACTTTCCCTGGACGACCTTTTGAGTAAGCAAAGGTCAAACAATGGGAAGGAGGGACTTGGCTATAATGCCAAGGCTAAAAAGGCTAATAAGAAAAAGGCCAAGCCCGCACATGAGAAAGTCACCACTAATGGTGAAACCCCAAAGGGCAAAACCATTAATGATGATGGTGCGGGAATTGATAACCCTCACTATGTTCTTTTCAAAGATTATTATGGTGATGTCTATGCTAGATATGTTGGTCCATATGATGGTTATGTTGCTTGGTCTATTTGGGTCCCAAAGACCCTTGTTGCTAACAAAAGAGGACCCATTGAAAAATGGGTACCTAAATCCAAGAATTGATCTCATGTAGGACTATGCCGCCGGAGGGTCAAAATGGGTACTTGATAGTGGATGTACAAGTCATATGACCGGCGGCAAGAATCTCGTCAAGGAGTTGAGGCCCAACGTAAATAGTATCACCGTCTCCTTTGGCGATAATTCTACATCCGAGGTATTGGGTTTTGGCAAGGTTGTGGTTGCACACAACATTACTCTTGTGGATGTCATGCTTGTCAAAACCCTTGGTTACAATTTTCTTTCCGTTTCCGCCCTTGGCAAGATGGGTTTCGCCGTCTTTATTGATAATGATATTGTGGTCCTCTTGTGGAGCAAGACTCTAAAAGTCGCATTCATTGGGTATCGCGAACACAACTTGTATGTGGTGGACTTTTCGGGAACCACCACGACAAGTGCGATGTGCCTATTCGGAAAGGCGGACGTGGGTTGGTTGTGGCATCGCCGCCTAGCCCATGTCAACATGAGAACTTTGCAAAGTCTTCACAAGGGAAACCATATTGTGGGACTAATGGAAAATGTGTCTTTTGCCAAAGATCGTGTTTGTAGGGCTTGTGTTGAAGGCAAAATGCATGACTCTCCGCATCCAAGCAAGACCATTATCTCTTCCAAGAGGATCTTGGAGCTCCTTCATGTGGATCTCTTTGGTCCCGTTACTCATGCAAGTCTTGGTGCGAAGAAACATTGCTTGGTGATTGTTGATGACTACTCAAGATACACTTGGGTCTACTTTCTCAAGACGAAAGATGAGACTCAACAAATATTCATTGACTTTGCTACCGAGGTGCAACGCCAACACAACCTCCTCATTATGGCAATAAGAAGTGACAACGGCTCCGAGTTCAAGAACTACACACTCAATGACTTTCTTAGTGATGAGGGGATTCGACATCAATATTCCGCTGCTTACACCCCTCAACAAAATGGTGTTGCGGAGAGGAAGAACCGGACTCTTATGGATATGGCAAGGTCTATGATGGCGGAGTATAAATCCCGCTATAACTTTTGGGCCGAAGCCATCTCCACCGCTTGCCACTCCTCTAACCGGCTCTATCTCCGCAAGGGCTTGAACAAGACTCCATATGAAATACTCACCGGGAACAAGCCTAACATCTCATACTTCAAGGTGTTCGGGTGTAAGTGTTTCTACAAAATCAAAGGGTTCGTTTATCTAAATTTGCTCCTAAAGCTTTGGAGGGTATATTTGTTGGTTATGGTGCCGAATCTCACACTTATAGAATCTTTGATATAGCCTCCGGGATTATCATCGAATCTTGTAGTGTGAAGTTCGAAGAAAATGATGGCTCCCAAGTGGGGCAAGTTGATGTATGTGCAGGTGATGAAATACCTCAAGATGCCATAGTAAGAATGGGTGTGGGATTTTTCCGCCCCATTGAGGGACACGGTGTGGCGTCTCGGGAAGGACTATGCTCTACCACGGTGGAGCCCTCATCTTCTCAACATCAACAAACCCCATCAAGTGAAGCAAATGATGCACCAACCCAAGAACAAGACCCTCCCTCTTGTGTGCAAGATCAAGGATAAGATCAAGGACAAGATCAACCAAGAATTCATGATGGCTCCGACGAGTATCCATTTGATATTGGCTCCGCACCAAATGATGTCCAAGATCAAGCACATGAGGTTGAGCACACTCAAGAAATTGAAGTTGCTCAAGTTGAAGGTCAAGACGGGGACCCAAAAGATCAAGTTGATCAAGTGATACCTCCAAGGCCAAGAAGAACCAAGGAGGAGATCGAGGCCCGTCGTCTAGCAAGAAGAGATAGGAACCTTGAACTTCGTGGACACACTCATGACAAGGTTCTTGGTGATGTAAGGGCAAAGGTTTCCACAAGAAGGCAATTGGCTAACTTTAGCAACCATCATGCTTATATCTCCTTAGTGGAACCCAAGAAAGTATTTGAAGCCCTTGAAGATTCGGATTGGTTGGAAGCTATGCACGAAGAACTCAACAACTTCAAGCGCAACAAAGTGTGGACCTTAGTAGAGAAGCCAAAGGGGTGCCGCAATGTTATTGGCACTAAATGGATATTCAAGAACAAGCAAGATGAGTTTGGAAATGTTGTGAGGAACAAGGCAAGATTGGTGGCTCAAGGGTTCTCTCAAGTTGAAGGAATTGACTTTGGAGAAACCTATGCTCCCGTGGCTCGCCTTGAGTCCATCCGTATCCTTCTTTCTTATGCATCGCATCATAACTTTAAGTTACAACAAATGGATGTGAAAAGTGCATTTCTTAATGGTCCTTTGCATGAAGAGGTTTATGTTAAGCAACCCCCGGGGTTCGAGGATCTCAACTTCCCTAACCATGTCTACAAGCTTGATAAAGCTCTTTATGGTCTCAAACAAGCTCCTAGAGCTTGGTATGAGCACCTTAAAGAATTATTGGTAGACCGTGGGTTTGATGTTGGGCTAATCGATCCCACTCTTTTTACTAAGAGGGTCAATGGGGAGCTTTTCGTTTACCAATTATATGTTGATGATATTATCTTTGGCTCTACTAATGAAGCTTTCAATGATGATTTCTCAAAGCTTATGACCGATAGGTTTGAGATGTCTATGATGGGAGAGATGAAGTTCTTCCTTGGTTTTGAGATCAAGCAATTTAGGGAAGGAACCTTCATCAACCAAGCAAAATATCTCCAAGACATGCTCAAGAGGTTCAAGATGACCGAGATGAAGGGTGTAGCCACTCCTATGGTTACTAAATGTCATCTTGCACTTGATCCCAATGGTAAAGAGGTGGATCAAAAGGTATATCGCTCCATGATTGGATCCTTGCTTTACCTTTGTGCATCTAGACCGGACATAGTGTTGAGTGTTGGTGTGTGTGCAAGGTATCAAGCTTCTCCTAAGGAGAGCCACATGATGGCTCTCAAAAGAATCTTTCGGTATTTGGTTGATACCCCAAGATATGGTATTTGGTACCCCAAAGGCTCAAGCTTTATTCTCAATGGATACACCGATGCGGATTGGGCGGGAGACAAGGATGATAGGAAATCAACTTTCGGGGCTTGCCAATTTCTTGGTAGGTCCTTGGTGTGTTGGTCTTCTAATAAGCAAAATTGTATATCTCTCTCCACCGCCGAAGCCGAATATGTTGCCGCCGCAAGTGGATGCACTCAATTGTTATGGATGAGGCAAACTTTAAAGGAATACGGTGTCATTTGTGACAAAGTGCCTCTATTATGTGACAATGAAAGTGCCATCAAGATTGCCTATAATCCGGTGCAACATTCAAGAACGAAGCATATTGAGATCCGGAATCATTTCATTAGGGATCATGTTGCCCGTGGTGATATTGAGCTTATCTATGTTCCTACCAAAGATCAACTTGCCGATATATTCACGAAGCCTCTTGATGAAGCAAGGTTCACTTATTTGAGGAATGAGCTAAATATCTTTGATTCAAGGAGTATAGCTTGACCATCTTGCAAACACACCATCATCTCAAAACTTTATTTGGTTTAGATGTGGGCATGGAAATAGGGGGAGTGCGGTTTAAATTATTGAGCTATCCCTCCCCCCATAATGCCAACATTAAGAAATCATTCTCTTTATATCATATGTTGATATGTGAGCTTCAATGATGAGTAGTGGCTTGGACCCAAGATATATCTTCGCGGTGCCATGTCACAACACTCATATATGGTGGCCTAGGCCACCACACTCTTCTTTGTGAAGAGTTGGAGTTATTTGGGTCTTATCGCCTTTTATTTGACAACTCCATGTTCTTATGGGAAATCACTCTAGTTTGGCCTTATTTGCTCATATCTTGCAAACTTGAGTGATCATGTACCATTAACAGTTTGTACCCTCTAAACCTAAGCCTACACTCTCCTATAAGCCTCTTCCATCTTGCTCATTTGTCATGTTTGGTAAAAACTTGGAGTTTGAGGCTTCTCGGTCGGATGATCTAGGTTGCCCCATCTTATTGGTAAATATGCATCTTATATGTGACGTGATACATTATTGCATCACATATGAGTTCACGCAAATAACCAACTAAAGATAGGCAGGATTTCCGGTGTTCTGGAATTTTCCAGAAAACCGGATAATCCGGCCCCCTGGCACCCCGGAATATCCGGCCTGGCCGGATTATCCGCCCCTACTTTGGGCCGGATTATCCGGCCTGGGCGATTTGTGGGAGGATTAAGAGAGGCCGCGGGGAGAACGGTTGCCACAGCAATCAGTTCACCCCACGCGCCCTCCTCTCCCATCTCAAGCCGCCGGAGCTCCTCCTCCTCGCTGGAGTCACCCCGTCCGCTCCCTCTCGGAGTTTTTGGGTGGATCGGGTGCCTCTCCTCCCTAGCTACCTTCTCCTCCAAGCGGCTTCCACAATGGATGCGGGTATGACTCACAATCCCTAACCCTAGGTGTTGTGATTTGTATGTGCTATTTTTTTGGTGGAGATGGTGTCTAGTTGTTCCAAATCGTGTGTAGTATACTCCTCTTGCATGCTATGAGGCCGATCTGGTCATAGACACGCTTTTGATTGGAAGAACTGCAAGATTCGCAGGGCCGGATTATCCGGTCCCCGCGCAGACCGGATTATCCGGCCTGGCCGGATTATCCGCCCCCAGGGGACACCGGATTATCTGGCCTGGAGCTTCATCGCCGCTGCAGTTTTTTGTTTCAATCTATCTTGTCTAGACTTGTACCGACTTATAGTATGTTTCTAGAGTGCATTACTGTATCATACATGACTTATGAGTATTATCTTCTCTTTGCTATCCGTCTTTGCTATTCACAGGTCGTGTTTCTCGGGGTGCTCGGAGACGCCCAAGGGGTGATCGGTCAAGTGATGAGTTCGCGCCCAACGCTCCTCGCAAGTCCTCAGCATCTAGGCAGAAAAACAAGGCTACAAGGGAAAACTACAAGACCATGGACATTATCTCTTATTCCGCTATCCGCATGAAGAACTGGTATGAAGACCTCCCAAGAGATGAAGAGACAGAGGGCAGGAAGTTCTGGTGCATGGAGCAGGAGTTCATCTACAAGGACATCTATGAGCCCATGAAGAATCTGAGACCCATGCAAGCTATCGATGTGGACCTTCTGGCAGTCAACAATCACTTTGAAGATGCAATCTGGGTAGCTGGCAGGATGGGCTTGAAGGATATCATGAAGATTCAATGTGACTATAGTCCAGAGTTGGTGAAGCAATTCTTTGCCACTTTGGCCATCAAAAAGGATGAGGACCGCACTATGGAATGGATGACTGGCTCCACTCACTGTTCGGCGACCTTGCGCCGGTTTGCTGGTATTCTTGGACTTTCTGCAGAAGGAGGTCGTCGCCTCCATGGACCACAGAGGGCAGATAAGAGTGTGATGTTTGATCTCTATACCTCAGCTGGAAAAGTTGGTTCTTCCAAGGGGCTGCTTCCCATCTATGGTCAGTTACTCAGGTTCTTTCGGGCCACCATTTCTCCAAGTGGTGGTAACAATGATGCAATCCGGGGAACCCTTGTGGATCTTATGCACCTCAGCTTTAGGTGTGCTCGTGATGTTAATGAGGAACGAAACTACACTATTGATGTCATGGACTTCATCTTCCATGAGATTCATGATGCCATGGTCTCCCGGACTACCATACCTTATGCACCATACATCCAGCTCCTCATCAACAACTCTGTGGCCTTGGATGGTGAAGACTTGAGCGGGTACCCATTGATGAAGCACAATGTCAAGAAGGCTTACAAGCTTAAGCCAGTCTCTTCTGCTGCACCTGCACCTGACTCCTTCATGCGTGATGCTCGTTCTAGTGGTTTTGCTCCTGCTCGCCATCCTGACCTCCCAGCTATGAAGAAACAAGTGAACAGACTTAGTTGGTTTCAGCGTCACATCCTCTGCATGAACATTGAGATTCATAAGGATAACTATGCGGCCAGCCGAGAGCGTTCTGAGATCAAGCATACTCGGGCGGTTATTCTGCACAAGCTCAGTGGTGAGAAAGGACCCCGCCTCAGCCTCCAGTTCACCCAGGTTATGGGTGGAATTCTGCATGGTTCCGTGGAGTGATCTTGATGATTGCATTCAAAGGTCCAACCTCACTCGCCGCTCTCCGGATGCCCTGACACTGAAGATGAAGATGAGGAAGTGGCGTACCAGTCCGATGATGAAGATGCCTCCGAGTGATCCCCATGGGGCGAGTAGCATCGCGCTTGTCCCCTTTTTGGCGTCTCGATGCCAAAGGGGGAGAAGTGTTCTATTAGGACTTATCTCGGGGATTTGCATGGTTTGGGCACAAGCATATGCGTTTATCATTCTTCTATTGCTTGTGTTCCATCTTATTTGAACTATTTGGTTTGTTTGCGTTCCGTTTAAAACTATGTGCTATGTGGTGTGAGACATTGTTATGGTTTTCGGATTTCTATATGTTGAGATCAAGGCTATTATATTATGTGTGATGCTATATCTCCGTATTATATATCTACACATGGATATGATTTCTAGCATCCTATCTCAACTTCATATATGTCTATGTCTCTTGTTAGATCTCATGTTGGATATCTCTAGTGTTGAGGCACCTCGCTCCTATGTGTTGTGTATTTGTATTCAAATGCAAATTACTTATATGCACACATGTAGGGGGAGTGCCTCTATGTTTTGCCATCATGCTTGTCTCTATAGTGATTCTCTTGCAAATCCGTATATTGTCATCAAACACCAAAAAGGGGAGATTGAAAGAACATCTCTCATATTATGTTTTGTGTGTTTGATGTCAATGTATGTGATACACTAATGTTTGTCTAAGTGGTACAGGGATTATATAGATACATTTATATGTGTGTTGGATGTGGTCAGTTCTGTCAAAAAGAAGCAGCAAAAAGATCATCAGGCCGGATAATCCGGGCCGGATATTTCCAAAATATCCGGCCCCCAGTTTTCGGCTAAGGACTCGAGGTTTTGTGGCTCGGTATGCTTCTGGATAGGGGCCGGACATTTGCCCGGATATTGTCCCGGTTTTGTCCCAAGGCCGGATTATCCGGGCCGGACATTTCCGAAATATCCGGCCCCCTCGAAAATGGCTAAGGACCTGAAGAAAAGCAAGTCTGGATAGGGGCCGGACATTTGCCCGGATATTGTCCCGGTTTTGTCCCAAGGCCGGATTATCCGGGCCGGACATTTCCTAAATATCCAGCCCCCTCGAAAATGGCTAAGGATCTGAAGAAAAGCGAGTGAGGATATTGGCCGGATATTTGGCCGGACATTCTCCCAGTTTTGTACGTGAGGCCGGATTATCTGGGGGGGCGGATTATCCGGCCCTTACTTAGGCCGGAATATCCGCCCCCGAAGCCCCAATGGCTGGATTTTGGGGAGGGGTATTTATACCCCTCTTCTTCTTCCTGCTTTGCTCAATCATTGCTCAAAATCTGCCAAGCCTCACCTCCATTAGAGCCACCTCAAGAAACACAAGATTTGCAAGATCTCCTCACTCCTCCAACCAAAGCTCTTGATCTTTGGAGATTCGAAGGAGAAGACACCGATCTACATCCTCACCGAAGCGTTTTTCATTTCCCCCTCATTTGTTTGAGGGATCTCTTGCTAGTGTTCCTATTTGGTTCCCTAGTTGATTTGTGTTGATGTGTTGTTGTTGATTGTTGTATTGTTACAGATTTGGGAGCCTCCAATTCAGTTGTGGATGTGTGCCCCAAGAACCTTGTAAAGGCCCGGTTTCCGCCTCGAGAAAATCCCTTAGTGGAAGTGGGTTAGGCCTTCGTGGAGTTGCTCACCGGAGATCTGAGTGAAGCCTTCGTGGCTGTTGGTTTGGTTTTCGTAGCAACCACACTCCTCCAAACGTAGACGTACCTTCTTGCAAAGGAAGGGAACTACGGGAATCATCTCTGTGTCATCGCGTGCTCCACTCTCGGTTACCTCTATCCTATTCTATCTCTTATATTGCGTAGCTATATCTTGCTTAGTTGCTTGTCTTGTCATATAGGTAAATTCACTTAGTTGCATATCTAGAGAATTTACCTTTGTGTCAAGCCTAAATCGAAAAAGAACTAAAAATTGGTTAGCACCTATTCACCCCCCCTCTAGGTGCGGCATACGATCCTTTCACTTGAGCTGGCGGTATAGCCCGTTAGTCTTAGGGTTAATTAGAGATAAGGGTCGCTTTCTTATGGGTCAAATAAACCTCTCTATATAAGGAGATGAGACATATCAATCTAATCAAGCAAGAATTAAAAATAAAATCCCTTCCCTCTTGCCACCGGCCGTGGGCAAGGCCCCCGTCCGACCCTCTCGTGTCATCCCTCTAGCAGCACCATAACTATCTGGTATCAGCTTTTCAGGTTCGATCATGTCCAGCCATCCCACCACCACTGGCCCGATGGCCACCACCACCAGCGCCCCGCCCAGGCCGGTGCCGGCCACCTCCACTGCGCCGCTTCCCGTCGCCCTCACCCCGGAGGAGATCGCCGGATCACCACTGATGTCCAGGAGATCCGCCTCTTCCTGGCCGGTCCCTACGGGCCGCCGCCGGCAGCGCCGCTGCTGCCGTGGCAGCCGACGCACTAGGCCACGGTGCTACAATATAATAATGAGGCGGGCTCGCGGTGCTGCAATATAATAAAGATATTGGTGATATACATCTTTTTTCGTCGACAGGCTCGGGGGCTCGTAACCCGCAAAAAACAATATATATATAGACTTCTGCACAAAACAGTTATTCGCCTTGGCATAAAAAATAATTTTCACGTCAATAAAGATATAAGCACCAGCCGACAAAATGCTCGGGGGCTTGGTAAAAGAAAAAACATACAACATATTTTGCAATATACATTCTGCTTACAATATATATATATATATATATATATATCTTTACTATCAAAGAAAACTCGACAAAGGAAAAGAAAAGTTTTAGTTCTGCCCAAGTATATCATCTATGTTTACACCCTCATTGCTTGCAGGACCAGTCCTATGTTCAGCATAGCTACCTCTTGTGAAGAATTCAGAATCTAGTCGAAGTAATTCGTCCATCATCTCTTCAGCTACAGGGGTCACATCATCGTTGATTTTGTCAATATTTCTCCTCCTCTTAGTCAGTTTGGCCTGACATTTAGCGACAATCTTGGTCATGTCCAATTTCGGATAACAAACCTGCAACATAATCATGGCAAACTGAGCTCCGGCAGTCAGTTGAGCTCTCACAAACTCATGGATCCGAGGAGCATCCCGAAATTTATCCATCAGAACAGGAAGGTTTTCTGGCACTTTGTTACGGCGCTTTGTTACGTGGGAACAGAGTGTTATAAATCAAAGACAATGTCCTTGTGCAGAAGTCGAGGAAATCGCGGACTTGACCCGCGCGATCTTTAAATTTGACAATTTGGCGGGTACGTTCAGGTGTAGCCCAGAAATTAGAACCATGCTCCAGTGCAATCTTGAGAAGCACATGGGATCGAGTCTCAACACGTTGATCTTTGGCAGCAGTATCCAAAAAAGAACCTATCCAACGGAAGCATCAGCGAAAAAGAGAAAACATAAAGAATAAAGTCAAATGTGGGCAAGTTCAAGAAGTGTACCCGCCATATCCAAGCTGGCGTCGTTCATCAGTTGAAGCATATGATTTTCCCGTGAGGCAGCTTCGGCAGCTTCAGTAACTGCGGCTTCCTTCAACACTAGGGCTTCCTGAGCTTGTTGAAGAGCAAGTTTTTCCCTTTTAGAAGATTTTTGACACTGCTCCATTATCACGAGAGTTTGCTTCTTCATCGACTGAAGTTGTTGTCGCAGCTCGTTCAAATCCTCATTCTGGG
The DNA here is from genome assembly GCA_030979885.1 of Lolium multiflorum. Classification (NCBI taxonomy): domain Eukaryota; kingdom Viridiplantae; phylum Streptophyta; class Magnoliopsida; order Poales; family Poaceae; genus Lolium; species Lolium multiflorum. Next base: position 115,798,661 of record CM061751.1, on the reverse strand, counting down.
TATCACTTGAAGAACCTCCAGTAAATTGGATAACGGAGGGTTTTCTCGAGTAGGACGTAGCTGGTAATGCATCCGAAGAACGAGGGACCACGGTATAGTTGTCAAAAACCAACTGGAAACAAATATTTCGACATCAATAATTCGGCAAAATAGCTTTTTCATTGATTCATATGGATACTTACATAAGTATTACAAAAGAGGGTCCCTAAGTGAACCAATGGTCAGCTGTCGCTAAAGCTACTACGGCGACAACATCAAAAGAGAAAAAACAAACAAAAGATAGAGACAGGATGGTCTACTTGACCTCCGGCTTTGACGAACTAGGGGCAGGAGTTGGTTTGTATCCGAGGAAGGAGAGGATCTTCTTCGAGTTTGGCTTAGTATCCTTAATCAAAGACTGCCACCTCTTCGTCTCCATCTTCTTCGCATCACCAACCTTCGCCCAGTCGACGTTTTGTTGGCTGTCAGCAACTAATGCGATGGTGCCTTTGATAACCCACAAGTATAGGGTATCGCAGCAGTCTTCGAGGGTAGTATAACCCAATTTATTGATTCGACACAAGGGGAGACAAAGAACACTTGGAAGCCTTAACAGCGGAGTTGTCAATTCAGCTGCACTGAAACAGACTTGCTCGCAAGAGTTTATCAAGAGTAAGCTTTTATAGCAAGAGCGGGGAGGAAATAACAGAAGAGAGTAACAAAGACAAGCAGAGTGATTATAGTAAACAACAGGATTAAAATACCGTAGGCACGGGGACGGATGACGGGCGTTGCATGGATGAGAGAAACTCATGTAACAATCATAGCAGGGCATTTGCAGATAATAATAAAACGGTGTCCAAGTACAAAGCAATCAATAGGCATGTGTTCCAATTATAGTCGTACGTGCTCGCAATGAGAAACTTGCACAACATCTTTTGTCCTACCAGCCGGTGGCAGCCGGCCTCAAGGGAAACTACTGGATATTAAGGTACTCCTTTTAATACCGAGCAAAGCATTAACACTCCGTGAACACATGTGATCCTCACGTCACTACCATTCCCTCCGGTTGTCCCGATTTCTGTCACTTCGGGGCCATTGGTTCCGGACAGCGACATGTGTATACAACTTGAAGGTAAGATCAATAAACAATGAATATCATGATGAAACAATAACATGTTCAGATCTGAGATCATGGCACTCGGGCCCTAGTGACAAGCATTAAGCATAACAAGTTGCAACAATATCATCAAAGTACAATTACGGACACTAGGCACTATGCCCTAACAATCTTATGCTATTACATGACCAATCTCATCCAATCCCTACCATCCCCTTCGGCCTACAGCGGGGGAATTACTCACACATGGATGGGGGAAACATGGCTGGTTGATGGAGAGGCCTTGGCGGTGATGATGGCGATGATCTCCTCCAATTCCCCGTCCCGGCGGAGTGCCGGAACAGACTGCTCCCGCGACGGAGTTTCGCGATGTGGCGGCGTTCGGAGGCTTTCTGGCGACTTCGACTTCTCCCCGTGCGTTTTTAGGTCGAAGGCATTATATAGTCCGAAGGAGGGCGTCGGAGGCCGGCCGAGGGGGCCACACCATAGGGCCGCGCGGGCCCCTAGGCCGCGCCGCCTTATGGTGTGGGGCCCGGGCTCCACCTTACTTGTCCTTCTGCTCCGTCGCATTCTGGGAAAATAGGGCCTTCTGCATAAATTCGAGGATTTTCCCGAAAGTTGGATTTCTGCACAAAAACGAGACACTGACAATTCTTGAAAACATAATCCGTGTTAGTTGTATCCAAAATACACAAATTAGAGGCAAAACAATAGCAAAAGTGTTCGGGAAAGTAGATACGTTTTGGACGTATCAACTCCCCCCAAGCTTAGCTTATTGCTTGTCCTCAAGCAATTCAGTTAACAACTGAGCGATAAAAGAACTTTCACGAACACATTTGCTCATATGATGTATATATTCTCATGCTATGGCTAATACTTAAGCAGTTCATAATGAGATACATGCAAATAAGATCATCAAACAACTATGTCAATCATGGAGAGGTACCAACAATTAATAATAAGCATCATGAATCATGTATATAAGCAGGATTGCAATGTTCATAAGAGAGTATGATAAAGTGGTATCTCGCTTGCCCGTATTTGATTGGCAAAACATAAATGCCCGGGCACCTCTGGAGTTCATAGAAAGACTAGAAGTAGTGATTGTCAAAGATAAAAGCATCAAAGTTATACCACAATCAATCATATTTTGAGACAAGCATATTATACTAAGAATGACAATTGTGCTCTCAAGATAGTGCTCAAAGAAATAATGGAGACACAACATAAAAGTAAAAGATTGACCCTTCGCAGAGGGAAGCAGGGATTAACATGCGCTAGAGCTTTTCATTTTTAAAACAGGAGTAAAATTATTTTGAGAGGTGTTTGTTGTTGTCAACGAATGGTAATGGGTACACCAACTACCTCGCCAACCGGACTCCCAAGAGCGGCTCCCATGAATTATTTGCATATTTATGTGGCACTCCTTCCAACCTTTCTTTCACAAACCATGGCTAACCGAATCCTCGGGTGCCGTCCAACAATCACATGCCATGAAGGAGTGCCTTTTTATTTTAGTTTTATTATGATGATGACACTCCCCCAACCTTTGCTTACACAAGCCATGGCTAACCGAATCCTTTGGGTGCCGTCCAACAATCACAAACCATGGAGGAGTGTCTATTTAAGTTAATTAATTAGGACTGGGAATCCCAGCTCTTTTGCAAAATTATTGGATAAGCGGATGTGCCACTAGTCCATATGAGAGTCCGTAAAAAGTAAATGACAAGGTTGAAAGCTAAACACCACATACTTCCTCATGAGCTATGAAACATAAACACAAATTGAGAAATATTTTGAAGGTTTTAAAGGTAGCGCATGAGAATTTACTTGGAATGGTTTGAAATGCCATGCATAGGTATTTATGGTGGACACTTTGGAACAACTTGGTTTTCAGGTGTTTGGAAGCACGAGCGGCGTTCCCGCTCAGTACAAGTGAAGGCTAGCAAAAGACTAGGGAGCGACAAATCAAGAGAGCAATAACTATCATAATCATGCTTGCGGCAAAATAAATTAACGAGGCATAAAAGTGATACAAGAACTCTGAAGCAATATAAATCATTGAGGCTTAATTGACTTTGGTTCAGTCATATGCATGCGTGAGCATGTGCCAAGTCGATATAAATGAATTATTCAGAGGAGGATACCACAATGCCATACTTACTTATGAATAAAACAATGCAAGCAAACATCCATGACATGCTACTCATATTAATAAATTGGAGTTAAACATGAGAGATCATGAACTACTAGACTTTCTCAAATAACATATACCTCACATGAACTAACTAAGCATGCTCATATGGATGAGTATATGTACAAAAATGAAAACAAATAGAGTTCATACCAGCCTCTCACCACAATCCAATTGTCGTAGATCGTCATTATTGCCTTTCACTTGTGTAGCTTGGATAATATGAAATGAAAACCACGCTCCAGCCACCGAAGACCATTGAACTCATGATGAACTTTACAAACCAAAGAAGAACAGCAAATATTTTTGGTGTTTTCGAAAACAAGAACAAAGGAAACAAGCAAACAAAGCAAAATCTTTTTGGGTTTTCTTGTAGCAAACTAGCAATAGCAAATAAAACGAAACAAATGCAAGAAACCAAAGCAAACAAATGGTGAAGAAAAACAACAGAAATATTTTTGGTTTTTTTGTGTTTTGGGAAAGAAACAAAGCAAAAACAAGAAATAGCAAACTAGAAAAGTCACATAAACACAAAGCAGCAGAAATTCGTCAAACTTGACAGCAGTACAGTACTCGATTTTTAATAAATTCTTCCACTGCTCAAATCGAAAAGTGTTCAACTAATGAAAGTTAGATAACAACCTGGGGAACATGCACAAAAATTGGCTTCGCAAAATACCGTTCTGGCTATTTTTGAGAATTTTTACGGTAACAGTCCAGAATCTATTTTCAGGCAGCACTTCCCAAATATCATCTTCCTCTCATTAGAAAACCACTCAAACAAACAAAACAAGTATATACAAGTATCCAGCAATCATAATATGCAAAGAATGAGTGATGCTGGTATACCTCCCCCCAAGCTTAGGCTTTTGGCCTAAGTGGAGTTCAACCCCAACGAGGGTCGCTGTTCCTCGCCGGTGGATAATTCATGGCGTAGTCATAGTAAAGTTCATGTGCAGAAGAAAAGCGTGGATGCTCCATATGCCCAACATGTTGCTGCGAGGAACTTGCTGCATCGGACGATGATTCAAGATGTTCCTCGGCCTCCTCCGTGTTGTCTCTTGCATGATGGCCTCCTCCCTCTATGTGTGCATTCAGTGCACCTTCTGTGACCGACCAATCTTCCTGGAATCAAGGTTAAACAGAACAGGCGCAGGCAATCTTACTAGTTTCTCAGTTTTCTTAGTTATTCTCCAGACTTTCTTATAAAATGTCATCTTGTAAAACAAGTTACCCAAGTTGGAGGAGTCAGAAACAAATTCATGTCTAATCATAGAGACTATGTCAAGTTTTTCTATGGAAAGTGGAATGTCAAGATGATGAGGTTCTACATTATGCAAAGCTAGTAAACGAGAGGCGATGAGACCTTCACAAATTCCACCTTTGTCACGGTTAGTAGCAAGTCTATAAGCTATCAATGCCCCCAAATTATAAGTCCTACTACTTTGCAGTGCCGCAGCTAGAAAAGCTAAATCCGGAATAGATAGTCTACCACCAATCTTTCTAGCAAGAACGCATTTAGTAATGAAATAAGCAAAGTAGCGGATAGCTGGGAGCTGAATACTAGTGATTTTACCACTATCCTCTGAGAAACTCCTCCCATAGCAAATCATCTTGAAGAGGCTTAAGAGTTCTTGCGGCGATCCCCTTATCTTCTCGCATGATCCCCATTGCGGTACTCTAATTGCTGCACAAAAATCACTGAATGGCAAGTTGACAGCTTTATTGTAAATTTTATACTGAACCGTGGGGTTAGATCGCGACCAATTGAACTTAAAGTCCTGCACAACAGACATAGTTAATTTTGCATATTGGCTTGGCTCTCCTTCAACAAAATCACTCAGCCCTGCACGAGAAATTAGACTCCGAACATCTTCCAATATTCCCGCGCTTCTCATGAAATCCGCGCACGGGTAGTAAGAGGGGTATACTCCCTCTTCACGGTTCACTCTCATGACTTGTTGGACCTCCAATTCTTGTTGGTTAAGTTGATATCTATTCCACTCCATTTTCTGAAATTTTCAACAAACAATATAAAATTTGATTTGGTGACATATAATCAAGGGGAACTGCTATAGGAACTTGCTAGAGTACTAATCATGCATCAAAACTAGTTTATACAACTTAGAACAATCATGCAAGCTCACTAAACATGTTACCTACTGCAGCAAAATATTCAAGATATACTCAACCAAACAAAATTCTACTTGAATAGGCGGAGGAGTCACATACCGGAGAGCAAATGTGCCAAATTTCAGACAGAAATCTGGAGCAAAGAGATCGAAAAATCCCGAGCTCTTGAGCAAAAACGCGAGTGAGAGAAAGCTGGTACGGGTTTTTTCGGGAGAGAGAAGATTCTGGGAGAAAGAGATGAAGTAGTGGGGCAAGGAGGGGCCCACACCAGGGTGGCGCGCCCCCCTCCTTGGCCGTGCCGGCCTGTGGTGTGGCACCCTGGGTGCCCCACAGGTCATCCTCTGGTGCTCAGGTGCTCTTCGAAAAATAGGACCAACGGTATAATTTTTGTGAATTTTTGAAAACTTTGAAAAATGCACATTTCTGGGTATTAAGTTTATTATTACTGGCAGGAAATTTTTTGAAAACTCTAATTAACTAAGGAACTTTGCAAAACAAAAGTGCTACAGCAAATAAGACAAGTGGAGGAAGAAAGAGATGTTGTTTACCTCCTCTATGCATATAAAAGGTATTCGTTAACAAGGTTGATCAAGTCTTGCCACCGAATAATTTTTACATAGCATATGAAGAAATAAACCTCAAATCAATCATGTTACCTTGAATTGTATCGATATAGATCCAATCATAAGATTTTGATAACCTTCTTTAGGCTCATATATAGGACAATCAATAGTTCCAACTTTGATAGTTCTCACATTAGAAATAGTATTGACTCAACATACTTTATCAATCCTCTTGGGGAATAGACGGTATGCTCCTTATCATCAACATTAAAAGTAACCTTTCCTTTATTGCAATCAATAACAGCCCCTGCGGTGTTAAGAAAAGGTCTCCCAAGAATAATAGACATATTATCATCTTCAGCATTTCCAACACAACAAAATCAGTTAATATCAAGCAGTTATTAGTAACTTGAACAGGAACATCCTCACATATACCAACAGGAATAGCAGTAGATTTATCAGCCATTTGCAAAGATATATCAGTAGGTATCAACTTATCTAGATAAAGTCTCTTATAAAGAGAAAAGGCATAACACTAACACCGGCTCCCAAATCACATAGAGCAGTTTTAACATAATTATTCTTGATAGAACAAGGAATAGTAGGTATACCTGGGTCGCCCAACTTCTTTGGAACTTTGCCATTGAAAGAGTAATTAGCAAGCATAGTGGAAATTTCCTCATTGGGGATTTTCCTCTTATTAGTAACAATATCTTTCATATACTTTGAATAAGGAGGCAATTTAATAGCATCAGTCAAAGGGATTTGCAAGAATAAAGGTTTCATCCAATCGCAAAATTTATTATAGTGTTCTTCTTCCTTTGATTTTAGTTTCTTAGCAGGAAAAGGCATTTGCTTTTGCACCCAAGGTTCTCTTTCATTACCATGTTTCTTAGCAATAAAATCTTCTTTAGTATACTTTTTATTTTTAGCATGCTTTTCAGGTTCATCTTCAACCTCTTCTTTATCGAAGCATCATTCTTATCATTATCATTATCATTATCATGTTCATTACCACTTTCGGTTTCAGCATCGGAAATAGAAATACTATTAGGATCATTAACAGGTTCAGAGGATTCTACAACATTTTTATGTTTCTTCTTTTTCTTCTTAGAATGAGCACTAGGTTCAATGCGTTGAGAATCTTGTTCAATTCTTTTGGGATGCCCTTCAGGATATAGAGGATCCTGGGTAGAGACACCACCTCTAGTTGTTACTTCATAAGCATGTTTCTCTTTAGAATTATTATTTAGCAAATCATTTTGCACTTTAGTGAGTTGATCAATTTGAGTTTGAATCATTTGAAAATGTTTAACAAGCACCTTAACATCATTGGAGGTTCTCTCCACAATATCATGCAAATTGCTAATAGCTTGAGAATTTTCCATTAGATGATTCTCTACTCTCATATTAAAATTTTCTTGCTTAACAATATAATTATCAAACTCATCTAAGCATTGCGCAGGAGGTTTTGAATACGGAATATCTTCCCTAGTAAAGCGTTGAAGGGAGTTTACCTCAATCATGGGTGAAGGGGGAATTATCTCACATATATCTTCTATAGGAGAGGTAGATTCTTCACATCTTCGGATTTAATACCTTTCTCCTTGAGAGACTTCTTAGCTTCCCGCATATCTTCATCATTCAATTCAATTAAACCCCTCTTCTTCAATATTGGCGTTGGAGTTGGTTCAGGTGTTTCCCAATCATCATGATTCCGGCTTATTCTAGCCAATAAATCTTCAGCTTCGTCTGGAGTTCTTTTCTTGAAAACACAACCAGCACAACTATCCAAATATGCTCTAGATTCAATGGTTAGTCCACTATAAAATATATCAAGTAGATCATTCTTTTCTAAATCATGTCCAGGTCGAGCTCTGATAAGAGAACAAAATCTTTCCCATGCCGCAGGCAATTTCTCTTCATCTCCCTGATCAAACCTATAAATTTTCTGTAAAGCAGCATGTTGAGCACTAGCAGGAAAGTATTTTCGAAAGAAAACATCACGCAACTCAGTTGGACTTTTAATAGTACCAGGAGGCAAATTATTATACCAAGTTTTAGCGTCATCCTTTAATGAGAAAGGAAAAATATTAGCGACAAAGTAAGTACGCATCTTGATATCATCAGAAAACAAGCTATTCATAGAAGAAAGTTCAATCATGTGTTCTACAACACTTTCTTTTTCAGTACCACAAAAGGGTGTTTTCTCTACAATAGCTATATGAGATAGATCAAGAGAAAATCATAATCTTTATCCTTAATGCATATAGGAGATGTGGCAAATTCAGGATCAGGAGATAGCTTATGTTTAATAGTATATTGTGCGAGAAACTTTTTAATGTTTCTTGCATCAGTAATAGAATTGCATTTATCAATAAAATCATCATTAAGCTCCACATAATCTTCATCAGATCATCACTAGAATAATCAAGTTCAGTGAACTAACAGGTGTAGTGGCATTTTCATTGGAGTTTCAGCATTTTCAATTTGTCTAGACCTAGCAATTGTAGCATCTAGAAAGGATCCCAATGAACCACTATCATCAAGCACAGCAGAAACATTATCAATATTATGAGAGTTTTCAGATTCAGCAGACGTACCAAGCTTGTGGCGGTGAAACAAGTTGACTTATCACGGATGGTGAATCAAGTAGCAGGTACTCAGAGTTGTACCTTTTCTTGTAGTGGATGGTAATATGGCGACTTTGAATCGCGAGCTTTACCCATGATGGAGAATTTACAGCGAACAATATCAATCCAAGTGAACTTCCAAATAAAGCTATGCTCCCCGGCAACGGCGCCAGAGGGTCTTGATAACCCACAAGTATAGGGGATCGCAACAGTCTTCGAGGGTAGTATAACCCAATTTATTGATTCGACACAAGGGGAGACAAAGAACACTTGGAAGCCTTAACAGCTGAGTTGTCAATTCAGCTGCACCTGGAAACAGACTTGCTCGCAAGAGTTTATCGTAGTAACGTTTATAGCGTAGCGTAGTGAAATAACAGCACAGAGTAACAAAGACAGCAAGAGTGATTATAGTAAACAGCAGGATTAAAATACCGTAGGCACGGGGACGGATGACGGGCGTTGCATGGATGAGAGAAACTCATGTAACAATCATAGCAGGGCATTTGCAGATAATAATAAAACGGTGTCCAAGTACAAAGCAATCAATAGGCATGTGTTCCAATTATAGTCGTACGTGCTCGCAAATGAGAAACTTGCACAACATCTTTTGTCCTACCAGCCGGTGGCAGCCGGGCCTCAAGGGAAACTACTGGATATTAAGGTCCTTTAATAGAGTACCAGAGCAAAGCATTAACACTCCGTGAACACATGTGATCCTCACGTCACTACCATTCCCTCCGGTTGTCCCGATTTCACTTGGGGCCATTGGTTCCGGACAGCGACATGTGTATACAACTTGCAGGTAAGATCAATAAACAATGAATATCATGATGAAACAATAACATGTTCAGATCTGAGATCATGGCACTCGGGCCCTAGTGACAAGCATTAAGCATAACAAGTTGCAACAATATCATCAAAGTACCAATTACGGACACTAGGCACTATGCCCTAACAATCTTATGCTATTACATGACCAATCTCATCCAATCCCTACCATCCCCTTCGGCCTACAGCGGGGAATTACTCACACATGGATGGGGGAAACATGGCTGGTTGATGGAGAGGCCTTGGCGGTGATGATGGCGATGATCTCCTCCACCCCCATCCCGGAGTGCCGAACGGAGACTTCGGCTCCCGCGACGAGTTTCGCGATGTGGCGGCGTTCCGGAGGCTTTCTGGCGACTTCTCCCCGTGCGTTTTTAGGTCGAAGGCATTATATAGTCCGAAGGAGGGCGTCGGCCGGCCGAGGGGCCACACCATAGGGCGCGCGGCCCCTCCCCTAGGCCGCGCCGCCTTATGGTGTGGGGCCCTGCCTCCACCTTACTTGTCCTTCGGCTCCCAGTATTCTAGGAAAATAGGGCCTTCTAAATTCCGAGGATTTTCCCGAAAGTTGGATTTCTGCACAAAAGAGAACACTTCTGCCAAACAGCGTTAATCCATGTTAGTTGTATCCAAAATACACAAATTAGAGGCAAAACAATAGCAAAAGTGTTCGGGAAAGTAGATACGTTTTGGACGTATCAGCCTTCAACGCCAATCTTCAAACCTTCTTGACGAAGACCCAGCCCAAGATCTTCTTGGAGTTGAAGCACTTGGTCAGGGCAGCAAAAGTGTCGGGTTCTTCTTTCTTCGCGCAGAAGTATGGAAAAAGCCGCGACAACCCTGACCTAGCATCAGCGATGCTCTGGGGAACTTCGTCTCCATGAATTTCGAGGAGAGACAACGCATCTAAGAGGCGATCATCTTCAGGAGTTTCCAGTTCAAAATCTTGGTGCGTCTTTCCTGCTGAAACAAAATCTTCGAGTTGTTAAGAGACGCATGGAAAAGCAAACATCTGCGATGAATCAAAGTTGTTAAAGCACTTACTAACGAAGTGCCGATTCTGCGACTCCAATCGAGCGATGATCTCGTTTTCGCGAGCAGAATGCTGAGTCAGACTGCTTAAAGAATTTTCCGCGTCATGAAGTCTTTTCCGAAGATCTTCGACAGCGGCGGCATCTGATTCAGCCTTCTTGCGAGCTTTTTCGCTTTGCTCTAACTTGAGAGCAAGAGCATCAGCGCGTTTGTTAGCTTCAGCAAGAGTATCTAGTAAAATAAAGGATGGCAAATGTCACGACAAAATAAAAGAGGAGAATCTACCCAATGGAAAGAGGCAAGAAAAGAATACCTTCAAGCTTCTTAGCATGCTCACGGTACCCGACGAATTGGGTACCAAGACGAATAAATTCCTTCATCAAAGGATGAAAGGAAAAATGGAGAAAGAGAAATCAACATAGGAAGCAAAAGTTCGACAGCAAAAAATAAAAACCAAAAGAGAGTCGAAAGTGCTGAAAAGTTCGAAACATGAATGAAAGGAGGCCTTACATCATCCATCGGAGGAGTCGCAGAACCACCAGTCAAAAGACTATATTCTCTGCCCGGCTCAATCCTAGCTCTCTTTGGCGAAGAGGCACGGGGCTCGCGACCGGAGTCGGATGCCCTATATCTTGCTGAGGAGGCGAGGTTTCGTCCGCGTCAGGACGAGCCTCGGAAATAACTAAAGTACGAGACGTGCTCGTTCGAGCAGTCACGTCAATAGGAGGATCTTCCTCCTCGTCGCCACTATAGAAGCAAGGACAAATATGAGAAAAAAAGACAGGAAAAATTATCGAGGCAAAAGGAAAAAGCTGATGGAAACTCACGAGCTAACAAGGGCATCATCGTAAGGATTGAAGGGTCTTTCCTCCTCTTCGGGTGAAGTTTCCTTGAGAGGGGACTTGTTAGTTTTGGAGGTATCAGAATCTGCGACCTCATCCCTTTTCTGTTTGTTCGTCGGAGAAGCAGCAGAGGGGAGGGAACGCGTAGATTCGGAAGCCTCAGAATCAATTTCTCTTTCAGAGGAAGCCGCGGATTTGTGAGAACCCGCGACTTCGCTCTCAGGGCGAGAAGTAACCTGGTTGTCTTCGGTGACGACGGCCCGTTCTTCGACTTCCCTGCCTTCAGGAAGGGGAGGAAGAGAAGCTAGAACTTGATGATTCTACAAGGACAAGATATGTCGACAATAAGTTATATAAGGGGTGTCAGCAAAATAGTAGTCGACAAATGTTAAAAAATTCGAAAGGGCAAAATAGTAGTCGACAAAATTTACCTCGGGGAGGGCGTTGGTGCCACTATATGGCTCCACGCGGCAAGAGGATGGAATGGCATGTTTCTTGCTAAGCGACAAAATTCTTCGGACAAGCTTCTCCAAGTCCTTTACAGAAAGGTCCTTGGAGAGCCGGTCGACATCTTCCTCGCCAGCGTACATCCAGAGGGGATTTTTGCGAGCCTGCAGAGGCTGCACCCTAATCCTAAGGAAATATGCTGTAATTTGGATACCCGACAGTTCCTTGCCACGGGTATTTTGGAGCTCGCGGATACGGGACATCAGTGCCTCTGTCGCCGTTTTCTCTTCTTCGGTGGCCTCCGCGTCCCAGGATCGGCGCCGAAGAATTTCGGCACCCCCGTCGAAGGGGGCAATGTTATACTCCACCGAGTCAGGACATTCCTCGTGGACGTACAACCATCTTTTGCGCCACCCTTGGACGGATTCGGGAAATTTGACGTCAAAATATTCGACATCAGGGCGAACGCAAATAACAACACCGCCTATGTTGTAGGCGATGTTGTGGGAGCCATTGCGGCGGAGGCAGAAGATGCGTTTCCACAGAGCCCAATTAGGATGGACTCCGAGGAAGCATTCGCAGAGAGTGATGAAAATAGAGACATGGAGGATAGAATTGGGAGTCAGCTGATGAAGCTGCAACCCGTACACGAAAAGCAAACCGCGGAGGAAATCATGGATGGGAACAGAGAGGCCGCGGATAAGATGGTCAATGAAGCTAACCCGATATTCGATAGAAGGTGTCGGGTAGCTTTCCTTGCTGGGGAAGCGCAGCGCGTCCTTCTTCTTCATCAGCCCAAGTTTCTTCATCAGGTTGATGTCCTGATTGGAAATCTTGGATCTTTCCCACTCCGTTGTTCCCAGATCTTGCGCCGCCATCTTTGATTCAGGTGTGCTGTGCCTGGTGAGTCTTGCGCGGGGTGGCATAAACAATGGCAAAGGCGTGAGTGAGAGTTTGGTTGCGCTCGGGAAGTATTGGGTGCAATGGGGGATTTTTGGAGAGAGAGAACAGAGGTGCGGCGCAGCGAAGGGGAGAACGGAGGAAGAAGATGGCTTTTTATAGGAACCTTGCGAATCGACGCACCGTTGGATGGATTAATTGTGAGCTTGATGCTTTACACGTGGTTAAGGGGTAAAGGCGTATTTTTACTGTGAAGGAACGGGACAGGCGCTACAGTTCGCGTGCCAGGAAAAGCGGAGAACGTGTGTCCCCAACTTGCGCGACGTGTCAAACTGCTGCAGATTTTGGGTCCACCGGTCAGTGACAGAACAGAACTCGTATTTTCCTGATACAGGGGTCGTGGCCATCGTCACACTGATGTCAATTTAGCAACAGAAATTCTCGGCAGCAGTGATGTGAAAAATGGTGGTTAAATACAAAGGAAGATAATTTCGAGAGCCTTTGGTCAAATACAAGTTTTTGATCAATTGCTCGGGGGCTACTTTTGAAAAAAGGAAAATTCGGGTATGGCAAACTAGAAATGGCGAGAGCCTATGATCAAATGCAAGCATTTGTCCATAGCCTCGGGGGCTACTCCCATCGGGAGCGCCGGGCGCGCACCCGAGAGAAATAAAAAAAAGAGAGATGAAAATATAGTAATAAAAGGTATGAAGATCTTGAGCCTACAACCAAGAACAAGTTCTTGGTTGTAGCCTCGGGGGCTACTCCCATCAGGAACGCTGTTCGCGTGCCCGATGACATTATAAGGAGTATAATGAGCATATTTCGAGTTATACAAATAACTCTCCATATACTCCCATCGGGAAGACAAGATAAGTCATCCGTTGACTCAATAAAATGTGCTATTCCAACAGCCGAAAAGCACTCGACAATATATTCTCGCAGAGCGCCAAAGCCGCGAATAATCTCTGAATGCCCCAAAACTCGCGAAGTAAGACCCCGATCCGTTTCCGAGCGGCGTGGCACCGTCTCTGACGTCGGTTTGCTACTTTTTTCCGTATCAACAGATACGAAGAAAAATCCTAACGGACATGTTAGGTACCCGATAAAACATGACTGGGACTCGACAAATGGTAAGACCTTAAGCGACACATATCGAGTTAACACCAGTATCTCGAGATCATGTCCAGGGACGTGATCTTGAAGTAGGTTTTTGCGGATTGCCACTAGAGCAGTTAACTAGTACCTGATCCATCAGATGAACTAGCCCCAATTACAATTATCCCTATACAATATATAAATGTCTATCTAAAGATGTATGATGGTTTGAAAAGTTATTTGATGATTATAAAGTTGGAGATTTTCCCTGATTCTTCGATTCAAGTAAAATCTCGGGGGCTACTGACATAGGTATCCCCAATGGGCCTGCCGAAGATGGTACCCGGGGTTTACTGAAGGTCCACGAGTCAAAGAATATGAAGCTCGGAAGCCCAATTAGTATTAAGGAAAGATAGAGCTGTATTAGGAAATATAGAGATGTGTAACTTTACGGGTTGAACTCAGAGAGTCTCCCGGAATATGTAATCTTGTGTAACACGAAACCCTCGGCTCCGCCTCCTATATAAGGGGGAGTCGAGGGACAAAGAAAGGATCGAATCCATTGTCAATGAAACCCTAGTTTCTTAGTCGTCGAGTACTTTTCGGCTGAAACCTTCGAGATCTACTTGCCCTCCACTTCCAACTAAACCCTAGTCTACAATTCGTAGGCATTGATAAGTTAATCCCTTGTCACCAAGGGCCCAAGAATTAGAACTTGCTACAATTGTGGCAATCAAGATCACTTCATTGCCGAGTGCCCATATGAGAATAGAGAAGATCATGGTGGAAAGCTCATAATCAAGGACAAGTCAAAGGGCCCTTGCAAGAAGCCATTTGTCAAGAAAAGTGGCTATGACATTACCAAGAAGCTCATCCGGAGAAGAAGAAGATGACAAAGACGACTCAAGAAGTGAGGTGGCTGCCATTGCTATCACCTCCACGCCTTCATCATCTCTCTTTGAATCTCCCAATGAGGACTCCTCCAACAACGCAAGATGTCTCATGGTCAAGGCCTCTCATGTTCTCACTTCCGGAGATGAAGAAGATGTTCACTGATGTCTACGCCCCCTCCTTTTCCTGTAGACAGTGTTGGGCCTCCAAGAGCAGAGGTTTGTAGAACAGCAGCAAGTTTCCCTTAAGTGGATCACCCAAGGTTTATCGAACTCATGGAGGAAGAGGTCAAAGATATCCTCTCATGCAACCCTGCAACCACAAAGCAAGAAGTCTCTTGTGTCCCCAACACACCTAATAGGTGCACTAGTTCGCGAAGAGATAGTGAAATACAGGTGGTATAAATAAGTAGTAGCAACGGCACCAGAAAAGTGCTTTGCCCAGGACAGTAAACGAGCAGTAGTAACGCAGGTAGTAACGCAAGAAACAAGAAACAAGCAGCGATAGCAGTATTTAGGAACAAGGCCTAGGGATTACACTTTCACTAGTGGACACTCTCAACTTTGATCACATAACAGAATAGATAAATGCATACTCTACACCCTCTTGTTGGATGATGAACACCACTAACTGTGTAGGATTACACGAACCCTCAATGCCGGAGTTAACAAGCTCCACAATATTCAATGTTCATATTTAAATAACCTTAGAGTGCACAACAGATCAACACAACTAAACCAAGTACTAACGTAGCATGCACACTATCACCTTCATGCTACGAAAGGAGGCATAGATCACATCAATACCATCATAGCAATAGTTAACTTCATAATCTACAAGAGATCATAATCATAGCCTACGCCAAGTACTAACACGGATGCACACACTGTCACCATTACACCGTGCAGGAGGAATAAAACTACTTTAATAACATCACTAGAGTAGCATGCAGATATATTGTGATACAAAACACATTGCAATCATAAAGAGATATAAATAAGCACTTCACTATGCCATTCATAACAGTGAATAAGTATTCTGTGAAATATAGCCTAAGAGACCCACACGGTGCACACACTGTCACCTTTACACACGTGGGACAAGGAGTCTCCGGAGATCACATAAGTAAAATTCACTTGACTAGCATAACGACATCTAGATTACAAGCATCATCATATGAATCTCAATCATGTAAGGCAGCTCATGAGATTATTGTATTGAAGTACATAGGAGAGAGATGAACCACATAGCTACCGGTACAGCCTCGAGCCTCGATGGAGAACTAGTCCCTCCTCATGGGAGACAGCAGCGTTGATGGAGATGGCGGTGGTGTTGATGGAGAAGCCTTCCGGGGGCACTTCCCCGTCCCGGCGGTGTGCCAGAACAGAGACTCCTGTCCCCCAGATCTTGGCTTCACGATGGCGGCGGCTCTGGAAGGTTTCTCGTACCGTGGCTTTTTCCGTATCGAAGTTTTAGGTCGAGGGGGCTTAAATAGGCGAAGAGGCGGCGTCAGAAGGTCAACGAGGCGACGACACCATAAGGCGGCACGGCCAGGGCCTGGGCCACGCCGGCCTATCATCTGGGGCCCCTGTGGCCCCCCTCTGGCGCTCGGTGTCTGATGCTTCCGGGGATTCTAAGATGCCGGGCGCTGATTTCGTCCGATTCCGAATATTTCCTTACTAGGATTTCTGAAACCAAAAATAGCGTAAAACAAGAACTGGCCCTTCGCATCTCGTCAATAGGTTAGTTCAAAACGCATAATAATGACATAAAGTATGCATAAAACATGTAGATATCATCAATAATGTGGCATGGAACATAAGAAATTATCGATACGTCTGAGACGTATCAGCATCCCCAAGCTAGTTCTGCTCGTCCCGAGCAAACGATAACAAAGATAATTTCTGGAGTGACATGCCATCATAACCTTGATCATACTATTGTAAAGCATGTGTAGTGAATGCAGCGATCAAAACAATGTATATGACATGAGTAAACAACTGAATCATATAGCAAAGACTTTTCATGAATAGTACTTCAAGACAAGCATCAGTAAGTCTTGCATAAGAGTTAACTCATAAAGCAATAATTCAAAGTAAAGGTATTGAAGCAACACAAAGGAAGATTTAAGTTTCAGCGGTTGCTTTCAACTTGTAACATGTATATCTCATGGATATTGTCAACATAGAGTAATATAATAAGTGCAATAGGCAAGTATGTAGGAATCAATGCACAGTTCACACAAGTGTTTGCTTCTTGAGGTGGAGAGAGATAGGTGAACTGACTCAATATAAAAGTAAAAGAATGGTCCTTCAAAGAGGAAAGCATCGATTGCTATATTTGTGCTAGAGCTTTGATTTTGAAAATAAGAAATAATTTTGTCAATGGTAGTAATAAAGCATATGTGTTATGTAAATTATATCTTACAAGTTGCAAGCCTCATGCATAGTATACTAATTAGTGCCCGCACCTTGTCCTAATTAGCTCGGATTACCGGGATTATCACAATGCACATGTTTTAACCAAGTGTCACAAAGGGGTACCTCTATGCCTGTACAAAGGTCTAAGGAGAAAGCTCGCATTGGATTTCGCTATTGATTATTCTCAACTTAGACATCCATACCGGGACAACATAGACAACAGATAATGGACTCCTCTTTTATGCATAAGCATGTAGCAACAATTAATTTTCTCATTTGAGATTGAGGATATATGTCCAAAACTGAAACTTCCACCATGGATCATGGCTTTAGTTAGCGGCCCAATGTTCTTCTCTAACAATATGCACGCTCTAACCATAAGGTGGTAGATCTCCCTTACTTCAGACAAGATGAACATGCATAGCAACTCACATGATATTCAACAAAGAGTAGTTGATGGCGTCCCCAGGAACATGGTTATCGCACAACAAGCAACTTAATAAGAGATAAAGTGCATAAGTACATATTCAATACTACAATAGTTTTAAGGCTACTTGTCCCATGAGCTATATATTGCAAAGGTAGAGGATAGAAATTTTAAAGGTAGCACTCAAGCAATTTACTTTGGAATGGCGGAGAAATACCATATAGTAGGTAGGTATGGTGGACACAAATGGCATAGTGGTTGGCTCAAGGATTTTGGATGCATGAGAAGTATTCTCTCGATACAAGGTTTAGGCTAGCAACGTTATTTGAAACAAACACAAGGATGAACCGGTGCAGCAAAACTCACATAAAAGACATATTGTAAACATTATAAGACTCTACACCGTCTTCCTTGTTGTTCAACCCAATACTAGAAATTATCTAGACCTTAGAGAGACCAATTATGCAAACCAAATTTTAGCAAGCTCTATGTATTTCTTCATTAATAGGTGCAAAGTATATGATGCAAGAGCTTAAACATGAGCACAACAATTGCCAAGTATCAAGTTATTCAAGACATCATACCAATTACTACATGTAGCATTTTCTGTTTCCAACCATATAGCAATTAACGAAGCAGTTTCAACCTTCGCCATGAACATTAAAAGCTAAGAACACATGTGTTCATATGAACCAGCGGAGCGTGTCTCTCTCCCACACAAGCATTTATTCAAACCAAAACAAAAACAAAAACAAACCGACGCTCCAAGCAAAGCACATAAGATGTGATGGAATAAAAATATAGTTTCAGGGAGGAACCTGATAATGTTGTCGATGAAGAAGGGGATGCCTTGGGCATCCCCAAGCTTAGACGCTGAGTCTTCTTGATATATGCAGGGATGAACCACCGGGGCATCCCCAAGCTTAGAGCTTTCACTCCTTGATCATGTTGTATCATCTCCTCTGATCCTTGAAAACTTCCTCCACACCAAACTTAGAACAACTCATTAGAGGGTTAGTGCACAATCAAAATATACATGTTCAGAGGTGACATAATCATTCTTAACACTTCTGGACATTGCACAAAGCTACTGAAAGTCAATGGAATCGAAATATCCATCGAACATAACAAAACAGGCAATGTGAAATAAAAGGCAGAATCTGTCAAAACAGAACAGTTCGTATTGACGAATTTTATTGAGGCACCAGACTTGCTCAAATGAAAATGCTCAAATTGAATGAAAGTTGCGTACATATCTGAGGATCACTCACGTAAATTGGCATAATTTTCTGAGTTACCTACAGAGAATTTTGCCCAGATTCGTGACAGCAAAGAAATCTGTTTCTGCGCAGTAATCCAAATCTAGTATGAACCTTACTATCAACGACTTTACTTGGCACAACAAAACACAAAACTAAGATAAGGAGAGGTTGCTACAGTAGTAAACAACTTCCAAGACTCAAATATAAAACAAAGTACTGTAGCAAAATAAACAAATGGGTTATCTCCCAAGAAGTTCTTTCTTTATAGCCATTAAGATGGGCTCAGCAGTTTTAATGATGCACTCGCAAGAAATAGTATTTGAAGCAAAAGAGAACATCAAGAAGCAAATTCAAAACACATTTAAGCCTAACATGCTTCCTATGAAAAGGAATCTTGTAAATAAACAAGTTCATGAAGAGTAAAGTGACAAGCATAGGAAGATAGAACAAGTGTAGCTTCAAAAATTTAAGCACATAGAGAGGCATTTTAGTAACATGAAAATTTCGACAACCATATTTTCCTCTCTCATAATAATGTCCAGTAGCATCATGAGCAAACTCAACAATATAACTATCAAATGAAACATTCTTATCATGAGTATCATGCATAAAATTATTACTCTCCACATAAGCATAATCAATTTTATTAGTTGTAGTGGGAGCAAATTCAACAAAGTAGCTATCATTATTATTCTCATCATCAAATATAGGAGGCATATTGTAATCATAATCAAATTCATCCTCCATAACAGTGGTACCAAAAGGCTACTATCATTATAATCATCATAAATAGGAGGCAAAGTATCATCAAAGAAAATTTTCTCCTCAATGCTTGGGGGACTAAAAAGATCATGCTCATCAAAACCAGCTTCCCCAAGCTTAGAATTTTCCATAGCATTAGCAACAATAGTGTTCAAAACATTCATATTAATAACATTCCCATTAGCATGCATATAAAGTTCCATGGGTTTTTTAATTCTCTCTTCAAACACATCATGTCCTAATTCAAGATAAAGTTCATAAAGATCTCTCATATTTTTGTTGTTTTCCATTATGCCTAACTAGTGTAAACAAGAAACAAAAAGATGCAATTGCAGGATCTAAAGGAAATAGCTTCGAGCACAAACACAATGGCGCCAGAAAAGTACTTAACCTGGAACCGAAGTATGAGTGCCTTTACCTTTCCTCCCTGCAACGGCGCCGTAAAATAGCTTGATGTCTACGCCCCTCCTTTTCCTGTAGACAGTGGTTTGGCCTCCAAGAGCAGAGGTTTGTAGAACAAACAGCAAGTTTCCCTTAAGTGGATCACCCAAGGTTTATCGAACTCAGGGAGGAAGAGGTCAAAGATATCCCTCTCATGCAACCCCGCAACCACAAAGCAAGAAGTCTCTTGTGTCCCCAACACACCTAATAGGTGCACTAGTTCGCGAAGAGATAGTGAAATACAGTGTGGTATAAATAAGTAGCAACACACGTAAAAGTGCTTTGCCCAGGACAAGAACCAGCAGAGCATCAAAGCGTAACGCAGAAAACAGTAAACAAGCAATGACAGCAGTATTTAGGAACAAGGCCTAGGGATTACACTTTCACTAGTGGACACTCTCAACTTTGATCACATAACGGAATAGATAAATGCATACTCTACACCCTCTTGTTGGATGATGAATACCACTAACTGTGTAGGATTACACGAACCCTCAATGCCGGAGTTAACAAGCTCCACAATATTCAATGTTCATATTTAAATAACCTTAGAGTGCACGATAGATCAACACAACTAAACCAAGTACTAACATAGCATGCACATTGTCACCTTCACGCTACGAAAGGAGGCATAGATCACATCAATACCATCATAGCAATAGTTAACTTCATAATCTACAAGAGATCATAATCATAGCCTACGCCAAGTACTAACACGGATGCACACACTGTCACCATTACACCATGCAGGAGGAATAAAACTACTTTAATAACATCACTAGAGTAGCACACAGATATATTGTGATACAAAACACATTGCAATCATAAAGAGATATAAATAAGCACTTCACTATGCCATTCATAACAGTGAATAAGTATTCTGTGAAATATAGCCTAAGAGACCCACACGGTGCACACACTGTCACCTTTACACACGTGGGACAAGGAGTCTCCGGAGATCACATAAGTAAAATTCACTTGACTAGCATAACGACATCTAGATTACAAGCATCATCATATGAATCTCAATCATGGCAGCTCATGAGATTATTGTATTGAAGTACATAGGAGAGAGATGAACCACATAGCTACCGGTACAGCCCCGAGCCTCGATAAAGAACTACTCCCTCCTCATGGGAGACAAAGCGTTGATGGAGATGGCGGGTGTCGATGGAGAAGCCTCCGGGCACTTCGTCCCGGCGTGCCGAACAGAGACTCCCGTCCCATCTTGGCTTCGCGACGGCGGCTCGGGAAGGTTTCTCGACCGTGGCTTTTTCCGTATCGAAGTTTTAGGTCGAGGGGGCTTAAAAGGCGAAGAGGCGCGAAGGTCAACGAGGTGACGACACCATAAGGCGACGCGCCAGTGGCCGGGCCGCGCCGGCCTATCCGGGGCCCTGGCCCCGCCTCCCCGCGCTCTAGTGTCTGATGCTTCCGGGGATTCTAAGATGTCGGGCGTTGATTTCGTCCGATTCCGAGAATATTTCCTTACTAGGATTTCTAAAACCAACAACAAAGAACAAAGAACTGTTCTTCAAGATCTCAATAGGTTAGTTCAGAAAACGCATAATAATGACATAAAGTATGCATAAAACATGTAGATATCATCAATAATGTGGCATGGAACATAAGAAATTATCGATACGTCGGAGACGTATCATTCACGAAGACACATTAAGTGAAAAGGCCACTAGTGCCTCTACCCCTATGACATCTCTCTTCAAATCTCCCAATGAGGACCTCTCTTTCAACCTCAATAAATGCCTCATGGCCAACCTCAATAAGTGTCGAGGTAACTACTTCATCCAAACCCACCTCTAACACTATTGTTTCAAAGTGTGATATTGAGAGTCTCAAGATAAAGAGAGAAATTATTAGCTTGGATGAATTTATCTCTAACTTGCAAGGTGAACCCAAAAAGCATGTCCAAGTTATCTTGGATAGGCTTGCACATGCTAATGATCTCCTTGATCTCAAGGAGAGATTTGAGAGAGAAAATGCCGATGAGATTGGTGCATTATCTCAAGCTCTTGGGGAAGAACAAGAGCTTAGAGAAGCTCTAGAGGAAAAGTTGTCTTCCATTGAGGAAATTCACAATGAAACCTTATCCAACCTCACTAAAGAGCGTGATCATGCTATTGCCTTATCTAATGTGCTTAAAAAGGAAAAAAGTTGAATTTGGTGTTGGTCATGCTAAACTAACTAAGGAGTTAAAGAAACTTGAAAAGACTCACAAGGCCTTGGAAAGTAAATTCTCTACCCTTACCAAGTCTCATGAGCAACTTCAAATTCAATTAACTGAAAATGATATGCCTAGTTCTTCTACTTCTTCTTGTGATCATGTGAATGTTATTAAGGAGAACACTAGGTTGAAGGCCAAGTTTGCTATGTCCTTTCCTCCCCAAGGTGAGAAAAATTTGGATGATCTTTTGAGCAATCAAAGATCAAACAATGGGAAGGAGGGGATTGGATATAAGCCAAACACAAACAAGAACAAGAAGGCCAAGCCCGCACAAGCAAAGGAGAAAAATGTTGTGGGTGGTGATGTCACTAGGGACAATACCACTCATAATAATTTTGCGGGAAAATATAACCCTCATTATGTGCTATTCCGTGATTACTATGGAGATGTCTATGCTAAATATGTTGGTCCATATGATGGTTATATTGCTTGGTCTATTTGGGTTCCTAAGACCCTTGTTACTAACAAAAGAGGACCCATTGCGAAATGGGGACCTAAAACAAAGACTTGATCTCATGTAGGACTATGCCGCCGGAGGATCAAAATGGGTACTTGATAGTGGATGCACAAGTCATATAACCGGCGGCAAGGGAGTTGAAGCCTAACTTGGACATGTGGACTGTTACCTTTGGCGACAACTCCAAATCCGAGGTATTGGGTCTTGGCAAGGTTGTGGTTGCACACAACATTACTCTTGTGGACGTCATGCTTGTCAAAACTCTTGGTTACAATGTATTGTCCGTTCATGCCCTAGGCAAGATGGGTTTCGCCGTCTTCATTGAAATTGATATTGTGGTTCTCTTGTGGAGCAAGATTCTAAAAGTCGCTTTCGTTGGGTACGTCGAAAACAACTTGTATGTGGTTGACTTTTCGGGGAAAACCACTACAAATGTGATGCGCTTATTCGGAAAGGCGGACGTGGGTTGGTTGTGGCATTGATGCTTGGACCACGTCAACCCCAAGAGAAGGTTGATGCGTCAAGTTTCCCTCAGTAAGAAACCAAGGTTTAATCGAACCAGAGGAGTCAAGAAGCACGTTGAAGGTTGATGGCGGCGGATGAAGTGTGCAAACACCAGAGATTCTGCGCCAACGTGGAACCTGCACAACACAACCAAAGTACTTTGCTCAACGAAACAGTGAGGTTGTCAATCTCACCCTTGCAACAAAAAAAAGAAAATAAATTTCCTTTTCCCAAAAATGAGAACCAACAAAAACTTTTCTTACATAGAGTGCTATGCTTAGTGCTCATACCTATTACTTGTGTTTTTGCCATGATGAGTGTTATTATGCTTATGTGATAAACCCTAAAACCCTAAAGTGATCAAGTAAAGATCACAAACCAAATGAAATTAAAAGAGAAAGAAATCCATTAAGAAAAACCTTAAACCCTAACCTTCTCAAAAATCAAAGTGATCTATTTTGGGAAACCTAAAATAAAGGAAAAGCCATATGTGGGCCTATAGCCTTAATTTGTAAATCTTGAACACTACCTTTTCTTATTTTGCTAAATGGTGGTGAACCATTGCAAAACTTATTAAACCCTAAACCTCATCCCTCTTGTCATCAATCTTTGAGAAATAAAATAAAAAGGAAAGATCTTATTTAAGAAAAAGGCATATGCAAGCCTATGGATACTTGTTGAAAATGATGAGCTTTGCCTTGTCTACCTTGAGTAGATGAATTGAAATACCTCAACACACTCAATAAGGCACTTACCAACCAATCCAAGTGTGAAACAAAATAAAATCAAACATATGCATAGAGGCATATGTGCCTATGGCTATTTTTGTAAAACTTTACCCTAGGCCTTTCTACTTTATTTAGAGGATTGGAAAACCTTCATAAACCTTATCTAGTACTTCTCAAACCCAATCCAAAGTGAAACAAAAGATTTTAAAAAGAAAGTAATAATGCCATAGAGGCATATGAGAGCAAAATATCCAATTTGTGAAATTGAGGATCTTGACCCTAAGACTTGTAATGAATGGTTGGATCACTCCTATATACCATTTCAGCACTCAACAACATCAATTGGGTCAAGCCTAGTCAAAGTAAAAATCAAATGCCACATATGCATAGAAGCATATGTGACACATAGCCATTTTCACCAATTCTTGTCTTATGCACTTCTACTTTGACCAAATGGTGTGAAACCATCTCTAAACCTAATCTAACCCTAAATTGACCCTCAACCTTGCCCAAGTGAAGCAAGGGGAGCACATTACAAGAATAAGAAAAATTGACATGTCACCTCTCATGTGTTATGGCCATTTTTGCAAATCTTTGAGCTAGACCTTTTGGAATGGTTTCAATGGTTTGGAAATGTTCATAAACTAGTAAGAATCACATTAGAGTCAAGAAAAGTCAAATCAAATGGAGAGAAATCAAATAGTGAGATAATTCCATTTTCACTCACATACCCATTTAGCCAAATTATTAAATCTTGACCTAACCACCTCCATTGCCTCAAAATGGTTGGAACCTTTCACCTAACTCAATCTAACACCAAATAAACCTCACTCTTGTCAAATTGAAGCAAAGAAAAATAAAAGAATAAAAGTTAGAATTTCACAAAACCCTTACATATGGTGTATGCCATTTTTATAAATCTTGACCCTAGACCATTTTGGCCTTCACCATTAGTTGTAATATGATACTAAACACTTATTACAACTATTGGAATCAAAGAAACCCAATTCAAATCAAATTCAAACTCAATTGGGGATCACATGTGATATTGGTCAAATCTGCCAATTTTAGTCTGATCACTACTTTGAGCCTCTCTATTTCAAAATTTTCAAACTAAACCTGGTCAATTCTTTGCATGTCATCCAAGAGCTCATGAAGGAGAGCAACTTTGGTAAAGAGCACCATGCCAAAATCATCTTTGATCAATAGCTAGGTTCATCCAAAGTTGGAACTTTTTATCAAATCCAACAATCTCACTTTGTCAAATTTTGCTATTCTTTGATTTTTAGAAAATTCCACCACCACCTCTAATCATCTCTGGTCAAATACAACTTATCTAAACACACACATTTCAAATTGTTCAACCATTTGAATCAAACCAAATTTGGACAAAAATCAAACATAGCATCTATGGCACTATGTGACACTATTTGAAATAGTGATCTACTCCATCCTACCCTACCCCATCTCCACCCTACCTGTCCCCTTGTCCCCTCTACTCATCACACCACCACAGAAACCCTAAAGGAACAAGCATAGCTTGCATGTACATGGCCATGCCGGCCATGTTCTTCCTCCCCTTCTCCCCTTCGACTAACCCCCTGGCCACCATGTCTCTGAGCGCCACCTAGCCCTACTAAGCGTGCCTAGCACCGCCATTGCCGGAGAGGATGACCACCTTGCTGGCACGCGTCGCGCCCAGGGCGGCCCAGGCATGCCGATCACGGCGTGGGCGCGCCCACAGACGCGCCACGGCCACCTGCCGCCCCGATGACCTGCGCAGCCCCTGGCCCCCCTCTCTGCACCTTGAGCATCACCGTCGCCGCGCCAACCCACCAGACACGCTCCCGTGCTCTCGCGCTGCCTGTCGCCGACGACCAGCTCGCCGGACCCCCGTGATCTTGCCGCCAGTACCTCGCCTCTCGCGCGCTCGCCAGACCGTCCCCCACCTCATTCTCTAGCTCCCTAGCACCGCCTGGACGCCGCCTAGCTAGCGCTAACGTCGCCGACCCGATTCCCTCGCCGGAGCCGCCGCGATGCTGTCACCCTCGCCGCACCCCACACGGCCACCTCGCCATTATAAATAGAGCCGTCCCCGCGCTATCTCCCCCACAGCAAAGTTCTTCCCCACTCTCTTCTGATCCTCCTCGTCAACTCCTCTCACTCGATTACTCACCGGAGTCGCCCAATCGAACGCCGGAGCCCGCGGCGACTCCGAGATCGCCGCCGTCGATCAGGCCACCATTCGAGCGCTGTCTGCGCCATCTCGTTTCCGTCCTCGACAACGTCATCCCGCACCGTCGCTGATCCCGCCGGAGCTCCAGCACACCCCCGCCGTAGGCCGCCAGCACCTCCCCTCTCGTCGACGGACGACACACGGGAGCCGCACGATCCTCTTCTGATCCAACGACTCTCAGCAGCCCGTACCGATTCGGTAAGTCACCGTCACTGACGAGTGGGGCCTACTGTCAGCTGGCCCGCAGCGTTAGCTGGGCCGGCCCAACTCCACTTTGCCACTTTTCAAACCGTTTCGGCCCATTTTCTTTCCCGCCAGCCCGCCTAGTCAATTTGGAATTAATTCAGTTCAAACAATTTTCAATACTGAACCCCACTTTGAAATTCAATACAGTCTGTTTGGCTTGGCCAATTTTAACAAACTGTATATTGATAGAAATCTATGAAAAAGATCTACAATACGCCACTGGTCCCATCTCAAAATTATTTGTAGAGTTAATCTGACAAAAAGAACAAGACAGGGACTTTTGTGACTTCAAATAATTCTTAAAAATCAACCAAAATAGATATTGAGTTGATTCCAACTCCAATAGCTCACATTTGACTTACACAAATTGTTTATGCAAGAAAATGGTGTGGTCACTTTGCATGATCATGCCCTAGTTTAAGTAATGGATAATATGGCTAGTTTAACTAGTGGATATTGTCCAAAACTATTAAGTAATTCTTATGAAGTCTTATACTTCATTTAAACTTTGTCTCAAATGAATTCATGTGAAGTTTGGACCCCTGGTCCAAACTCTCTTATATGAAGTACTTAGAGATTTAAAGCCTATGTAGTGTTATTAAATGGTATGAGGTACTCTACCTCATTTAAACCAATTTCTCAAATGATGATGATGAATGGTTGACTTGGGTCAACAGGAATTCATGTATGATTGTTTGAGAAATTAAATCTTAAGAAGATTTCAATGAGAGAAAATTATTTCTCAAGAACCATATGGAAATTATCATTTACATATGTAAGGAGAGGAAATTATTTTCCTCAAGCAACACAACCAATGCACCCCAATTGTAGTAATTGTGTGAATAGAATAGTTGGTGTAAATACAAGTAATGTTAGAATAGCCAATGAATTGTTGATGATGTTAAATCACCTCAATGGTAGTTGTTAACCTAGTTACAACTATGTGTTAAATCATATGAGAGGTTTTCCTCTCATTTAAATCTTGGTCTCAAGTAATTCAACATGAGGTAGTGACCATGGTCTATACAATCTCATATTGAGTATTTGGTGACATTAAATCACTACCATGTTAGTATTAAATTGCATGAGGTATGGAACCTCATTTAAATCATTTTCTTAAATGATGAGTATGAAGAGGTTGACTTTGGTCAACCTAGGTCATATATTGTTCATGAGAGAAATTAAATCTTAATAAGGTAATAAGAGGAAATTATTTTCTCTAAGTAATTAAAAGTAACACCTAAGTTAGTATGAGAGGAAATTATTTTTCTTAAATAAGAGGAACACATCCACCCACTTAATAGTAGTGTGTGATGCTAGTTTAAGTTGTGTAAAGCTTGTGTGTGCTTAGTTTAGTATGTAAGTTTGGTATGATGATTGTGTACCCCGCATTCGTATTTTAGACGCTAGTACCGGAGACTATCAGGAGGAGGAGGACTTCTACAAAGAGGAAGGAGAAGAGAACTTGGACCCTCACTTCAACCAAGGCAAGCTAATATTCTTGCAAGCTAACACCAATGCAAGCTAGACTTTTGCAGGTTATATGGTTGCAAGATAATATTCTTGCAAGTTGCCCAAGTGCAAAGCCCCTTGGGGCAAGACACCATGAATCTTATCTTTTCTTACATAAGCCTATCCCAAGTTTATATCTTGCAAGTTTTTACTTGTTTTCTCAAGAAGTTTCTTTTATAATTAACTTGGGTCAAAGTAGAGAAATTTACTAGAGTAGTAAAGTTAGTCCCCCTCAAGAAAAATAATACTCTTGCAAAGTGCAAAGCTCACCATGAGCAAGGCTTTACCTTATTTACTTTATGCTTATGATCCTATTTCCCAGTTTTACATTACAAGCTTTATTTACTTTTGTTTTATCAAAGTACCATTTTGATTTATGATTCACTTGGTTAGTATTGGATTAGTACAAGAGTATCAAGGTTAGAAGCAAAGCAAAGTACTTAGCACCCCTCATGCTTAGATGCTAGTGCTAAATTAAAGGTGAATACCTTAGTTGGGAACTTGTGAAACGAAATGGCTTTGAAAACCTTGGAATGATAAGTCATTCTATTGAAAGATTTTGAAGGTGAATATGATCTGTGAATGACTTGGTGAACTTTTCCAAAATCTGATGGTTGGGTTCGGATGCGATACCATTCCAATTTTACAAGTACCCCCCAATACCTGATCTGGGTAGGGCTTAACCGGAAGTTTGTGTGTCTTAGTATGGGTTCCCTCTAAACAAGCGTCATCGGGGTTATGCCAAAAGCTGCCTCTACAACAAACGAAATGAGATGATATGACGCGAAATGAGGTGAATGTCCGGCCCAAGCCCCGTGCAGCCCAGGCTGACGTTGTCTCACCGGGGAGGCCAAGCTCATGGGGAGAGGTGCCTATACTAGGGTATGTTAATGAAAGGTTATGATTGGTAGTTCGCGTACTGCGTACGGCCAGTTACCCCTGACGGCTATTGCAATTGTTGTGGCACAAGTGTACAACCTCTGCAGAGTTAAACCTATCCGTGTCCACGGTTACGGACGTTGGAAAGGCCATACTGTTCCGTCATCAGAACTTTTTCGAAAACTATGAATGGTGAAGGGTGACTTGTGAATTTGAACTTGAAAGGTGACATTGACTTTGAATCACAACGGAGTTGTGGGAATGACACTAATGTTCCCACTTGAGTTAGTTAGCACATGAAGAGTTGTTTACAAAAATGTTTATGAACTAAAATTGGCTTTATGCAAAATAAACTAGAGCTTAGCACCCCTTACTAGAATTGTTAGCACTTACATTAGTATTAGTTTGCGAGTACTTTAAAGTACTCACGGCTGTGTCCTGGCTATTCAAATGGCCAGACTATGAAGAGGAACAGAAGATGAGGAAGATGGACAGCAGGACGTCTACGACAACTAGGACTACTCCTGACGTCAAGCGTTGGCCTGTGGACTAGAGAGTCCCTTCTACTTTACGCTTCCGCTATGAAACTATGAACTTTGTGTATGTTGATCAATAGATCAACTATGTGTGTAATATTGGATCATGTGATCTCTATTTGTAAGACGACTATGGTATGTAATGAATGATGACTTATGATATTCAACTATTATGTCTCGAAACAACAATATTCCTGGGATTGCGATGTATGGCATAACAGGCATCTGGACTTAAAAATCCGGGTGTTGACACTCACCGGCTTGCTGTAACAAAGGATTAGATGTATAGTGTGGATGATGATTGTTCGCAGAAAACAGTAGAACAAGTATTGCAGTAGATTGTATTTCAGATAGAGAATTGGACCGGGGTCCACACCACACTAGAGGTGTCTCTCCCATAAGATAAACAGATGTTGGGTGAACAAATTACAGTTGGGCAATTGACAAATAAAGAGGGCATGACCATGCACATACATATTATGATGAGTATAGTGAGATTTAATTGGGCATTACGACAAAGTACATAGACCACTATCCAGATGCATCTATGCCTAAAAAGTCCACCTTCGGTTATCATCCGAACCCCCTCCAGTATTAAGTTGCTAACAACAGACAATTGCATTAAGTATTGCGCGTAATGTAATCAGTGACTACATCCTTGAACATAGCACCAATATTTTATCCCTAGTGGCAACAGCACATCCATAATCTTAGAGGTTTCTGTCACTCCCCCAGATTCACGGAGACATGAACCCACTATCGAGCATAAATACTCCTCTTGGAGTTACAAGCATCTACTTGGCCAGAGCATCTACTAGTAACGGAGAGCATGCAAGATCATAAACAACACATAGACATAAATTGATAATCAACATAACAAGTATTCTCTATTCATCGGATCCCAACAAACGCAACATATAGAATTACAGATAGATGATCTTGATCATGTTCCGCAGCTCACAAGACCCGACAATTAAGCACAATGGGGAGAAGACAACCATCTAGCTACTGCTATGGACCCATAGTCCAGGGGTAGACTACTCACTCATCACTCCGGAGGCGACCATGGCGGCGTAGAGTCCTCCGGAGATGATTCCCCTCTCCGGCGGCCGAGGCGATCTCCCGAATCCCCCGAGATGGGATTGGCGCGCGGCTCTGGAAGGTTTTCCATATCGTGGCTCTCAGACCGGGGTTTCGCGACGGAGGCTTTAAGCAGGCTAAGGGCAGGTCAGGGCCACACGAGGGCCCACCACCATAGGTCGGCGCGGCCAAGGGCCAGCGCGCCGCCCTAGGGTTTGGCCGCCTCGTGGCCCCACTTCGTCTCCTCTTCGGTCTTCCGGAAGCTTCGTGGCAAAATAGGACCCGGGCGTTGATTTCGTCCAATTCCGAATATTTCGTTACTAGGATTTTTGAAACCAAAAACAGCAGAAAACAGCAACTGGCACGTCGGCATCTTGTTAATAGGTTTGTTCCAGAAAATGCACGAATATGACATAAAGTGTGCATAAAACATGTAGATAACATCAATAATGTGGCATGGAACACAAGAAATTATCGATACATCGGAGACGTATCAGCATCCCCAAGCTTAGTTCTGCTCGTCCCGAGCAGGTAAAACGATAACAAAGATAATTTCTGGAGTGACATGCCATCATAACCTTGATCATACTATTTGTAAAGCATATGTAGTGAATGCAGCGATCAAAACAATGTATATGACATGAGTAAACAACTGAATCATATAGCAAAGACTTTTCATGAATAGTACTTCAAGACAAGCATCAATAAGTCTTGCATAAACTCATAAAGCAATAAATCAAAGTAAAGGTATTGAAGCAACACAAAGGAAGATTAAGTTTCAGCGGTTGCTTTCAACTTGTAACATGTATATCTCATGGATATTGTCAACATAGAGTAATATAATAAGTGCAATATGCAAGTATGTAGGAATCAATGCAGTTCACACAAGTGTTTGCTTCTTGAGGTGGAGAGAAATAGGTGAACTGACTCAACATAAAAGTAAAAGAATGGTCCTCCATAGAGGAAAAGCATCGATTGCTATATTTGTGCTAGAGCTTTGATTTTGAAAACAAGAAACAATTTTGTCAACGGTAATAAAGCATATGTATCATGTAAATTATATCTTACAAGTTGCAAGCCTCATGCATAGTATACTAATAGTACCCGCACCTTGTCCTAATTAGCTTGGACTACCTGATCATCGCAATACACATGTTTTAACCAAGTGTCACAATGGGGTACCTCCATGCCGCCTGTACAAAGGTCTAAGGAGAAAGCTCGCATTTTGGATTTCTCGCTTTTGATTATTCTCAACTTAGACATCCATACCGGGACAACATGGACAACAGATAATGGACTCCTCTTTAATGCATAAGCATGTGGCAACAATTATTATTCTCATATGAGATTGAGGATATATGTCCAAAACTGAAACTTCCACCATGGATCATGGCTTTAGTTAGCGGCCCGATGTTCTTCTCTAACAATATGCATGCTTAACCATAAGGTGGTAGATCTCCCTTACTTCAGACAAGACGAACATGCATAGCAACTCACATGATATTCAACAAAGAATAGTTGATGGCGTCCCCAAGGAACATGGTTATCGCACAACAAGCAACTTAATAAGAGATAAAGTGCATAAGTACATATTCAATACCACAATAGTTTTTAAGCTATTTGTCCCATGAGCTATTTATTGCAAAGGTGAATGATGGAATTTTAAAGGTAACACTCAAGCAATTTACTTTGGAATGGCGGAGAAATACCATGTAGTAGGTAGGTATGGTGGACACAAATGGCATAGTGGTTGGCTCAAGGATTTTGGATGCATGAGAAGTAATCCCTCTCGATACAAGGTTTAGGCTAGCAAGGTTATTTGAAACAAACACAAGGATGAACCGGTGCAGCAAAACTCACATAAAAGACATATTGAAAACATTATAAGACTCTACACCGTCTTCCTTGTTGTTCAAACTCAATACTAGAAATTATCTAGACCTTAGAGAGACCAAATA
This sequence comes from Lolium multiflorum, assembly GCA_030979885.1. Classification (NCBI taxonomy): domain Eukaryota; kingdom Viridiplantae; phylum Streptophyta; class Magnoliopsida; order Poales; family Poaceae; genus Lolium; species Lolium multiflorum. The sequence continues at coordinate 115,766,317 of CM061751.1, read as the reverse complement.
TGCAAACCAAATTTTAGCATGCTCTATGTATTTCTTCATTAATGGGTGCAAAGCATATGATGCCAGAGCTTAAACATGAGCACAACAATTACCAAGTATCACATTATCCAAGACATTATAGCAATTTACTACATGTATCATTTTCCAATTCCAACCATATAACAATTTAACGAAGAAGAAACTTCGCCATGAATATTATGAGTAAAGCCTAAGGACATACTTGTCCATATGCTACAACGGAGCGTGTCTCTCTCCCACAAAGTGAATGCTAGGATCCATTTATTCAAGCAAAAACAAAAACAAAAACAAACCGACGCTCCAAGAAAAGCACATAAGATGTGATGGAATAAAAATATAGTTTCGGGAGGAACCTGATAATGTTGTCGATGAAGAAGGATGCCTTGGGCATCCCCAAGCTTAGACGCTTGAGTCTTAATATGCAGGGGTGAACCACCGGCATCCCCAAGCTTAGAGCTTTCACTCTCCTTGATCATGTTGCATCATACTCCTCTCTTGATCCTTGAAAACTTCCTCCACACCAAACTTAGAACAACTCATTAGAGGGTTAGTGGACAATAAAAATTAACATGTTCAGAGGTGACACAATCATTCTTAACACTTCTGGACATTGCACAAAGCTACTGGACATTAATGGATCAAAGAAATTCATCCAACATAGCAAAAGAGGCAATGCGAAATAAAAGGCAGAATCTGTCAAAACAGAACAGTTCGTATTGACGAATTTTATCAAGGCACCAGACTTGCTCAAATGAAAATGCTCAAATTTAATTAAAGTTGCGTACATATCTGAGGATCACTCACGTAAATTGGCATAATTTTCTGAGTTACCTACAGAGAAAGCAGCCCAGATTCGTGACAGCAAAGAAATCTGTTTCTGCGCAGTAATCCAAATCTAGTATAAACTTTACTATCAACGACTTTACTTGGCACAACAAAACACTAAACTAAGATAAGGAGAGGTTGCTACAGTAGTAAACAACTTCCAAGACACAAAATAAAACAAAGTACTGTAGTAAAAACATGGGTTGTCTCCCATAAGCGCTTTTCTTTAACGCCTTTCAGCTAGGCGCAGAAAGTGTGTATCAAGTATTATCAAAGGGTGGTGCATCTACAGCGGGGTGTGGAGTTTTCTCAACTATGCATTTTATCTTTTCTATGTGAGTTTCAGAGGCTCCCTTTTCATTAGTCTTGGGCTTGCTACTCTCATCAAACAAATCTTCGGAACAATCCAATCAAAATTCTTTTCTAGTGCCTCACACATTCCCAAGAGCTTGCAAGGTATTGATGTTTTAATATCCCCCTCATAATTAACTTCATTAGTGTACTTTTGTCTATCCTTTTCCATCTTCTCAAGGGTACTGGCAAAGTTGGTATAAGAGCCTAGCATATTATATTTAGTGAAGACTTTTCTAGCTTCTCTCGCTATTCCCCCAAATTCTTTAAGAAGGGTTTCTAATACAAAATCTTTCTTTTCTCCTTCTTCCATATCACTGAGTGTAAGAAACATATGTTGAATCACAGGATTAAGATTAACAAATCTAGCTTCTAATGCGTGTACTAAAGAAGCAACAGCAATTTCATAAGTAGGAGCAAGTTCTACCAAGTGTCTATCTTCAAAATCTTCAACCGTACTAATATGAGTGAAAAAATCTTCTATATTATCTTTCCCAAGGATAGACCCTCGGCCTACCGGTACATCTTTAAGAACAAACTTAGGAGGAAACATGATGAAATAAGTAAAGCAAATACAAGTAACTAATTTTTTTGTGTTTTTGATATAACAAACAAGATAGCAAATAAAGTAAAACTAGCAACTAATTTTTTTGTATTTTGATTTAGTGCTGCAAACAAAGTAGTAAATAAAATAAAGCAAGACAAAAACAAAGTAAAGAGATTGGGAAGTGGAGACTCCCCTTGCAGCGTGTCTTGATCTCCCGCAACGGCGCTGAAATTTGCTTGATGCGTGTGGTTGACACGTCCGGGAACCCCAAGAGGAAGGTGTGATGCGCATAGCAGCAAGTTTCCCTCAGCAAGAAACCAAGGTTTAATCGAACCAGTAGGAGTCAAGAAGCACGTTGAAGGTTGATGGCGGCGGGATGTAGTGCGGCGCAACACCGAGATTCCGCGCCAACGTGGAACCTGCACAACACAACCAAAGTACTTTGCCCCAACGAAACAGGGTAGTCAATCTCACCGGCTTGCTGTAACAAAGGATTAGATGTATAGTGTGGATGATGATTGTTTGCAGAAAACAGTAGAACAAGTATTGCAGTAGATTGTATTTCAGTATAGAGAATTGGACCGGGGTCCACAGTTCACTAGAGGTGTCTCTCCCATAAGATAAACAAAGATGTTGGGTGAACAAATTACAGTTGGGCAATTGACAAATAAAGAGGGCATGACCATGCACATACATATTATGATGAGTATAGTGAGATTTAATTGGGCATTACGACAAAGTACATAGACCGCTATCCAACATGCATCTATGCCTAAAAGTCCACCTTCAGGTTATCATCCGAACCTCCATATTAAGTTGCTAACAACAGACAATTGCATTAAGTATTGCGCGTAATGTAATCAGTGACTACATCCTTGAACATAGCACCAATATTTTATCCCTAGTGGCAACAAAACATCCATAATCTTAGAGGTTTCGTCACTCCCCCAGATTCACGGAGACATGAACCCACTATCGAGCATAAATACTCCTCTTGGAGTTACAAGCATCTACTTGGCCGAGCATCTACTAGTAACGAGAGCATGAAAGATCATAAACAACACATAGACATAAATTGATAATCAACATAACAAGTATTCTCTATTCATCGGATCCCAACAAACGCAACATATAGAATTACGATAGATGATCTTGATCATGTTCGGCAGCTCACAAGACCCGACAATTAAGCACAATGGGGAGAAGACAACCATCTAGCTACCGCTATGGACCCATAGTCCAGGGTAGACTACTCACTCATCACTCCGGAGGCGACCATGGCGGCGTAGAGAGTCCTCGGGAGATGATTCCCCTCTCCGGGCAGGTGCCGGAGGCGATCTCCTGAATCCCGAGATGGGATTGGCGGCGGCGTCTCGGAAGGTTTTCCGTATCGTGGCTCTCGGTCTGGGGGTTTCGCGACGGAGGCTTTAAGTAGGCGGAAGGGCAGGTCGGGGCCACACAAGGGCCCACACCACAGTCGGCGCGGCCAAGGGCCGTGCCGCGCCGCCTCTAGGGTTTGGCGCCGTGGCCCCACTTCATCTCCTCTTCGGTCTTTCGGAAGCTTCGTGGCAAAATAGGACCCCGGGCGTTGATTTCGTCCAATTCCGAGAATATTTCGTTACTAGGATTTCTGAAACCAAAAACAGCAAAAAGAATCGGCACTTCGGCATCTTGTTAATAGGTTAGTTCCAGAAAATACACAAATATGACATAAAGTGTGCATAAAACATGTAGATAACATCAATAATGTGGCATGGAACACAAGAAATTATCGATACATCGGAGACGTATCAGGCATCGCCGCTTGGCCCATGTCAACATGAGGACTTTGCAAAGTCTCCACAAGGGAAACCATATTGTGGTACTAAAGGACAATGTTTTTTTTGCCAAAGATCGTGTTTGTAGAGCTTGTGTTGAAGGTAAAATGCATGATTCTCCGCATCCAAGCAAGACCATCATCTCTTCCAAGAGAATATTGGAACTCCTTCATGTGGAAATTTTTGGTCCCACTACTCATGCAAGTCTTGGTGTGAAGAAACATTGTTTGGTTATTGTTGATGATTATTCAAGATATACTTGGGTTTTCTTTCTCAAGAAGAAGGATGAGACTCAACAAATCTTCATCGACTTTGCCACCGAGGTGCAACGTCAACACAACCTCACTATATTGGCAATAAGAAGTGACAACGGCTCCGAGTTCAAGAACTACACACTCAATGACTACCTTAGTGATGAGGGGATAAGACATCAATATTCCGCTGCATACACCCCTCAACAAAATGGTGTTGCAGAGAGGAAGAACCAGACTCTCATGGATATGGCAAGGTATATGTTATCAGAGTATAAATCTCGCTATGACTTTTGGGCCGAATCCATCTCCACCGCATGCCATTCCTCGAATCGGCTTTATCTCCGCAAGGGCTTGAACAAGACTCCTTATGAAATCCTCACCGGAAACAAGCCCAATATCTCCTACTTCCGAGTTTTTGGTTGTAAGTGTTTCTATAAAATCAAAGGAGTTCGTTTGTCTAAATTTGCACCTGAAGCTTTGGTGGGTATTTTTGTTGGTTACGGTGCCGAATATCACACTTATAGAGTCTTTGACAAAGTCTCGGCTATTGTCATTGAATCTTGTAGTGTGACATTCGAAGAAAATGATGGCTCCCAAGTGGGGCAAGTTGATGTTTGTGCAGATGATGAAATACCTCAAGACGCCATAGTAAGAATGGGGACGGGATTTCACCTCCCCATTGAGGGACACGGTGTGGCATCTCGGGAAGGACTATGCTCTACTCAAGTGGAGCCCTCATCCTCACAAGCTCAACAAGCTCCGGATCTTGTGGACAATGTTACACCAACCGAAGAACAAGCTCAAGACCCTCCCTCTCATGAGCAAGATCAAGGACAAGATCAACCTAATGAGATTGATGGAGAAGCACCAAGTGTTGAACAAGAACAACCCAATGATGATGGTGCAACCCCAAGTGATGTCCAAGATCAACCTCATGATAAAGAGCAAACTCAAGAAGTTGGGCAAGCTCAAATTGATGGTCAAGACGGGGATCAAAATAGTCAAGAAGACCAAGTGATGTCTCAAAGCTCTTTTGAAGACATTGAAGCCCGTCGCAAAATAAGAGTTGCAAGAACTTTGGAACTTCGAGGTCACACTATTGACAAAGTTGTTGGTGACTTGAGGAAGCAAATGACCACCCGGAGACAACTAGCCAACTTTAGTGATCATCAAGCTTATATCTCCATGGTGGAACCAAAGAAAGTCTTTGATGCACTTGAAGATCCGGATTGGTTGGATGCTATGCATGAAGAACTCAATAACTTCAAGCGCAACAAAGTATGGAGATTAGTAGAGAAGCCCAAAGATTGTCGCAATGTTATTGGCACAAAGTGGATATTCAAGAACAAGCAAGATGAACACGGTATTGTCATTCGAAACAAGGCAAGATTGGTGGCTCAAGGTTTCTATCAAGCGGAAGGAATTGACTTCAGTGAAACCTATGCTCTCGTGGCTCGCCTTGAGTCCATCTGTATCCTTCTTGGATATGCTTTCACACCATAACTTTAAATTGCAACAAATGGATGTTAAAAGTGCTTTTCTTAATGGACCTCTAAAAGAGTTGGTCTTTGTTAAGAAACCTCCCGGGTTCGAGGATCTCGAGTTCCCCAACCATGTCTATCAACTCGACAAGGAACTCTATGGCCTTAAGCAAGACCCACGTGCGTGGTATGAGCACCTTAAAGAGTTGTTACTATTCAACTCGGGCTAATCGACCCCACTCTTTTTACTAAGAGGGTTGATGGGGAGCTTTTCATTTTCCAAATATATGTTGATGATATTACCTTTGGCTCTACCAATAAAACTTTCAATGAAGAATTTTCAAAGCTTATGACCGACAAGTTTGAGATGTCCATGATGGGTGAATTGAGGTTCTTTCTTGGATTTGAGATCAAGCAATTGAGAGAAGGAACATTCATTTTCCAAGCCAAGTACATTCAAGACATGCTCAAGAGATTCAATATGAAGGACTTGAATGGTGCAAAGACTCCAATGGCAACCAATTGCCATCTTGCTCTTGATCCCGGTGGTAAGGACGTGGATCCAAAGGTATATCGCTCCATGATAGGCTCCTTGCTTTACCTTTGCGCATCTAGACCGGATATTGTGTTGAGTGTAGGTGTTTGTGCAAGGTATCAAGCCTCTCCTAAAGAAAGACACTTAGTGGCGGTCAAAAGAATCTTTAGATATTTGGTTCATTCCCCAAGACTTGGATTATGGTACCCAGAGGGTTATGGATTCTCACTTGTAGGCTATACGGACTCGGATTGGGCGGGAGATAAGGATGATAGAAATCAACCTCCGGGGCATGCCAATTTCTTGGTAGGTTCTTGCTGTGTTGGTCTTATAAGAAGCAAAATTGCATAGCTCTCTCTACCGCCGAATCCGAGTACGTAGCGGCCGCTAGTGGGTGCACACAATTCTTATGGATGAGGCAAACTTTAAAGGATTACGGTGTCACTTGTGACAAAGTGCCTCTTTTATGTGACAACCAAAGTGCCATCAAGATTGCATACAACCCCGTACAACACACAAGAATGAAGCATATTGAGATTCGCAATCACTTCATTCGAGATCATGTCTTCCGGGGTGATATTGAGATGTCATTCATTGGTACCCATGACCAACTTGCGGATATATTCACGAAGCCTCTTGATGAAGCAAGATTTTGTTACTTGATGAATGAGCTAAATATCATAGATTCAAGTAGCTTGGCTTGAAACTTTGCATACATACCTATTCCTCAACATCTATTTGGTTTAGGTGTGGGCAAGGAAATAGGGGAGTGCGGTTTAAATTATTGAGCTACCCCTCCCCCCTATAATGCCAACATTAAGAAATCATTCTCTTTATATCAATTGATTGATATGTGAGCTTCAATGATGAGTATTGGTTTTGGGCCCAAGATATATCTTCGCGGTGCCATACCATAACACTCATATATGGTGGCCTAGGCCACCGACCTCTTCTTGAGAAGAGTTGATGTTAGTTGGATCTTATTGAGTTGTTTTTAGTTGTCTTTCTTGTCCTTATGGGAATTGGCTCAATGTTTGGCTTTTTCTTGTTTGATCCTTGCAAAATTGAGTCCATAGTACCATACCTCTCTTTATAGTGTCTATCCTAAGCCATTCACTCACCTCTAAAAACTGTCTATCTCTTGCACAAGCTCATTTCAAAAATTGCATATCAAAACTCTTGTTTGTCAAAGTACAAATTATGTTAAAAAAAGGAAGTGTCTTTCTCAAAACCTCTATTTTTACAACAAAAACAGCCCAAGTTTTTTTAAAAACAAAAAAAAAAAAGGGGGGACGTGGCTGGCCGACCCGGGCCTGGCCAGGCCAGTAGTACCGCCGGGGCCTGGCCGGTACTACCGTCGGCCTCGGGCCGGTACTTCCACACGGGGTTGCTGGGGGTCAAGCCACTTCCTTCCAGCGCCCCCAACCATCACGACCGTGCCTCTCTCCCCTGATGCACATCTGGCTGCCGCCGCCGGCCCTCCAGCCAACCTCCGGCCAGATCGGCTTTGTGAGAGCCTTCCCCATCCTCACCTCCTCCATGGCCTCGGTATTGGCCTCTCTCCCCGAGTATTTTGTTCGTATTTTAGGTTCATACGTTTTTGGTTCTAGGTACTATATGCTCTAATTTTTGGCTAATATTGCACTAGAGCTTGTATCACTTGTTGATCTATGTCCCCTCTAGTATGTAGTACCCTAACCTCTAATGTTGGCAAATTTTTTATCATCATCATGCATTTTTTGTCAAGGACAATTTTTCATATAAATGAGCTTGTGCACTTATCCCACATGTCCCTCTACGCTGTTCTTCTAATTCACAGGTGCTAGTGGATTGGGTTCGACGAGACCACGGAAGAGAAGAGGGGTTCCGTCTGTTGAGGACGAGATTGTTGAACACGATGAAGTTTTGCCCCGTGCCAATACTACTCGTGGTGCTTATTTGGCCAATAAGAAGAAGGGAAAGAAAGCTATTGTGTCCTATGGCAACATACCTCTTCATGAGTACATGGCTCTTCGCTGCACTAACCCCTATGAGGGGCCACGGGCTTCTCGAGTCCGCAATCGTCACTTCTACACCGAAGTTCAAGAGCGGATATTCAATGAAGTCTATCCTCCCAAGGTAAAAGTGGTTGATCAATGGTATATCAACATTGAACATTTGAGGAAGGATGCATACTTTCATGAAGCACTCTGGATTTGCGAGGAGTTTGGTTTGCTTCCCATTATGTCTTTCCAATGCAACTATGATGCTTACCTTGTGACTCAGTTTTATGCCACGGTCTATTTTCATGATGATAAAGCTCGCTCCATTACTTGGATGACTCGTGATGAGGTACTCACTACCACTTGGAGCAACTTTGGACAGATTCTTGGTTATCCTATTCCAGAAAAATTGTGAGGACGACCGGTCTATTGGTTGGAGGTTTCACCAAGACTCTAATGCAAGAACCAAGGAAGTGATTGAGCCACTCTATATGCCTGGTAGATGCAAGCTTGGGTTCACTTCCGGTCTTCAACCCGTCTATGATATCATGCTTCACATCTACCGTGAGACCGTTGGCGTCAAAGTAGGTAACGTTGATGAGATTCACTCATTTGTCATTGACTTGATGCTTGAGACACACCTCCGGAGGGGCAAGGGTGTGCAGATGGATGTCATGGATTGCTTGTGGAACCAGATTTATCTGCGTATGGTGGAAAAGAGGTCTCCTTCATTTGCTCCCTTTATCATGAAGCTTATTTCTGAGGTGTGGCGTCAGAAATTTGATGGTGCAATTCTTGAACCAATTTCACCTCTTACCGAGCATCCTCGCAAGAACCTCCTTATCAAAGATCATGGGCTCCCAGCTTCTGCCACAACAGCACCTCCAACAGGTCCTTCAGTGCTCCCGCTCGCAATATTGATGGATTTACTGCTCATATGGGACTTGGGGAAAATCCCAACTCCATATATGACCTTCTGCTCGAGCCATCTTGGTACACCAAGCTCAAGATCAAGGTAAAGAAGACCTTCTGCCTCCAGCTGGATATTCAGGAGCGTATGTATGACTCCTATGTGGCCGAGAAGAAAGCTCGGCGCCGCCAGAAGAGCATCATGAGAAAGCTTGGTGTGGAAGTGTCTCCTCCAGGATCTGAAGAGAATATCCGAAGCCTGATACGTCTCAAATGTATCTATAATTTCTTATGTTCCATGCTAGTTTTATGACAATACTCACATGTTTTATATACACTTTATATCATTATTATGCATTTTCCGGCACTAACCTATTAACGAGATGCCGAAGCGCCAGTTCCTGTTTTCTGCTGTTTTTGGTTTCAAAATCCTACACAGAAATATTCTTAATTGACGAAACAAAAGCCCGGTCTTATCCACTGAGCCTTCCAGTAAGTCCGAAGAGGAAACGAAGAAGAGCCGAGGTGGCCCCACACCACCTGGCGGCGCGGCCAAGGAGGGGGCGCGCCCCCTAGGGTGTGGGCCCCTCGAGCCTCTCCCGACTCTGCCTCTTCGCCTATTTATTCTCTCCATCACGAAACCCTATTACCGAGAGCCACGATACGAGAAAAGTTCCAGAGACGCCGCCGCGGCCAATCCCATCTCGGGGATTCAGAGATCGCCTCCGGCACCGCCGGAGAGGGGAATCATCACCCGGAGGACTCTACATCACCATGATCGCCTCCGATGTGTGTGTAGTTCATCCTTGGACTATGGGTCGATAGCAGTAGCTAGATGGTTGTCTTCTCCTCTTGTGCTATCATGTTTAGATCTTGTGAGCTGCCTATCATGATCAAGATCATCTATTTGTAATGCTACATGTTGTGTTTGTTGGGATCCGATGAATACGGAATACTATGTCAAGTTGATTATTGATCTATCATATATGTGTTGTTTATGATATTGCATGCTCTCCGTTACTAGTAGAGGCTCTGGCCAAGTTGATACTTGTAACTCCAAGAGGGAGTATTTATGCTCGATAGTGGGTTCATGCCTCCATTGAATCTGGGACAGTGATAGGAAGTTCTAAGGTTATGGATGTGCTATTGCCACTAGGGATAAAACAATAATGCTTTGTCTAAGGATATTTGTATTGTTTACATTACGCACAATACTTAATGCAATTGTCTGTTGTTTGCAACTTAATACTGGAAGGGGTGTGGATGCTAACCCGAAGGTGGACTTTTTAGGCATAGATGCATGCTGGATAGCGGTCTATGTTCTTTGTCGTAATGCCCTAAGTAAATCTCATATTAGTCATCATGATATGTATGCATTGTTATGTCTCTATTTGTCAATTGCCCAACTGTAATTTGTTCACCCAACATGCTATTTCTTATTGAGAGACACCACTAGTGAACCGTGGACCCCGGTCCATTCTTTTACATCTGAATACAATCACTGCAATCATTGTTCTCTCTGTTGTTCTTTGCAAACAAACATCATTCTCCACACCATACGTTTAATCCTTTGTTTACAGCAAGCCGGTGAGATTGACAACCTCACTGTTAGTTGGGGCAAAGTATTTTGATTGTGTTGTGTAGGTTCCACGTTGGCGCCGGAATCCTTGGTGTTGCGCCGCACTACACTCCTTCACCAACAACCTTCACGTGGCCTTCATCTCCTACCGGTTCGATAACCTTGGTTTCTTAAACTTGCTGCTGTACGCATCACACCTTCCACTTGGGGTTCCCAACGAATGTGTGCTTCACGCGTCATCAAAGCCCCAGTGGATTTCTTCTCACAACCAGTGGTCTGATGGTGAAGACGGACCCTCCTACAGTGTCGACTCCGACATTGGCGGGGACTTCCTTTGAGTCTCACGGGACGATAGCATCGCTCTTCAACCTTTTTGGCATCTTGATGTCAAAGGGGGAGAAGAGTTCTATTAGGTTCGTACGGGATTTGCATGGGAAGTCACAAGCTTGCGATTTCTTTGACTCTTTATGCTTGTGACTTATGGCTATTAGTTGTTGTTGAAAGTGCATGGAACCCCCATGTGTGGTTTTGGTAATTAATGACAATCCCTATGGACTAATGTTTGCATTGAGTTATATTTGTAGGAGTTGTTCATAGGTAATGCTTGAACCATATGTTGGTTTCAAGATTGCAATAAGAAGCAAAATAAGAAGATCAAGTGTCAAGTATGTCTTGAAGATGAAGATGAAGTGGGCTCTCAAGGTTAACTTCAAGACATCAACGAAATGAAGTGCAAGTTCAAGATGAGCCAACGTGAAGAGATTATATGCTTGAAGCTTGCCATGAACAAATGAAGTGCAAGTTCAAGATGAGCCATCTCGAAGAGATCCTTTTCTTGAGTCTTGCCATCCAAATGAAGAAGATCAAGTATCAAGTATGTCTTGAAGATGAAGATGAAGTGAGCTCTAAAGATTAACTTCAAGACATCAACGAAATGAAGTGCAAGTTCAAGATGAGCCATCTCGAAGAGATCCTTTGCTTGCTTGAGTCTTGCCATCCATATGGTGATCATGGATATGTGAAGATGCGCCGAAGAAGAAGCTCTCCCATGATGGATTATGGGGGAGCAATCCATATGGTGATCATGGATATGTGAAGATGCGCCGAAGAAGAAGCTCTCCCATGGTGGATTATGGGGGAGCAATCCACAAGACTTCGTCAAGCAAGCACAATCAAGAAAGGAGGTCCATCTTGTTGAGGTCAAGATCGTCATCATCGAGCTCAAGTGGAATGTGCAAGTATAAGGTTTGCTCTTGATAGGGTTTCTTTCTCACCGATTTCATGATGTAGTTGGAGACCAGTTTATAGTTTAGTTGTCGTACTATCAAGAGGGCTCTCGAGTGAGTAACTCGATCATATCGTTCGGAGAGAGTTCAAACCTTTGCATCCTTGCATCATCTTTCTTGGTTGTTATTTGGATCTTATCCATGTGATGTTTAGAGCTTGTGCTTATTCTCATGACAAGCTCTAGTTCATCGAGAATGGTTTTTTGCACGGGCAACTTGTTGCATTTTCGAGGTTGGAGGTTTTACCGACATGTCTTTTTTAGATAGGTTAAACCTTTTATCATTTATTTCTGTCCTCCATTGTTGTACTATGATAGTTCCCTGCATGATCTTGTAGAGCTTGTTCCTAGCTTTAAAACAAGCCCAAGATCATCAAAATCGGAGTCCGGATGCTAAAGTTATGCCCGTTTGCTTTGATGTTTCGCGCTGGGGGGGGCGGATATTCCGGCCCAAGTTAGGGGATAATCCGACCCCCGGAAAATCCGGCCAAAATATCCGGCCCCCATCCAGGGGCACGTTTTTTCTGGTCCTTAGCCGTTTTTCGGGGGCCGGATTTTTGCAAATATCCGGCCCCTGATAATCTGGCCTGAGCATACCCAAACGGTTATATTTCGATGGGAGGGGTATTTAAGCACCCCTTCTTCCTCCTTGGGCTGCCAACTCTTCCCCCATTTGCTCTCCACCATTGTTGACCTTGAGAGCTTGCCATTTCCCTCTACTCCTCCTATGCTTCTTGAATCTTTTTGAGGGAAAAGGAAGAGGAGATATAGATCTACATTTTGACCAATCAAATCCCTCTCTTTGTGAGTAGAATCCACTAGATCTAGATCTTGGAGAAATTTGGTGTTCCTCCTCTTATTTGTTCTTCCTCTCTTATTCCCCCAATAGCTTTTGTAGCTTTGTTGGAATTTGAGAGAGAAGGACTTGAGCATCTTTGTGGTGTTCTTGCCATTGCATTTGGTGCATCGGTTTGAGTTCTCCACGGTGATTCGTGGAAGTGAAAGCAAGAAGGTTGTTACTCTTGGGTCTTTGGACCCTAGACAGCTTAGTGGTCTTTGTGGTCTTTGTGGTGTTCTTGGGGACTCCAATTAAGTTGTGGAGATTCTTCAAGGGCAAGGCCTTTGTGGCGATTTATTGGGGACTCCAATTAAGTTGTGGAGATTCTTCAAGGGAAAGGACTTTGTGGCAATTTATTGGGAGCCTCCAATTAAGTTGTGGAGATAGCCCCAAGCTTTGTGCGGGTTCGGTGACCTCCCTAAGGTTCCATAGTGGATCAAGGACATCCCTTTTGGTGGGAATTCTCGAGGAGAATACGGTGGTCCTCGTGCATTTGGAGTGACTTGTCCTCCACACCGCTCCAACGGAGAGTAGCACTCGAAATAGTGTGAACTTCGGGATACATCATTGTCTCCGTGTCATTTCGGTTATTCCTTTACCCGAGCTCGCACTTTACTTTGTGATAGCCATCGTGGTTGAAGTTATATATCTTGCTATCACCTAGTTGCTTATATTGCTTAGCATAAGTTGTTGGTGCACATAGGTGAACCATAGTATATAGGCTTTGGGCTTGACAAAGTAAACGCTAGTTTTATTCTGCATTTGTTAAGCCCATCTCGTAAAAGTTTTAAATCGCCTATTCACTCCCCTCTAGGCGACATATGTGTCCTTTCAGTTGTGCACTATCTTGTTATGTTTTATGGACCTTATCTATGTGTGTGAGACATATGGGTTATCTATTTATGTGTGAGACATTTGCTATCTATCTATCTATGGTAAAGACTAAGTGGACTACTTGTGGTATGATCTCTAAACTCAACACTTGTCTTTACTCACATATGCTTTCTGTCATCTCAAGTGCAAGTGATGAATTTGTTTGCTTACCCTTTACCCTTGCACTTGTTGGTTAATCTAAATTTCTAGAGAATATTGATCCTAGATGATGTGCTTCTTATTCAAATGCAATGTTAATTGGTTGCACATGTCTAGGGGAGCTTATATCCTTTTTTATATTTTTGCTCAATACTCAATTCTTATGCAAATCTTATGTTGTCATCAAGAAACCAAAAAGGGGGAGATTGAAAGAACATATCTCCTTAAGTGGTTTTGGTGTTGATGACAATAATTAAATTTGACTAATTATGTTGTATAAGAATTGAAGGATATAGCGATGATCTTTGTGCCCAAAAGTTGAAGAGCTTGAAGAGATTATTTAGGGAAATGAAATGTTATTCTTGTTTGGACATAGTTGGAAGAAAGAATGGAAGAGAGAAAATAAAGAAAAGAAGAAGAAAGAAGAGAAAGGAAGAAAATAAGAAGAAAAGAAGAGAAGAAAAGGAGAGGGGGAGCTGCCGCCGGAGGTGCGGGCGGTACCACCGGCCTCCCCATGACCGGAGGCTCCGGGCGGTACAGGAAAATGCACAAGTCTCTCAGTACGGAGGCAGGGTGTTGGGGACGCTCGACGGTACCGCGACCGGAGGCTCCGGCCTCCTCTCCCGGCTCGCCGCTCCAGCGCCCGCCTGGCCACCTGGCCACCTCCATCCCGCGTCGCGTCGACACCGGGCGGTAGTACTGGCCCAACCTGGCCGGTACTACCGGTCACCACCTCTCCAATGGCAATATCCCCTTCGGGGGTATAAATACCTCTTCTTCCCCAATGGTTCCTCTGGACGAATTTGCCCAAATCTGAAACCACCATTGCTGAGCTCAAATCGCCTAGATCTCTCTACTCCTCCACTTAAACTCCACCATATTTGAGGATTTGCTAGAGATGACCTAGATCTATTCTTCCACCAAAGGAATTTGTGTTTCATCAACATTCTTAGTGGATCTTTGTGAGGTGACCTCAAAGCTACTCTTCATGTAAAGCTTTGTGGTTACATCTTGGGAGCCTCCAATTTGGTTGTGGATGTGTGCCCCAATCTTTGTGTAAAGGTGCCGGTTGCGACCTCAAGGCAACCGCTTAGTGGAGCATGAGCTAGGCCTTTGTTGCATTGCTCATAGGACAACTGTGTAAGCCTTCATGGCGTTGGTTGGCCTTCGTGGCACCACACCTCTCCAAACGTAGACGTACTTCCCTTTACAAGGAAGGAACTACGAGAATCATATCATCGTCTCTCTGTGTGCTCCACCTCGGTTACCTCTATCCTCTCACCGCCTTTACTACTTGTATCTTGTATTGTTGCTTGTATCTTGTCATATAGTTGAGTTTACTTAGTTGCATATCTAGAGAATTTACCTTTGTGTCAAGCCTAATTTGAAAAATAATTAAAATTTGAGTTTACACCTATTCACCCCCTCTAGGTGTTTCATCAGTGACATTTCGTCATGTTGGTTGTGTTTGTAATAATTCAACACAAACACTAGCTCGCCGAGCAGAAACTTTCGGTAGTAGTTTCTTCCATCGATCTGTACTGGAATTTATCTAGGACAAACTCTGTATTGATGTCTTTTGATCAATAAAGTGCTGAACTCTCAAAAAAGAGTCAAAAGAGCAAGACTGGTACCGCCGAAGTGAAACCTGGTGAAACCAAGCAAAATAATCATGAAAGCACCAACTCGGTAACCGGTCACGGCTGTTTGTGATGCATAACACCTAGGGCAAGCTCACATCTTCGTTTCCTCTCTAAAGATATGCTAAAGAATAAGAGGGGAACTTTTTCGGTAAACAAAATCTCAAATTCGAAAGTCATACCCTAGGCCGTGTGGGTTGGGTCCCTTAAAAAGACATGGGACATCAGAGTAATATTCCATTTTCAGAATCCCAATGTCTCATGGTGCACATAGGCTGAAAGTTTCACTCAAGTCGGTAATTCCGAAACGGAACACAAACAGCTGGAGGAATATTGACATACTTGATGACGCGTAAAGCACACGCCCGTTGGGAACCCCAAGAGGAAGGTGTGATGCGTGCAGTGGCAAGTTTTCCCTCAGTAAGAAACCAAGGTTATCGAACCAAAGAGGGAGTCAAGGAGCACGGAAGGTTGTTGGTGACGGAGTGTAGTGCGCGCAAGACCGAGGATTTCGACGCCAACGTGGAACCTGCACAACACAATCCAAATAATTTTCCCCAACTTAATGCTGAGGTTGTCAATCTCACCTGCTTGTAAACAAAGGATTAATTGTATAGTGTGGAAAATGATGCTTGCGAAGAACAAAGAAAGAACAAGTATTGCAGGAGATTGTATTCGATGTAAAAGAATGGACTGGGTCCACAGTTCACTAGTGGTGTCTCTCCAATAAGATAAATAGCATGTTGGGTGAACAACAGTTGGGTAATTGACAAATAAAGAGGGCATGACAAATGCACATACATATCATGATGAGTAGTGTGAAATTCAATTGGGCATTACGACAAAGTACATAGACCGCTATCCATCATGCATCTATGCCTAAAAAGTCCACCTTCAGGTTAGCATCCGCACCCCTTCCAGTATTAAGTTGCAAACAACAGATAATTGCATTAAGTATGGTGTGTAATGAAATCAACACAAATATCCTTAGACAAAGCATTGATGTTTTATCCCTAGTGGCAACAAAGACATCCACAACCTTAGAACTTTCTCTCACTGTCCCAGATTAAATGTAGGCATGAACCCACTATCGAGCATAAATACTCCCTCTTGGAGTTAAAAGTATCAACTTGGCCAGAGCCTCTACTAGCAACGGAGAGCATGCAAGATCATAAACAACACATATATGATAGATTGATAATCAACATAACATAGTATTCCATATTCATCGCATCCCAACAAACGCAACATGTAGCATTACAAATAGATGATCTTGATCATGTTAGGCAGCTCACAAGATCTAACATGATGGCACAATGAGGAGAAGACAACCATCTAGCTACTGCTATGGACCCATAGTCCAGGGGTGAACTACTCACACATCAATCCGGAGGCGATCATGGTGATGAAGAGTCCTCCGGGAGATGATTCCTCCGGCAGGTGCCGAAGGCGATCTCCTGAATCCCCGAGATGGGATTGGCGGCGCGGCGTCTCTCGGAAGGTTTTCCGTATCGTGGCTCTCGATACTGGGGTATTCGCGACGAAGGATTTAAGTAGGCGGAAGGGTAGGTTTAGAGGCGGCGCGAGGGCCCCACACGCCAGGGCGGCGCGACCCCACTCTTGGCCGCGCGGCCCTCTTGTGCCGGCGCCTCGTCGCCCCACTTCGTAATCCTTTCGTTCTTCTAGAAGCTTTGTGGAAAAATAAGACCCTGGGCGTTGATTTCGTCCAATTCTGAGAATATTTCCTTTGTAGGATTTCTGAAAACCAAAACAGCAGAAAACAACAATCGGCTCTTCACATCTTGTCAATAATAGGTTAGTGCCGGAAAAATGCATAAATATGACATAAAGTGTGTATAAAATATGTGAGTATCATCATAAAAGTAGCATGGAACATAAGAAATTATAGATACGTTTGAGACGTATCAAGCATCCCAGTTCCTACTCCCTCGGAGGTAAACGATAACAAAGATAATTTCTGAAGGGACATGCTATCATAATCTTGATTAATACTATTGTAAAGCATATGTAATGAATGCGGCGATTCGAAGCAATGGTAAAGATAATGGTTAAACAACTGAACCATATAACAAAGACTTTTCATGAATAGTACTTTCAAGACAAGCATCAATAATACTTGCATAGGAGTTAACTCATAAAGCAATAGATTCTTAGTAGAAAGTTTTGAAACAACACAAAGGAAGATATAAGTTTCAGCGGTTGCTTTCAACTTTAACATGTTTATCTCATGGATAATTGTCAACACAAAGTAATATGATGAATGCAAATAAGCAAGTATGTAAGAATCAATGCACAGTTAACACAAGTGTTTGCTTCTAAGATAGAAAGAAGTAGGTAAACTGACTCAACATAAAAGTAAAAGAATGGCCCTTCGAAGGGAAGCATGGATTGCTATATTTGTGCTAGAGCTTTTATTTTGAAAACAAGAAACAATTTTGTCAACGGTAGTAATAAAGCATATGTATTATGTATAAGATATCGTATAAGTTGCAAGCCTCATGCATAGATTACCAATAGAGCCCGCACCTTGTCCTAATTAGCTTGGATTTACATGGATTATCATTGCATAACATATGTTTTAACCAAGTGTCACAAAGGGGTACCTCTATGCCGCCTGTACAAATGTCGTCGTGGTGAACGAGCAGATGCCATAGGATGGCTTAGATTGGGGCCGAATGGACGCAAGAGGATTCGGGGGAGGGTTTGCGATCAGGTGGGAAGAGATTCCGGATGGTTTCCTCAAGAACTTGGCCAAGGCCAGAGGTTGAAGAAGAAAGACACAAGGAAGAACTCCCTCTAGATCACCATTTTCATTGATTCACAAGCTACAGGCTCTGCCTTCCTACACACGCGCGTACCTACTTGCTTGCCCGTGAAGAAGGGCTGCCCCCTCTCCTTATATAGGGGAGAGGGTGGCTTACACTGCAAGAAACCCTAATGGCATCTTTGACTGGACAAACTACTTTACAGAGCTACTGTACAAAGCTACTTTAATCATAGATGACACCGGGGCCTTCTTTTATCAGGGCTGCTGATGTCCTCCGGCTTCTTTGGACGTCACCTCTCTCTTTGGCGCCAGGGCTCTGAATAAAGTTACTTTGCTTGGCTCATCCTTGTCTTCTTGCTCTGAAGAGAATCTTTGACCAGACCTGCCGACAGGCTCTCCTTTCCGGTATCTTCTATACCGGGTTCCGGCATACCCCTCTGGGGATACCGGCTTAGCCTTGCTCTCCCGGATTCCTACTAGGCTTCCGGTAAGAACATTAAACCGGTATCTTGATGGCTCAAACCATCCGGTTTGGCATGCCTTTGGCATACCGGGGGTTATCCCCCCAACATTAGTCCCCGAAGCTGGTATAGTCTGGAGGATTCTATCCTACGGACCATGCCAGGTTTTCATCTTTTTAAGATACCGGTTTAGTCACTCATCCTTTGAGCTTGGTTCCGGCACCTTTACCCTTGTTCCTTTTCTTCTCTTCGCAAGGCTTGTTCCGGCACCTCTTTTCTCCGGCACCTTGTGTCTTTACTCCTTCCTCGGCGAAGTCGAGAATATATCGGGTCCCGCGCGTCGTTGACATGCGCATCTGAATCGACGCACTGTCCGTCACATCGTTTCGACTCTCACGCACGCATTTAACGCACCGCAGCGGATCCCACTACTTTTTCGGGATCCCGCGCTCCGTGTGGCCTCCGCTTTCGCGCGTGTATTCCTCCGCCACGTGGTGGCCCAAGGCGCGAACCGTCGCGGGCCGTGAGGCGAACCGCCGCGGCCCAGCGGTTCCATGCCCACTTTCTCTCTCTCTTATATAAACGCAACTGCTCGTTCTCTTCATCTTCTTCGCATTCTTCTCTTCGCGCACAGAGCTCCACGCCTTTGCGCTCTCCGCCGCTCCGTCCGCCGTCGCCCGTTCGAGCTTTGGTGCTCCGGCGAACCACGCGTGCCGCCGTCGGACTTCGCTGTGCGGGAGATCTTCGGCAGCAACTTCGCGTCTGCCGCATTTGTGCTTCTTCGCGAGCTTCTCCGCCTCGCCGTCGACGGTGCTCGCCGGCGGCTGTAGACCCGCTTCTCCGCCAGCAAACTCTCTCCCCAGCGACCGCGCCGCTCAAGGTTGGTATTAATTTCTCTTTACTCGCCGTTCGCTTGCTTTCCAGATCTTGAGCCTTTGGTGTTCTTATTTGCTCCTTTTTCTTTGGTTTTCCTCTTTCTCGTAGATCTTCACGCGGGGTTCGAGTCTGGGATTTCTGTTTCTCCACCTACCCTCGCGATGTCCGACGAGGAATCTTCCTCCGCATCATCTTCTTCCCTTTCTCTTAAGCGCCGTAGGCCTTCTCCCGGTGAATCTACAGCGTCAGATCCAATGGAAACCGATTCCGGCAACCAGCAGGAATCCGGTAACCCCCAAGAGTCCGGCGGCAACCTAGAATCCGGTAGCTTTAGCCAAGCTTCCGGTAGCCAAGAGGCCAGCAGCTCCGACCAATCCTCTAGCAGCTCCAGCCAATCTTCCGGCGAGGAGCCTTCCCCACCCACTCGCGGAGCTTGGATGGGCTCCAACGTTACTGAGTTCGAGATTGATTGGTTGTACCGGTCTCGAAGGATTCCGGAAGGAGTTTCCTGTCGGATTCCGGATGACGAGATCGAACCGGATCCGGAAGACGACGAGTTTGTTGTTTTTCTTGCTCACTTTGAGCGTGGCTTCGGCCTTCCTGCCTCTACTTTTTTCCGGGAGTTCCTAGATTTCTATGATCTCCAACCTCACCACCTTCCTGGCAACGCCCTTTTCTATCTTTCTTGTTATGCCACCTTCATGGAGGCCTACATCGGCATTCGTCCCACTTGTGAGACGTTCGCCCGTTTCTTCAACCTGCGGATCAACTCCGTCCAGGGCAAGGAAATCCCTAAGCCCAAGCCGCCCGTGCAGTGCGGCTCCTGCATCGTCGGCTCCCGCCAAGGGAGCACCTTTCTTAAGTTTACCGGCCTCGAGTCTTGCCGCACCTGGCAAGGAACTTTCTTTTATGTGAAGAACACCGGCCGCGCTGATCGCATCAATCTTCCTCCATATCGAGCGGGGCCCCCCAGTAGAACCAACTGGAGCTACAACCCAAGGACGGAACACGCCGAAACCAACCGGGTAGTGCGCTTCTTGGCCTCTTTGAAGAAGGAGACCAACATCTGTTCTGACGATGTCATCCGGACTTTCATATCGCGCCGGGTGCTTCCTCTTAAGCGCCGCGCACATAGGATGAGCGAGATGTATGGCCCAGGCGATCCTACCAAGATCACAGGCCGTGCTCTCAGCAAGAAAGACGTTGTTCTCAAGGCTAAGCAGATTTGTCAAACTGCTATGCCTTTTACTTGGGAATGGGGCCTCCTTCCCCTCAGTTCCTCTAACCGTCCGACCCAAGAAGTAAGAGATTGTGCAACTTGGGGTTGTCTTTGCCGGTAAGTTTCGCTTTTGCTAACCTTCTTTTTTACCTTGTTTCAGTGCCGTGGACCGCTTCCCCTCTATCCAGCAGAGCCGCGAGGACCTCTCCGGAAGCGTGCCTTTGACTCCTTCGACCCGGATCCCTACATCTTTTGGAAGGATCTGAAGATGGGGAAGACTCCGGCTGCGCGCCTTGGCCGGGACCCGCCGGAGCCCACCGGAAACCCCGAGGACCTGGTTGTGCTTGAGGTACTTTCTTTTCCGGCTTCCTACACTTTGCCATCATTGCTTTCTTGCGAATTGCTTCTTAGCCACATCTAACTTTCAGATCCACGAGCGTGTGCCGCCGCTGCGCGCTGAGGCCGGCACCGAATTTATGGACAAACTTACGGCCCCGGGCCAGAAGAATAAGCAACCGGCATTCATACGGCCGGCTCCAACATGCTCCTCCTCTCCAAGCGCTCCGGACGGAGCCCTTTGGGGAGAAAGAAGTGGGCGTGCGCCGCTACGGGCGCAAAGCGATGCCAACCGCTTCCGGGTAATTTCATTTTCCGGCTTGCCTCCTTTTTTGCTAAGTTCTTTTTCCGGTTGCTTCTTCTCAACCACTTGTCTTTTTTCTTTTTCTCTGCGCTCAAGCTTGGCCCAAGGCCATCGGCTCTGAGGGATCCGCAAGGACCTCAACCCCTCCTCAGCCAAGCCCGGCACCATCTGGTGCCGCAACACCCGCCTCCCTTTCGGGGCACCCGGGGCGGCGGCCCCTTCACCGTCGATCACCGCACGGAGGAGGATCTTCCTCCTCCCGAACACCAAGACACCGGCGCCGCAACATCGGCGCCGAAAAGAAGAAGCTGCCGGCGGGGCGGAGCCTTGCTCCTCCCGTCCTCGAAAGACAACTTCCGCGCCGGGATCTTCCGCGCCGGAAGGCTCCAACACGGGTGACGCTCCTAGCGCTCCCCCTTCTCCTCGCACCATCCTCATGCCTCCGCCCGAGGCTCCTCGCGCCCAGCCCTCCAAGGCCGCTCCTGGCGCGCCGCCGGCCAAGACTTCCGGGGCCTCTTCTACCGCGCCGCCGCCCAAGCCCTCCAAGCTCATCAAGGGGAAGGCGACGGCCTCCAGCGCCCCTTCGGGCGGCCAGCAGCCCTTGGTGCTGCACGTCTCCAAGGCTGCCAAAAGCGCCAGCATGAAGGCCACCGGCCTCCTCGGCCGCATTACGGAGTTCCAGCGCCAAGGCCGGGACCTGGGGCACCTCCTGCCGTATGCCCAAAAGTGGAACGCCGCGGACATCACTCCGGCGACCCGCGGCATGGGCAAAGATCGGCTGCCGGCACCTGATCCTGTCGGGGATCGGTGTTCTGAGGAGCACTTCATGCGGCTCCGGGCTGCCGTAAAAGAGCTTGACAGCGCGTGGTACGATTCCACGAACAATCTGACGGTATGTTCTATTAACTTTCAACCTTTGCCGGTTTCTTTGTTTCCGGTTCTGCTTTATCTTTTCCTTAGTTTCATGCCGGTTTCTCTCTTGTCTATCTTCCCAGTCCCCGAGTTTTGTGGTGAGAGCGCAGCTCTTAGCGCAAAACTTAACTTAAGTTTTTAGCGTGAAACCGGCACTGCCAGTCCCCGAGTTTCGGGTTAAACATCTTCTCCTTAACACATAATTTACTTTAGAAACGCGCAAAACCGGCACTGCCAGTCCCCGAGTTTCGGGTTAAGAACTTTGTTCTTAGCGCAAAACTTTATCTTAAAAACGCGCAAAACCGGCACTGCCAGTCCCCGAGTTTCGAGTTAAGAACTTTGTTCTTAGCGCAAAACTTAACTCATTTCTTCTTTTTCTTGAACAGGTCACCGCTGACACTCGGAAGGCCCTCTTCGAGGAGCTTTTATGGGAGCACCGGGAGCTCGCTGAGGCACACGACAAGTGCCAAGGTGAGTTTTTTATTCTACCGGCATCTTTGCTACCGGAAACCTTTTTTCCTTGTGACACTTACAATTTCTGTTCAACAGTGATCCCGGAAGCTTCCATCGATGCTCTCAAGGAGCAGCTCGCCACGGCCCAACGTACTATTTTTTCCTTTCTCCTTTGAACTTGGTTTCTTTTCAGTTTTACTAGTGTAACCTTGCTAACACTCATTTTTCCGGTTACAGGGGAGAAGGATGAGCTCAGCCGGCAGCACCAGGAGGAGCTGAACGCCCTCAAGACCAGCTACCAGGAGCTCAAGTCTCAGCTGATTCAGCTGGGGCTCGATCACGCCAAGGCCCTCAAAGCCGCTGAAGTGAGCGCAGCGGCCAAGTTGGACGAGGCTCTGGAGGATGCTTCCAATGCCACTGTGGTGTTGCGGGCAGAGCTGGAGGAGATGGCCAAGGCCCGGAAGGGCGCCGAGGAGAAGGCCGCGCGGCTGGAGGAGGAGCGTAAAGAGTGCGATCAGCTGATCCTGCAGACCGATACACTTGCCCTCCGTAAGTTGTTTTCTTTTACATTTTGACTACTGCATACGAGCCTTTTTTCTTTCTACCCCATTCTCTTTCCGTTATCTTTCCGTCCGGTCTCTCTTCTTCCGGATTCTTTTTTCTTCCAGTCTCTTTTTCTTCCGGTCTCTTTTTCTTCCGGTCTCTTTTCCTTAAGCTTTTTCTTTCTTTGCACAGGCCTCTTTCCGGACTCGCAGAGGTATGCCGTCAAGAAGGTCGACGCGCAGCGCAAGGACAAAGGCCAAGCGGATCTTACCGTGCCATGGACGCCCAAGGACCATCTGGTCGCGCTTAACGCGCGGGTGTCCCATATGCGCTGCATAGACCGCAATCTCTCGGACATCCCTGATGTAGCTACCCAGCTATACAGGACTTTATGGCCTGGCGAGGAGGTGCCGGACACCTTCTCCCTTATCACCGACCGTCTGAAAGGTGCCGGCAGGAGGATCCGGAGTGGCAGTGTTCTCGCCCGCGCTGGAGCGGATCTTCGCCTCTCGCGTCGCCTGCTCCTGGTACCCGGAGCTCAATCTGGACGCCCTTACCGGCGTGCGCGAAGGCGCAGAAACGGATCTGGACCCGATCCTCTCCGCCAAGCGGCAGGATCGCGCGTACCGCATCGCGGAGTATGCCGACATGCGCACCTTCATCCCTCCCCCTCCTGGCGTCACGGATTATCTCGACGAGGAGGAGGGTGAAGCCGAAGAAGAGGTCCTGGGCGATGCTGGTGCCGGCGATGCTCCTCCGGAAGCCCCTGCTGCATGATGATTTCCTTTGAAGTGTTTGCTCATTATATCTGTTGGTCCTGTTGCTTTAAGACAATATCTGTTAAATTCTGCCCCGGAATGCCGGGGTCTATGATGTAAAACTTTAAGTTTGCCTGTGGTTGTGCTACAACATTTCCTGCCGGTAGGTTATACCGGTAGCTAAGTATTTATGAGTTTGCCTTAGCATAATTTGCTTTTGGTTTTGATTTTATCCTGCACTGCAAAGATTTCTCAATTGCTTCCGCATCCAATTTGATGCATACTTGGTTCTTTTGCCTTGGCTCTGCCTGCCTTCTCTGGGCGTTCTTTGGCGTATGAGCACAAGGTTCTTTCACCAAACAAGCATCTTCTTGAACTTAGAAATAACTTTGAAATTTTGCAAAAAACCGGTTCAACCGGGGTTAGTTAACCTTTCCGGATTGTTCTTTCCTGCTCTCCTTTTCGTACCATGTGCTTATCTCCTACCGGTTTATCTTGCTTGCCATGAAGCCGGTTTGCGGACAGCAGCAGAGTCGAAGACTCCGGTAGGATTTAGCACACTACTAAACCGGAAAGAAAAACATTCAATAAGCAACCGGTAAACTGAAAAAATAAACAAGTTACATGCAACTTAAGTTGGGGTAGTCCCCGAGATTCATTCAAGGTTCCGGCATCTTTTATTCATAGCATATAAGGTACAAAAAGAACTTCTTACACCACCACTTCAAGAGTAGAAAGGACGCAGTGAGCTACGCCCCTGACGCCAGCTCTCCTGGACCTGTCCGCCTTTCCTTTCTTCCATTCCCGTGCATCTATCAAGTAGTATGCATCATTGTGAAGCACCTTGCTTACAATGAAGGGACTTCCAACAAAGAAAAGCTATGTCGCCCTTCTCAAAGCGCCGCACTGTAAGTACAAGATCTCCTTCCCGGAAAACTCTTGGGTTAACCTTCCTATATGATAGCGTCTAGGTTTTGGCTGGTAAATGGCTGTTCTGCCAAAGCCAGCCTTCTTGCTTCTTCTAGCAAGTCCACATCGTTTCTCCGGCCTCTGACCTCTTGCTCGGTATAGAGCTGTACCCTTGGTGAATCATGAATGATATCGGTTGGTATCACCGCTTCTGCTCCATAAACCATGAAGAAGGGAGTGTATCCGGTAGACCGGTTTGGAGTTGTTCTTATACTCCACAACACTGATGGTAGCTCATCGAGCCAACATCCCGGTGACTTTTCCACCGCATCAATGAGTCTAGGCTTGATACCGGAAAGCACCAAGGCATTCATTCTTTCTACTTGGCCATTGCCCTGTGGATGTGCCACTGAGCACAAATCCAACCGGATGTTCTTTTCTTCACAGAACCTTTTGAACTCACCTTGAGCAAAGTTGGTTCCGTTATCAGTGATGATGCTGTGCGGGTATCCATACCGCAAAATGACATCTTTCAAGAATTTCACAGCTGTATGCCCATCACACTTTGCGATAGGTTTTACTTCCAGCCACTTGGTGAACTTATCCACCATGACCAAGATGTGAGTCATGCTGCTTCTTGCAGTTTTGAATGGTCCAACCATGTCAAGGCACCAAACAGCGAATGGCCATGTTAGCGGTATTGTCTTTAAACCTGATGCTGGGGTATGGTTTTGCTTGGCGTACCTCTGCACCCGTTGCATTTTCTTACCAAATCCTCGGCGTCCTCCAAAGCAGTGGGCCAATAGAACCCATGCCGAATACCTTGCTACTAGCGCCCTGATGAAGCATGATGCCCACATTCTCCTTGGTGAATCTCCCAAGCATTTCTTTTCCTTCCTCTGGTTCCACACATCTTTGAAGGACACCGGTAACGCTTCTGTTGTACACCTCACCATTGATGAATGTGTAAGCTTTGGACCTTCTTTGTAATCTCCTTGATTCATTTTCACAAATTTTCACAAGGTGCCGCCGATCAGAATTTCAATAGGTTTAACTCACGATGGTATTTCTAACCAAAACACCTAAGGTATCTATCTCCATGCTATCTACCAGCATCGTTTCTTCCGGTATGGGTACAGCAGTCCCCGAGCCTACGTTGGGCCCCTGAGACCACGGAGCAGGGCCCCTGCTCCCTTCATCGATATCCATGGTACTACGTGCGGACTTCGTACAAAAATTGATTCTCGATCTGGTTATTTGATCGATGGCACTCTTAGGTGAGCCAAAGCTATTCCGGGAGGGATTTCTTGCCTAGATGAGCCCAGCTTGGACAAAGCATCCGCGGCCTCATTTTCTGCTCGCGGCACATGGTGAAACTCACACCCTTCGAAGAACCCGGCAATCTTTTGTACGTGAAACCGGTACGAGGCCATGTTGGCATCTTTTGCATCCCAATCTCCGGAACACTGCTGTACCACAAGGTCTGAATCTCCATAGCAAATGATCCGGTGTGCACCGATTTCTTTTGCGACCTTAAGCCCATGGATCAAAGCTTCATATTCAGCGACATTGTTTGATGCCCTGAAATGCACTTGTAAAACATACCGGAGGTGATCTCCTTTTGGGGAAGTGAGCACCACACCGGCACCTAGACCTTCCTTGAGCTTGGATCCATCAAAGTGCATCTTCCAATATTCTATCCTCTGATCTGGCGGCTTGTACTGCATCTCCGCCCAATCAACAAGGAAATCAGCCAAAGCCTGTGATTTTATGGCATCTCTTCTCTCCGCTGGTACATATGGTGATATCTGGATTGCCCATTTCGCAATCCGGCCGCTGGCGTCTTTGTTGCATGTCTGAAATTGGTGCTTCGCTCACCACTTTCATGGGGTGCTCCTCAAAGTAGTGCTTGATCGTGGCGGCCATGCACACGCCATAAGTCATTTTCTCGGAAGTGAGGGTAGTTGACGAGAGGGAAAGCACTCGCTTCAAGTAGTATAACGCTCCGGACGGTTTTTTCTCTTCCTCTTCTCTTTCAACTACAACCACTACACTCACAACCCGGTTTGTTGCTGCTATGTATAACAGCATAGGCTCTCTTTCTAGAGGTGAAGCCAGCAACTTGGTTACCTCTTCTCCTATGATCTTTCTTCTGTCTTCAGCGAACCGGCGCAGTGGTTGCCGCACCGGCTTGGCATCTTTCCTAACGTTCAAGGAGTGCCAGCTCCCTCGGAACACCTACCAAATCATCAGCCACTGAAAAGAGTATTCGATTCTCACTTGAGGAAGCCGACGAGCGCGCCTTCCTATAAGCTGTCAAGGCCTAAGACCGATACGAACTAAGGCGCTCTGGTAAGTCGATCCAAGACAACGTTCTTTGTTTCATTGGTTGGCTTGAATGCCGGTGTGCCCATGTTTTGGCTCATTGCCGCTAAGCTCATTTGCGAGGATTGAGCCAGCGCAACAGCTGTCTGCATTCTTTTCTTTTCCTCCGCGATCACTAGCGATTCCGCTAGGTTTGATCGCAGATGCAGTTTCCAGTGAGATCTTATAGTTTCCCACCACAGTCAATGGCCCACGAGGTGCCGGCATCTTCATCTTGAGGTAAGCCGTATGAGTGGTGGCCATGAAGGCTGCCAATGCCGGTCTCCCCAGCAATGCATGGTAGGGGCTGTCTAGATCCACCACCTCAAACTCCAGATTTTCCACCCGGCAATTGTCACGTCCTCCAAATGCCACGTCCACCCGAACTTTTCCTATCGGGGCACAAGACAAGCCAGGAACAATCCCGTGGAATGTGGTGCGCGTTGGCTGAAGCATGTTTTCTGTTATGCCCAACGTACGCATGGTGCTTGTACATGATGTTGATGCTACTGCCATTGTCTATCAGCACCTTGCTGAATTTCACTCGAGTTTGCGGCCCTTTCATGATCGGGTCCACAACAAGAGCATATCCACCCGGATTAGGCATGATCTTTGGGTGATCCTTGGATGACCAGGTAATTTCCTGATTGGACCACATCATGTACTTGGGAACTGCTGGCATCACAGCGTTGACCTCCATGGAGCGCCGGTGTACACTTTGCCGGTCTGTTGGCTCAGTGACAAAGACAACACAGCACAGGCGCGGATCTTCGTAAACATTCCGGCCTAAAGGTGCCGGCGGAGGTGGCTGGTTATCATTTTGCTCCACCCGTGCTAACTTGTCGGGCATCGCTGTCGGCTTGGCCGCAGACCAGAAGGCAGCTGTTCCCAGAAGCGGTGTGCGGTGGCGGTAGTCGTTGTTAAGCCGGCCAAGATGTCTTGCGTGTCACAAGATCTTTCACTGCCTTTTGCATCAAGTACTTGTCCAGCACAACTCTTTGTCAAATGGTTTGACTGGATGTGCCGATTCGTGTGCCAACGGCAAGGCTGATCCATGGCGCTTCCATGGTGTATTTTGCGGGTTCCTGCCATTCTTCTTCTGGACCCAAGGTTTCTTTTCCACCCATTGTTTTCTAGGGACCCGCCTGGCATGGCTGCGATCCTGCTTTTGCCTCTCGTCGCCGGGCCTCAAAGTTTTCCCGCACAAAGAATCTCTTGTCATGACCGTACCTTCGATCCGAAACTCTTCTTCTTTTTGTCTTGTTCCGGCAATAAGCCGTGGCGCAGCCTGCTCCGGCCTCCGGCGAGATCGGCCATTGCGTTGTCTCCTAACGCATAAATGCCTATCCGCCACACGATCATTTCTCATGACCGCAGCCGCATGTTGCGCCGCAACTTTTGCCACAATCTGAACCCTTTTCTCATCCACCGCTAAACCAAGCAATGGTTTGTGCCTCGATCACCCCTTCACAGAGTTCCTTGTGGTGTTCCACCGGCCAGATATCCTGGCCTGTTGTCGACGCCGCACAATACGGCAGCAAGCTGCTGCGGCCCTCGTTTGGCCTCCGATAGGTGCCGCAAATTGCTCACAAAGGCCTCCTCAAAATCCAGCCAGCCATTTATGCTTCCCGCCGGCAAGTTGTTTAGCGATTCTTGCCGGTCCAACCAAAAACGATGGTATGATTCTCACTACCAACGCCGGCTTCCTCCTCCCGCTACCGCTCCTCCACCGCCCGCAACGTATACCGCGGGTCACGTAATCCGCGAGCCAATCTTCCGCTTTGTGGTGCCGCTCATATCGCTTTGTCACTGGGCAACATAAAGTTGCGCACTGGTGGTTTTTCCTTCATGATCCTTGGGCCAAAACACTTTGGACCCCTGGAGGACCTTCCTCCTCGATCATTTCTGATAAGTATACTCTATCCAGACGGTGCCCCGTTCCGGTA
Organism: Lolium multiflorum; assembly: GCA_030979885.1. Taxonomy (NCBI): domain Eukaryota; kingdom Viridiplantae; phylum Streptophyta; class Magnoliopsida; order Poales; family Poaceae; genus Lolium; species Lolium multiflorum. The sequence continues at coordinate 115,737,355 of CM061751.1, read as the reverse complement.
AGTATCTCTCTCCCAAGCGTTTCCCAACGGTTCCTAAAGATGTTGCCTGGTCTGGTGGAATCGCTCATCGTAACATTCCTGGCATCGCGTCCTTGCCCGCCGTATCTTTGGGGATCCATTTCCTCCTCGTCGTATCGTCGTCTTGGTACTGATAGTTTTGCCCTGGCCTCATATCTACCTAAGATGATTGCTCCCATGGCCCCGGCGTAGCCTCGTCCGCCCCTTTGGCTTTTTCTGACGCATCGTATTGCCCGCTTTGTTGCTTTCCTAAGCAAGAACCGATCGTACACCTGGCCATTCGTCGCGCATTCACTTTTTCTCCTATCCGACGGGGGGACGAAGCTCCGGCCGGCGGATTTGCTACCGGTGCATTCTTTGGTTGAACGCGGATTTTGAGGTCATTGCCTTGTTCACTTAGCCATCGTCAAAGATTTTGTCGCTTTTCTATGGTTTCCAGCCTCTCGACGCGCTCTTGCCTTTACCAAAGCCTTCCGAAAAGCGACCACATAGCTTCCACTGCAATTTTTAGCAGCTTTTATAGTTTTATCCTGGTTGCCATACTTGTATTTTCCACCCATGCTAACAGATGCAGAGGCGCTCTTGCCGGCAAAAATCTCCTTGCGCAAATCTTGATCTAGGTTGCGAGCTTTTAGCCGGTTTTCCGGCACTAGCAAAGATGCGCGCCAATGTGCTAAAGCCATGGGCAGCGTTGTACTCATCGTACGTTAGGTTTCAAATACGCTGCGCCCGACGATGTCCTTTAAGCGCTCCGCAAGGATCTTTTCGCGCCGCGCCTCCAAAATTGGGCTGAGTCACGGTCGATGTTCTCCGCGCGACGGGGGTGGCGAGACGTTCATCGCCGCCGAGCTGTGTTCCTGTGGCGCGGATGATGCTCCCGCCGCGCTCGCGCCACGCTCCGGGCCGCAGGGCTTAGCCGCACGGGAAGTCGAAACCGCGCGACCGCACCTTCACCGTTAACCTCCTTCCCGCACCAACCACACGGCCATCATTACCTCAACACGCGCGGCGGCGCGCCAAAGACAAAGCCATCTTGGCGGGGTCTCGTGCCACTCAAGATCGCGAGAGGCGCCCGGCGCACGGACTGCCAGGTAGACGCCGTGGTCGTCGAACTCGATGATGCGGCCGTTCTGGGGGAACTTGCCGCTAGCCCGCGTTGTCGTTGATGAAGTCCATGGCGAGGACGCACCAACGCGGACACCGTACGCTCGCCGGAGACCTCGAGGACCCCGCCCGAATGTGAACTCCATCAAGCGCCACTCGTGCCCCACGGTGGCGCCAATCGCCGCCGTGGTGAACGAGCAAGACGCTACAGATGGCTTAGATCGGGGCCGAATGGACGCAAGAGGATTCTGGGGGAGGGTTTGCGATCGTGGGAAGAGATTCCGATGGTTTCTCAAGAACTGGCCAAGGCCGAGGTTGAAGAAGAAAGACACAAGGAAGAACTCCCTCTAGATCACCATTTTCATTGATTCACAAGTTACAGGCTCTGCCTTCCTACACACGCGCGTACCTACTTGCTTGCCCGTGAAGAAGGGCTGCCCCCTCTCCTTATATAGGAGAGGGTGGCTTACAGCGCAAGAAACCCTAATGGCATCTTTGATGAGCTAAGCTACTTTATCAGCTACTGTACAAAGCTACTTTAATCATAGATGACACCGGCCTTCTTTTATCAAAGGCCGATGTCCTCCTGCTTTCTTGACGCTCTTCCTCTTTGGCGCCGTGGCTCAATAAAGTTACTTGCTTGGCTCATCCTGTCTTCTTGCTCGAAGAGAATCTTTGACCTCGCACTCCGCTCGGATGTGCCTCCTTCCTATGATCTTCTATACTGCTCCGGCATACCCCTCTGGGATACCGCTTAAGATTGCTCTCCTGATTCCTACTAGGCTTCCTGTGAAGAACATTAAACCCAGATTCGATGGCTCAACCATCCGCTTGGCAGGCATGCCTTTGGCATACCGGTGGTCATCCCTGTACAAAAGGTCTAAGGAGAAAGCTCGCATTGGATTTCGCTATTGATTATTCTCAACTTAGACATCCATACGGACAACATAGACAACAGATAATGGACTCCTCTTTAATGCATACGCATTCACAAAAGATAATATTCTCATAAGAGATTGAGGATTGTTGTCCAAATCAAACTTCCACCATGGATCATGGCTTTAGTTAGCGGCTCCAATGTTCTTCTCTAACAATATGCATACCAAACCATTTGATCATGATAAATCACCCTCTTACTTCGACAAGACGAACATGTGCAGCAACTCATGATATTCCACAAAGGTGAATAGTTGATGGCATCCCCAAGAACATGGTTACCGCTCAACAAGCAACTTATTAAGAAATAAGATACATAAGTACATATTCAATACCACAATAGTTTTTAAGCTATTTTTTCCCATGAGCTATATATTGCAAAAGATAAAAGAATGTAAATTTTAAAGGTAGCACTCCACAATTTACTTTGGAATGGCAGAGAGAAATATCATGTAGTAGGTAGGTATGGTGGACACAAATGGGAATAGTTTTTGGCTCAAGGATTTGGATGCACGAAAAGTATTCCCTCTCAGTACAAGGCTTTAGCTAGCAAGGTTGTTTGAAGCAAACACAAGTATGAACCGGTACATCAAAACTTACATAAGAACATATTGCAAGCATTATAAGACTCTACATCGCCTTCCTTGTTGTTCAAACACCTTAACCAGAAAATATCTAGATCATGCAAACCAAATGTCAACAAGCTCTACAGTATTTCTTCATTAATAGGTGCAAAGTACATGATGCAAGAGCTTAAACATGATCTATTTGAGCACAACAATTGCCAAGTATCAAATTAGTCAAGACATTGTACCAATTACCACATGTAGCATTTTCTGCTTCCAACCATATAACAATTAACGAAGGAGTTAACCTTCGCCATGAACATTAAGAATAAAGCAAGAACATATGTGTTCATATGCAACAGCGAAGCGTGTCTCTCTCCTACACAAAGAATGCTAGGATCTGATTTTATTCAAACTGTCGTCGTGGCGAACGAGCAGATGCCATGGGATGGCTTAAGTTGGGGCCGAATGGGCGCTAGAGGATTCGGGGGTTTGTGATTAGACGGGATGAACTTCCGGATGGTTTCCTCAAGAACACAACCAAAGGCCGGTATGCAAGAAGAAAGACAAGAGGAAGAACCTGCTCTAGATCGCTTGCTTCATTGATCTCAACATGGTTACAGGTTCTTGGTACATGAATGTCTAGGGATCGACCATCCAACCTCCCCCGGATACGGGGGTGCCCCCTCTCCTTATATAGTGGAGAGGGTGGCTTACAGGGGAAGCAAGAA